>CATIWC010001046.1:0-320238 GCA_948472305.1 Vicia faba
CTTATTTTTTACACTGAAAATGAATGATATGTAATTTACATATTTTGTTACGATGTTTTTTTATGTTTATCAAGTGACATATCATTTAAAAATATATACTTGATCAATTTAAAATTTAAAATTTGACACAGAAATCAAAATTATTTAAATTTAAAATAAGTCAACTAATTTCGTGAAATTATATAAAATAGATAAAGAAAACATGAACACTCTCCGTGTCACACATAATCAATACTTTCCCTATCACACATAATCAGTACTCCCCCTCAAGGAAACATTCAAACAAATATGAATTGTCCAAGTTCACATATAAGATGCACATGTAGCTGAAGAAAAATAAGCCTCACAAACACTTCAGAAATAAAATTCTCTACAAAACACTTCAGGCAAGATGTCTAAATATTTTATTTGACATCATGCACACACACTCAAATCAGCAGTATCAGCAGAAACAATTCCCCTAAATATCAACTTAGGCATGACACACAATCATGCCCCCCTAAACAGGTGCATACATAGCAAACAACAACAAAGACTGCTCTCCCTTAAGTAGTAAAATCATATCAACATGTCAATTAAAATGCCAAGACATTTCGTGTGACATCAGGAAAAACACAATACACCAAACTACCAAGCTAAATACACAATTTACTCCTCATTTTTAGCCAAAAATTAACAAAAATAGAGTAAATACACAATAAATATGGAATCACAAATACATATAAGCATAAACAATGGATAGAAGCATAAAAAATTGGAAACACAACTAGCAGGATGGAAACACACATTAGTTAGAAATAAACATTTTTTGATGGAAGCACATTGTTAAGCATTACAAGCCAAGGCACACAAGTGCACACAATATTTTTGGGTCATAAGTCCTTACATAGGTAAAACAACAAATGCTAAAACAAAATAAAAGAACACAACTTCTTAAACACTAGTGCTGCTAGATGTTTCTTCTTATTTCACTTCTCTCTGCATCTTCATCCTTACTTCCACCAACAGTCTCTTCATCTTGTCTATCATAACTACCCTCATCAAAATTTCCTTGGTCATCTTCTATAGTCAGAACTTCTATCAATCTTTCAAGTCTAATGTTCCTTGCAGCACAGAATTTGATAGTCTCATCCAACACCTTACTAGTAGCTTTCAACTCAGCTATTATGTCAGCCTTAATGGTGGGAATAACACTCTATTTTTCATATGTCTTGACAATGTATGGGCCATGTGTCCCCTCAAACAGCTTATAGTGAAAAGAAAGGGGTAAATCTCTCTTACTTGTACCTTCTAAATCAATTCAGATTCTTGGATGTTGATTTAGAATGATTCCACAAATTAAGGCGGGGAAGGAAATAGGCATTTTTATTGTATAGGAAGTACCTTGATTCATGATTTTCTCAAAAATATAGGTTCCAAAATCATAATTAATCTTGGTCCCAACAATGTAGATGAATCTTCCCAAACCAATAGCTATAATTGAAGTGTGGTTGGTAGGCACCCAGTTAGCAGATTCAATCTTGTGAAGAACGGCATACTTCACACTCAGATATCTTGCATACGACTTCTCTTTTCTAGGTCATTCCTTTACTTGCTTCTCAGTTATCTCTCTACAAATGGTGTTATCAGACACCTCAACTCTGGTTGTTCCGCCTCACATCTTCCCAAAAACCTTTTAGTCACAACTGGAGAGAACTCCACACATCTTCCTCTTACATACACTTTCCTAAACTCCTTGCTTCTCTTGTAATCACATTCTTGAGTTATATTAACCACAAACTCTTTTACCAATCTCTCATAACAATTTCCCAACTTGGTAACAGTCTTCATTAATCCAACTTGATTAATGAGATCAAAAACTTTCTTACACTTTAGATCATCTTTCACCAATTCTCTTTCTAGAGCAATACGTCTCTGGTACATGTACTTCCACTTTTCCATATTTTTAAAAGAATGAAAAGACACATTATCTAGAGAAACATCTGGAATATTTGCAAGACTCTTCTTTGTTACAGACTTTCCTTTTTAATCATGCATGATGTCCTGAACATCAGCATTGACATCAAACTTTTATTCACTTGAGGGAGCATCCTTCCTCTTTAGAGTTTTCTTCTTTGAGCTGGGAACCATCACCTTGCATCAATTCTTAGTTGGTCTTACGCTAGTACTTTTCTTCTTATAGGGACTAATCTCAGTCATACCAGCGACTTCTTCTTTCCTATTTTTCAACCTCTTGGAAATTCCAGGGGCCATCCTTTTGATGATAGGTTCATCATCAGATGCGGAATTATCAATGTTGATAGTCTCGTTGTTTTTGTTTTTGTCAACATTCTCATATTGACCTGTTTCTGCAGCAAGTTCATGCTCAGTTTCAAGTACATTCATATCTCCATCAGTCTCAGGATATAGATGCTTGTCCATTAAGGTTGGAAGATCTGGCACATCATCAGGAGTAGCTTTACCATTTAGAATGTTTGAAAGAAATCTACAAAGGCTCTTGTCAACAACAATGTCTTCATGGCTAGATTGCCTTACAAATTTCTCAATGTTAGCTTCTTTGGGACTACCCTTATGAGATGTCTCAACATTTATAACAATATTAGGGTTTACCAGGTACCTAGTACTATGTTCATTAGAATTAACATCAATAGCCACAGATCCATCAATCTCAGAAGTATTTTCGACCAATATAAAAGGATTTAAAGATGTACTTACTCGTGACAAATGAGTCCTTCTTCCAGTTATAATCTCTATTCTACTCTTCTTTGGAGTGCCAGCAGGAATGGTTTTAAGAGGGACATCATGTGTTGTAACATTTGACAAATTTTCTGAAATCATTGTTGAATATGGAGCAGAGCTAGACATATCATTTGAGTTTTTATTTTCCATACTCGTTTCTTGACTGTTGAGAAACATGATATTGAGAATGATGTTTTTAACAATACCTTTGAGATAGAAGAAAATAAAATGATGTTTGAACTGTGAATTTAAGAAGTAAGGCTTATGAATAGTGCAGTAGGTGATGAGATTTAGATAGTGTATAAAATTGGAAATTTTGAAACTTTGTAATGATGTTTCTAATTTTTCGTAAGCCACTAAATGAAGGAAGGAAAAATATTTGTTGCACGCCTCCACCTTACTAATTTCTATAATTCATTAGAAATATAAATTCCAACTTTAGCCCTTAGATTCTCAAGTTAAATAATATCCATGACCTTAGTCAAACTTTTTGTAGATTGTTTTCCTGTGGCCACATCCTTAATAGCAACAACTTTATCCTTAATCAAATCATTAATGGAATGGTAGAAACTATCACTGTGCTTTGTCCTACCATGTCCAGTGGTATTATTCAATATATTGGTGTCACTCATATGATCACAGTTTAATATTGTGACATCCTATTTGACATTGCATTCTTTCAACATTTTCTGCTTAACTTGAAACTCGTCACATACTTTTCCACTGGATATTAAGCAAGTGTTAGGGATTTCTTGTGGTGTCCACATATAACAATTACCATTAACTTTAACTTCTTTCATATGTCTTGAACACCCACTGTCAAAATACCCATCTTCTCTTGTTGGAGTTCCGAGAGAAAAATGAGCAATGAGGCTAATGTTTCATATTTAGAATTCAACTTCCCTTTGTGCATATTTACTTTATTACTCTTAGGATGAGTATAATGTTTAGGGTATTCATACTAATTGTAGCATAAGGGTCTTATATGACAATATCTCCCAGAATGGTGACATCTCATGGGATGATGATTAGATCTGATGTAAGATTCCTTACATCTCACAGGATATTGGTACTTCTATCCTGACATCGTGGTATCATCCCCTTTTTCAGGATGAAATTTTTTTGACCCAGAGGCTTGATCTTATTTATTAAATCCAATTCATGTTGATCTTTCAGCACCTATTCCAGCTTGAAGTATTTCATCTAATATGTATGTCCCATTATTTAACATTCTATTAGATTTAGTCATGTTTTCAAGCTTGGATGTCAGTAGAGATACTTCACTATGAAGATCAAACATTTTGGTAAGAAGTTCCTTATTTTCACCCCGTAGTTAAGCTATGGTTAGATTCTTTTTCTCTTCATCCTTACACACTTCTTCAATTCTGGCACATAGCTCTTTGTAAGAGGCAACCAACTCTTCATAAGATACATTCTCATCACACAATCTTTTATCAGAATTGCATCTTCTAGAAAAGGCCTTAACATGTTTGGTAATTTCATTATATTTTCCCTTTTCATAATCCTTCTTAGACTAGGAAACATACATCCCTTTTTGTTGTTTCTTGGGGTATGTTGGACGCTCTTCTCTAACGTGCCTACAAATTTCACATTTATGACACAAAACACCTTTTCTTGGATCAACTTTGGTTTTTTTAGACTCATAGTTCTTGCTGATGTTAGATGAGATGTTCTTGACATTGGACCTTACCATTCTATCCATCTTTTCCAGTACTTGGTTGAATGTCCTTCCAAGTAACACAATGGCATTTGAAATTTCTTCCTCAATATCCAAACCCCAATGACTTTCTTCATCTTCAGTATTGGATACGAAATTTATGCTCTTATTCTTCTTCTCAAAGATGTCACTTATAGCAAGTTCAAATGTTTGAAGTGACCCAACAAGTTCATCAACTCCCATGCTGATGATGTCTTGAGTTTCTTCAATAGTTGTTACCTTCATGTGAAATATCTTACGTAGAGATAAGAGAATATTTCTAACAAGCTTTTCTTCTGACATCTTCTTCCCAAAGGTACTAGATGCATTTGTGTTTTCAATAATATTCATGTGAAATTCCTGAGTGCTTTCATCGTCATTCACTTTTAGATTCTCAAATATAGTAGTGAGAAGCTGAAGTATACAACAATGTCTTCATGGCTAGATTTCCTTACAACTTTCTCAATGTTAGCTTCTTTGAGACTACCCTTATGAGATGTCTCAACATTTATAACAATGTTAGGGTTTACCGAGTCCCTAGTACTATGTTCAGTAGAATTAACATCCATAGCTACAAATCCATCAATCTCAGAAGTCTTTTCGACCAATACAGAAGGATTTGAAGATGTACTTACTCGTGACAAATGAGTCCTTCTTCCAGCTAGAGTCTTTGTTCTACTTTTCTTTAGAGTGCCAGCAGGAATGGTTATGAGAGGGACATCATGTGTTATAACATTTGACAAATTTTCTGAATCCATAGTTGAATATAGAGCAGAGGTGGACATATCATTTGAGTTTTTGTTTTCCATACTCGTTTCTTGACTGTTGAAAAACATGATATTGAGAATGATGTTTTGAACAATATATTTGAGATAGAAGAAAGTGAAATGATGTTTGAACTGTGAATTTAAGAAGTAAGGCTTGTGAATAGTGCAGTAGGTGGTGGGATTTAGATAAAATATAAATTTGGAAGTTTGGAAAGTTTGTAATGATGTTTCTGATTTTTTGTAAGCCACTAAATGGAGGAAGGAAAAAAATTTATTGCATGCCTCCACCTTAATAATTGCTATAATTCATTAGCAATACAAATTCCAACTTCAGCCCTTAGATTCTCAAGTTAAATAACATCCATGACCTAGGTCAAACATTTTGTAGATTATTTTCCTGTGGCAACATCCTTAATAGCAACAAATTTGTCCATAATCAGATCATTAATGGAATGGTAGAAACTATCACTCTGCTTTGTCCTACCATGTTCAGTGGGATTATTCAATATATTAGTGTCACTCATATGATCACATAATAATATCGTGACATCCTGTTTGACATTGCATTCTGTAACAACTGGTTTTTAAATCATAGTCGCCACTATTAGTTTTTATCCTAGGGAAGGGAATCTAACAGAAAACCCTAATTCGCAGACAGAGATTCTAGGTTTCGGACTCAATTAGACGAAAGGAAGGTGTTAGGCACCTTTCATCTACCTTTTTCATAAGGATATTAAGCTCTAGGTTTAGGTTTGGGATACACAGGGTTTTAAGTTTTAATTAGCAAGACTTGCCACGATTTTAGATCGCGTGCCTACGTATCCTCTTATGAGGAATCAGAGCCCAATTCATAGTTCGTATGGGTTGGTGTCTTTTAGGGGTTTACGAACATATTTTGAATCACTTCGCACTCGGTCGGGAGTAGTGATTGCGGAAATTTTGACTGAGTACGCAGTAAGCCAAAATTAGTTCGAAACCCATTTGCAAAAAGGAACTGTTAATTAGCTTAATTTGTTCGCGAAAATAGTTTCATATTTGTTTGTGTTTTTTACTGTATTAATTGCAAAACGTCTTGATTAATGCATGATTAAAAACTTAATGCAATATCAAAAATATATTCATGAGTCTTAAATAAAATAATTTATATGTGATGATAAATAATAATAATATAACATAAAATAAAGTATTAAATAAATAATATAAAAATACATTATCAATAATTATTATAATAATAAATAAATAATATAAAAGAGAATATAGGAAAAACATAAGGAAAATAGAAAAATAATTTGATTCTCCAAAGGGGGGTGTAGTTTTAGTTTATAAGTAAAAGCAGGGGGGTGAAAAGTTAACTGGCCAAGCCCAAAACAAAGTCTGGACAGGGGGGGGGGTGTATATCGTTTGACAACTTAGTAAAGTAGGAAAGAGGAGATGCATAAGTCATTGGGCTTAAGCCAATTACACGTTTGGGAAGGGTTGGACTGATTGTGTGTAAGCGAGGTGTATGGAAGCTATGGTGGACTTGGCCTTATAGCCGTCCACAAGTGATCTAAGGGATAGCATTGAGGGAGCATCATAAATATGGTATCTGTGCACGTACAAAATCAAGACACTACATAATGCTGTTGTATCATTTGTTTCATTTTTTAATTTCTTATTGCTTTCGTTTGGAAAACCCACCCCGTTCATCTCTCTTCTCACGCAGAAAACCTCCCCTCAAACCCTAACCTTCACTTTGCTTTCACGGCAGCGCAATCGATCGCGACACCACCATAAACCTAACCTTCAAAACCCAAATCAACCACCCGAGAATAAGAAAGCTAAGTTTTACCCCTTTTTGTCTCTGTATTCAGAATCTCAGTTTTCTGCTTTGAGCTAATCCTTCTTTTCTCCTTCAATTTGCAGACCTCCGGCGATGGTTGAAGATTTGGGGATGATGGTGCAAGTCAATGACGATTAGGGAGGCGCGGCAGCGAACGCATGGTTACACGGTTAGGGTTTCGGGCTTCGAAACTCTAATCGCTTCTTCAAGCTTGGCTCGATAATCTTCTTTTCTAGAATCTCTTCTTTCCGTTCGCCGTCCCAAAAAAAAGATCCTTCCACTGTTCTTCTCCTTCTCTATTTATAGATTAATTTAGATCTAGGGTTTGAATTATTTTCCGTTACCAATTCAAGCTTAGGTAGTGAAATTAGGGATTGAATTTTTATTGATTTGATTCTGTTAACGAGATTTGTTCTCTGTAATAAGCTGTAGATTTCTGCGTTTTTAGCAGATTTGTGTATTGTTTTGGACCTTATTTGTGATATTGCCATGTAATAGATTCGATTGGGTTTGAGACTGTTTCCAGATTTTCTTGTATAATTTATTTCTAGATTTGTTATTTTGTGATTTGATTTTGTAAAGAAATTTAATTGTACTGTGGGATTTATTCTGTAGTATATTGAATTTCAGATTTCATTTTAGATTTGATTTAGCTTTTCTGCCCTGTATTTCTGGATAAAGATTTTCTGGGCTTTGATTCTGTTGCGACTTTTAGAGAAAGATTAGATTCTGCTTTAATCTCTACAGTGATTGTTGATGATACAAAAACGTGTTACTTTGTTAATGATTGATACAGTACCCATTTTCTGCATTTGGGCCAACGTTATTTTCTTGTTTAGCCCAACAACAACCTTTTTTTTGGGTTACGACCAACACCTTTTTTTTAACATAGACTGGGCCCAATAGGTCTGATATCAAACCAACTTTTTGCAAAGATTAAAAACTCTTAATAAAATACTTAATGAAATAATGAAACATTTTAAAAATGATAAATCTTTTAATACTTTGTAAAAATATTTTATAAATAATTATGAATAGAAGAAGTTTAATGATAATGTTTTAAAACAGAAATGACAATCGTCAAATGGGCTAATCAAACTTAATGTGCCTATAATTTGAATTTTCACCCCCTTCTCTTACAGCAGACCTCCATTTGGGGCTTATGTTAATAAATAGTTTATATATATATATATATATATATATATATATATATATATATATATATATATATATATATATATATATATATATATATATATATATATATATATATATATATATATATATATATATATATATATATATATATATATATATATATATATATATATATATATATATATATATATATATATATATATATATATATATATATATATATATATATATATATATATATATATATATATATATATATATATATATAAATCAGTAAAATAATGTTTTAATAATAATTTTTTTTTAAATAAACATTAATAATATAGATGACTAAGAACCTTAATGGGCCTTTACTAACCCTACCCCTCTCTTTGCTATCCACAGAAAAATGGAAATGGGTCAAACATAATGGGCTCTCATATTGCAATTTCAACCTCTTCTTATAACAACAACAAAACTTAAATGGACTTTATAACTTAAGAGCTTAATAATTTTTTATGAAATAATCTTCCATATTCGAATCTCATGGGCCATTGGCCAACATGCTTCATAAATGGGCCTACGATTCATGAGTCTTTATGATTTAGAAAACCCCATACATCCTTCTTTCTTGGATAACGACGGACCATCAGATGCTGCTGTACCGTCCTTATTTATTCTATTTAAATCTTGAAAAATAAAATCACCGAGGTAGGACAACTTTGGGGTATAACAGCTGCCCCTACTCAATTATCTTTCAATCGAATAGCGTGAGAAAACCCGAGTTTCACGTATTCTGATTGGAAGTTCATTGAATACTTGAAGTATCCCAAAATTTGCTCGAAAATATAAGGTTATACTGATACAGCATACCCTTACGAGTCTCAAGGAAGTCGGCAAAGCCGATGACGTATCGCTCGCCCGATGTTTGATAATGAGGCCGATAGCGTAATTCTGTATGTCTTGGTCTACTCACCTTTCTGGAGGGTGAGTATAGCAATGATTGATGATGCATGGCTGCTTAAAGACTGATGTCATGTGTAACGCCCATAATTTAATTAATTATTTAATTAAATTATTTTTGAAATATTTATGAATATGTGTTATAATTAATTGGATTTATTTTATTAAGTGGAGAAATAATATTAGAGATATAATATTATATGGTGAAATAATATTAGAAGTGTAATATTATTTAATGTGAGCTTATTTTGGGAGAATAGAAGTAATAAGGGTGTGTGTTGGTTTTAAGCCCAATAAGGAATAATAGAATAATAGAGTTATTTTATTATTTGTTAGTTGGAATAGAAAGAAAGAAGCGGTAGAAGAATAAGGATTTGGAAGAGAACGTGCAAGCTGCTAGAGAAAGTGGAAAGCGGCAAGAACGTGAATCCAACCGGAAATTGTAGAGAGATCTTCAATCCAAGGTAAGGGTGGGGTTCTAACTCTATAATTGGGTTTATGATGATTGATATGTGGGGTTAGAGGTGATTGTTGTTTTGTTCCTAAATTAAGAATATATGATTGATGTATGATGAGGATTGATGAATTTTGATGAATATTGATGTCTTGATGCTGTTAAAATGCTGTAAGATTATAGGGTAATTATGGGTGATGAACTGACGTGATTATAATAAGTTTTAGGGCTTTAGTTATGGAACCATAGTGAGATGCAATGATGGAAAACATAGAATACTGCAGTGATGAAAATGCAGAACGTTAAAGTGGTGAAAAATGCAGAACCATACGTGGAGGATATCCGAAGTTGCTGTCTAGAACAATGAATCAATTAGGGACGGTGTTAGGCGTACTGTTCCTAATTAGGTTGATAACAAGCAAATAATCAAAATAGTAGTATGAAATAAAAAATAGCAGTTATGATGCTAGACGTATGTGTTAGAAGTTGCGTTGAGTTACTAGAAAATAGAAGTTCTGACGTTAGGAGTTGTATGGGTTAGAAGTTATGCCGTCAGAGGACTGTGTCATCAGAAGTTGCAGTAGTCAGCATTTGTACTAGTCAGAAGATGTGGCTGGTCAGAAGTTGTATTAATCAGAAGATGTGGATAGTCAAAATTTGTATTAGTCAGAAGATGGGGTTAGTCAGAAGATGTGATGATCAGAAGTTCTACCTAGTCAGAAGATAGGGTTAGCCAGAAGCTGTGATGATCAGAAGTTGCATCTGATCAGAGGTTGCATTAGTCAGAAGTTATAGTAGTCAGAAGATTGTGTCGCCCAGAGGTTGCATCATCAGAAGTTGTGTATTTAGAAATAGCGTTGGTTAGAGGTTGCATGGTCATAAGTTGGATGGCCTTTATGCTGTTTTGTGCAGAGCGATGAACGTTAGATGCTTAGAAGTTGTTGTTTAAACTATAACAGTAGGATAGTGTCGGTCTTGACGTTAGAGTTACAGAATGACAGTGTTGATTTATTGTGGATATTAAATACAACTAAGTTGTTAGTGATAAGTTATTAATAATATTGTGTTGATGATTTATAATAAATACTTGAGATGATTTTGAGATGTTAAATTGAGATGGTTTGAGATGATAAATTGAGATGTTTTGAGATGATAAATTGAGATGTTTTTGAGATGATAAATTGAGATGTTTTTGAGATGTTAAATTGAGATGTTTTGAGATGTTGTTAACTTGGGTGTTATTATTACATTCATGGTTGTGTCGCATACATTGCATTTTTTTAGATGGAGCTTATGCTCGTTGATATGGCTTGGATTGGTAAATTTTGAGATGAAGGCTATGCCTTGTTAATGCCTCTATTAATTGGCAAATTTTTGAGATGGGAGTTCTGCTACAATGGTACCACATGCATTTGCATAGTATTGAGTCGCATTATATGATTTCATAAAGAAGTGTATTTTGATGTTGATGAATATATATTATTGTTGAGATTGTCGTGGATTATGAGATGAGAAGTGGTGACGTTGTTGATCTAATTTAATATATTAATTATCATGCGCTTTATTATATTGTTAGATATCTCACCCTTCTATTTGAATGTTGCCCTTATGTTGGTAACGTGCAGGTAACCGAGAGTGAAGGTTGTATTCCTTCAATAGTTCGAGTCGGTGTCATTGCTCTGATATGTAACACTCAGGGGGATGAACGTTTGCTGATTTTTGATCGTTGATTTTCAGTTGTTGAATTTTAAATTGATTATTATTAAATATGTGATGTTTCGAAGTTGTTGTTTTGTTGTTAGAGATGTTATTAAGAATTCCATTACGTGGATGTTGATTTATTTGATTAAAGATGTTATGTTTATGGTTCATCCGATGTTTGAAAAAGTGTTATATATCCACGATGAATGCAATGAATTTGTTAGAAGAATTTGTGACGTCCCAATTCATTTGTATGATTGAAATTTTATAACTCTGATTTATTTTTCATAATTGCTTGGGGTAGAATTGGGGTGTTACATCATGGATTACGTTTGCGAATTGCTCCCTGATGTCCGAGACGATGGTTCGAAATTCAGGTAATGCATTGCGTCTTAGAGGCAATGCCGGTTCGGATGATATATTGCGGTTTAGAGGCAATATGTCGATCTGGAAAGATACATGGAGGCTTAGAGGAAATGTATTTTAATTGGATGGTATATTACGGCTTAGAAACAATATACTCATCTTTGACAATACGTTGCGACTTAGAGGCAATGCAATGGGTTTTAAGAATATGTTGCGGCTTAGAGGCAACATGTTGAGTTGGAAGATACATTGCGGCTTAGAAGCAATATACTGTTCTGGAGCGATACATTGCGGCTTAGAGGCGATGCGTTTGGGTTGAATGGATATATTACGGTTTAGAAGAAATATACTGAGTTTTAAAAAATGCGTTGCGGCTTAGGGGAAATGCAATGGGTTTTCGAGCATGTGTCGCGGCTTAGAGGCAACGTGCGGAGTGTCGAGGATATATTGCGGCTTAGAGGCAACATAATGGATCTTTGAGAATATGTTGCGGCTTAGAGGCAACATGCTGAGTTGGGAATTCATTGCAGCTTAGAGGTAATGTGTTCGAGTCGGGCGATATATTGTAGCTTAGAGGAAATATACAGAGTGTTGACAATTCATTGCAGCTTAGGGGCAATGTAATGGATCTTTGAAAATATGTTGTGGCTTAGGGGCAACATGCTGAGTTTTGCAAATACATTGCGGCTTGGAGTTCAACGTAATGGGTTTTAAGGATATGTTGCGG
This sequence comes from Vicia faba, assembly GCA_948472305.1. Classification (NCBI taxonomy): domain Eukaryota; kingdom Viridiplantae; phylum Streptophyta; class Magnoliopsida; order Fabales; family Fabaceae; genus Vicia; species Vicia faba. The sequence continues at coordinate 12,394 of CATIWC010001046.1, forward strand.
CATAGAGGCAACATACATGGTTTTGAGGATATTTTGTGGCTTAGAGGCAACATACTGCGTCCTGAGAATACATTGCGATCTAGGGGAAATGTAATAGGACTTGTAAGGACCCCGTCACTGCGGGAAGACCTAGGTGATGGGCTAAATGCGTCACGGCATGAAGACTGAGGTGACGAGTTGAATCGTAGGGGAAATGTTATGTTGGTCGATCCTTGGATAGTTGAATTAAGGATGAAGTTGTTTGTCAATTTGTATGAGATACATGTGTATGCATGCGTATCAAATGTTGTATTTATGTGACATGTATGATGTTTTGACATTGATATGGAACCCTGGATGTATGCAATAATTTTTAGTGTACGTATTCTTTAGATATGAAAAATTTATGTGTGTAAGACGCGCGTATGCCACGAAATGTTTTGCAGACTATTTCCGACATTCCCTCCTTTAACCATTGGCTCAGAGTTACCAATTCATGGCGTTGTATGTTGTGTCGTTGTAGCATTGTTTAAATGTGGTGGAAAAAATTATCCAAAGTTGAGCAATGATTTTGTATTGCGGGTGTAGACGTAGACGATGCCCTGTGCATAACCTTGTATGCAGGCATAGCTGTAGACGTAGACGTAGGCAATGGTCTATGCGTAGACTTGTATGCAGGCGTAGATGTAGACGTGGATGTATGAATTGACAGGAGTACATACGTGTGTTGACACGTGCAAACGTTGACTTCACGTTGCAAGTTATGCATAGGTGCTGACATGGGCGCAGCCGTTGCGTAGGGACACGTAGATATTTGCATAGACTTTGTATTGTCGAATGCAATCATAGGCGCAGACATGTGTATAGATGTGGGCGTAGATATGCGTAAATACATGCATATATATATGTGTATAGATTTTTGTGTTGCAAGACGTAAGAGTAGCTATGTGTGTGGACGTATACGTGGATCTTCCTTCGTTATTTTTCTAACTCAAGCGCTTTTTGATATTTGTCAGATGCTTTTATTCTGTTAATTCCCCGAAATTATTTCAAGACAATATTCATGAGTAATAATCGTAGTATTCTGTAAACAAATATGAGAAAGTAATAACATGATTTGACAGATATAATGAAAACAAATGTTTTATTGATATGTCCCAAAGTGGGCGAGAGTACAAGGTGCAATTCCTATGAAGAGGTAATTACAGAAAATCTTAAAACGGTAAATGGCAATAAAAATGATAATTTCTACTGTCGTTCCCCCATATTTCTTTGATGTTCTTATCCCTTTTGCTTCTGAGTTGTATGATTTCAATCTATCCTTCCCTTCGTGGTTCGTAGTCGTAGCTCCCAGATCGCAGTCTTTTTGTCCTTTATTTCTTGTATGAAATCCCTAACTTTTGTTTGAATTGCCCTTTCGGGTTTTCAATCCACCGGGATAAAATTTTTTTTGTGTGCCCCTAATTTTTGCCTGGATCTCCCTTTAGGGTTTTCGATCCACCGGGACGCTCTTTTTTTTGCTTAAGTTGTACCTTTTGGGGGTTTGATCTTAGCGAGCTTTTTATACATAGTATTTTTTGACTGCATCCGAGTTGGTTGGATGCGGTAGTTCTTCCCCATCAATTGTTGTGAGGATGAGACCACCTCCAGAGAATGTTGTTTTGACTACGAATGGACCTTCGTAGTTAGGTGTCCATTTACCACGTGAATCGAGGAGGGGTAGTAAAATCTTTTTGAGCACAAGATCCCCTTCTTTGAATATTAGAGGGCGTACCTTCTTATCGAAGGCCCTCTTCATTCTCTTCTGATGTAATTGACTATGACACAAAGCCGTTAGTCGTTTTTCTTCAATGAGGTTGAGCTAATCGAGTCAACCCTGTACCCATTCTGCCTCTTCCAGTTTCGTTTCCCTCAAGACTCAGAGTGATGGTATCTAGATTTCCATCGGGAGTACTGCCTCCATGCCGTACACAAGTGAGAAAGGAGTTGCATCGGTTGATGTGCGTACAAAAGTGCGATAGCCGTGCAGAGCAAAGGGAAGCATTTAGTGCCAATCTTTGTATGTCTTCACCATTTTCTGGATGATTTTCTTAATATTTTTGTTGGCTGCTTCGATGGCCCTGTTCATCTTTGGCCTGTACGGTGAAGAATTATGATGCTCAATTTTGAAGTCATCACATGATTCCTTCATCATCTTGCTGTTTAAATTAGACCTGTTATCTGTAGTTATCCAGCTTAGGACACCATATCTGCATATGATATTCTGTTTCATAAAGCATGCAACCATTTAACTTATTACGTTGGCGTAGGATGCTGCCTTTACCCACTTGGTAAAGTAGTCGATGGCTACTAATATAAAGCGGTGTCCGTTGGATGCTTTCGGCTCGATCATACCAATCATATCAATTCCCCACATCGAAAATGGCCAAGGGGAGCTCATGACGTTTAAAGGAGTCGGTGGTACATTTATCCTGTCAGCGTAGATCTGACACTTATGGCATGTCTTCATGTAGTGATAGCAATCAACTTCCATTGTTAACCAGTAATACCCTGCTCGTAGAATATTTCTAGCCATGGCGTGCCCGTTTGTATAGTCCCGAAGGTGCCTTCGTAGATTTCTATCATGAGGGTATCTGCTTCTTGCTTTTCCACATATCTGAGTAATACCATATTGTAATTTCTTTTGTTTACCACTCCATTACTTAGAAAGAACTTGGAAGCTAACCTGCGCAAGGTTCGCTTGTCAATGATAAAGGCATTTTCCGGGTACTCATACCTTTCTAAGTACTTCTTGATGTCATAAAACCAAGGTTTAGTGTCGGGTACTTCCTTAATAGTTAGGAAATGTGCAGGTTCTTCGAAATGTCTAATCGTAATACGCGGTTCGTGATTCGACCAAGTCACTTTGAACATAGCTGATAGGGTTGCCAGGGCATCTGCCATTTGATTTTCCTCTCGTGGGATATGACTGAAAGTGATTTCTGTAAATTCTGCGGCTAACTTTAAAACATGATCCCGATATGGAATCAGTTTAGGGTGTTTAGTATCCCATTCACCATTAACCTGGTATATGACTAACACAGAATCCCCAAACACTTCCAGGTGCTTTATTCTTAAATCAACGGCAGCTTCCAGCCCTAGTATACAAGCTTCATATTTGCCGATGTTGTTGGTGCAGTCAAAACATAACCTGGCCGTGTAGGGGTGGTGGTGATTCTTGGGAGATGTTAACACTGCCCCTACACTGTGACCTAGTGCATTTGAAGCCCCGTCGAACGTGAGTGTCCAACGTGCCTCTGGCTCGGGCTCTTCATCTGGTCTTGGTATTTCGTAATCAGCTATAAATATGACATCTTCGTCAGGAAAGTCGAACTTCATGAGCTGTTATTCCGATAGCGGTTGGTGAGCTAGATGATCAGCTAGCACACTACCTTTGATGGCTTTCTGTGTGACATATTGGATGTCATATTCTGATAGTAACATCTGCCATCGTGCGATTCTTCCGGTGAGGGCTGGCTTTTCAAACACGTATTTTAGAGGATCCATTATTGCTATTAACCATGTAGTATAGGTTAACATATATTGCCTCAACCTCCTGGTAGCCCAAGCCAATGCGTAATAAGTCTTCTCCAGGAGTGAGTATCTGGTCCCACAACCGGTGAATTTCTTACTGAGGTAGTAGATTGCATGCTCCTTTCTACCAGTTTCATCCTGTTGTCCTAAAACATAACCCATTGACCCTTCGAGCACTGTCAAGTACATGATGAGTGGCCTTCCGGGAACTGGTGGTATTAAGACTGGTGGATCTTGCAGATACTATTTTATTGCTTCGAAGGCAGTCTGACAATCGTCATTCCATACTATCGTCTGATCTTTCTGCAATAACTTAAATATCGTAACTGTTAGATGCGATATGAACCTTGAGATGTAGTTCAATCTCCCTAAGAAACCACATAATTCTTTTTCTGTCCTTGGAGCGGGCATCTCTTGTATGGATTTTACCTTGTCTGGATCCACCTCGATGCCTCGTTGGCTTACGATAAAACCTAACAATTTGCCTGATCTGACGCCGATGGTGCATTTATTCGGGTTCAACCTTAGTCTGAACTTACGTAGCCACTCAAATAACTTTTGCAGATGTGTGATATGTTCCTCGTCCATATGGTATTTGGTAATCATATCGTCGACGTATACTTCAACTTCCTTGTGGATCATATCGTGGAATAACGTGACCATTTCCCTCTGATAAGTTGCCCCTGCATTCTTGAGATCAAATGGTATTACTTTGTAACAGAAAGTTCCCCAAGGTGTCATGAAGGTATTCTTTTCCATGTCTTCAGGCGCCATTTTGATTTGGTTATAGCCTGAGAAACCGTCCATAAATGAGAATACCGAGGCTTGAGCTGTATTGTCCATTAAGACATCTATGTGAGGCAACGAAAAATCGTCTTTGGGGCTTGCCTTGTTTAGGTCTCAGTAATCTATGCACATGCGTACTTTGCCATCCTTCTTGGGTACTGGTACAATGTTAGCTATCTAGGGTGAATAGTCTACCACCACTAGGAACCCTGCGTTAAACTGTTTGAGAACCTCCTCCCTGATTTTGCTGGACATATCTGGACGGATTCTTCTGAGCTTTTTCCTGACTGGAGAACAACCTTCCTTGAGAGGTAATCTATGCACCACGATATCTGTATCCAGCCCTGGCATGTCCCTGTTGGACCAAGTGAATATATCAACATACTCGTGCAACAACTTGATTAGCCTGTCCTTGACGCTCTGCTCCAACATCGCCCCTAGCTTGATTTCTTTTGGACCCCCTTCCGTGCCCAGGTTAATAGTTTCAATAGGCTCTTGATATGGTTGTATGCTATTATCCTTTTTCTCTATTTCCCTCGCCATTTCCTCGGAGAGTTCAAGATCTTCATCATCTTCCTCTTTGGCTTGGTGGATAGGAACATCAAAATCATATCGGGTCGTAGTAGTAGTGTTATCGGTAATTTTGGGCATGGATCTGCACATTTATCATGTTTTGGTGCATATTTTAGCGCTTGGAATTTTAAAAATGTATATGCAAAGAAGTATTGCCATTTTTATATTTAATAGATAAATACAAAAGAAAGACAAGGATCTTAATTGAAAACAGAATATAACTTTATTAATTATAAATATTGTCTGAAATAAGAACAAAAGAAACCCTTACAAGCAAACCCTATGCCTCATGTTCGACATAGGTTCTTTCAAAACAAGAAATATTACTTAGAAAAGAAAGATATCTCGGGAATCTCCACAACAGTCCATCCTTTAAGCTCTTCTCCTGTGGCGCCCTCTCTGATGAAGTCAGTTGCCCTTTTAGTATTAGTCTTGCTTGATATCATTGCCACGTGTCCACCATGTTCTATTCCTTTACTGAGGAACGTCTCCTGGATCGGAGGAAAACATGCTTTGCCTCTTGGAGTAGCCTTTGACGATTCGTAATCCAAACTAAAGCGATTCTTTTTCTCAGGAATTTATGGGAGGTTTCCCCAGGGTTTTGAGGCATCACCCCCCATAGTCATTTGCAGATCTCTCCATGATGTCACTTTAGTCTTGTTACACTTCTCAATCGGTAATGTTACCATTGAAGCAATTTCCAAAGCCTGGAATGGGGTAGCTATGCAATCTTCGTCGGTTCTAATATATCTGTATGATTCAATATGGCTTACAAAAATGTCTTCTTCACCGTCAATTATGATCAACTTCACTTCTACTAGGAACTTCAACTTTTGATGCAGGGTCGAGGTTACGACCCCTACCGCATGGATCCAAGGTCTCCCCAGTAGATAGGTGTATGATGGTTCGATGTCCATGACCTGAAAAGTGATGTTGAAGACATGCGGCCCAATCTTGACTGGAAGGTCCACCTCCCCTAGTACCTAGCTTCGAGAACCGTCAAATGCTTTTACTATCGTAGAACTTGGCTTCATTGTCACGTTGTCTATTGTTAACTTTACAAGGCTTGATTTAGGTAACACATTAAGAGCGGAACCAGTGTCAGTGAGAACCCTGGACAGATGGGTAGTGCCTATCTGCATAGTAATGTGGAGTGCCTTGTTATGGGCCCGGCCCTGTGGCAGTAGTTTACTGTTGCTGAAACCCAGGTAGGATTCGAACATGAGGTTTTCTACGACATTATCAAATTGATTTACCGAAATTTATTTTGCGACATGAGCTGAACTTAACACCTTCATCAAAGAATCTCGGTGCGCTTCAGAGTTGATTAGTAACGAGAGCATGAAGATTTTTGCCGGAGTTTGATGGAGCTGATCCACCACTCTGTAGCCACTCTTTTTGATTATTTTTAGAAACTCATTTGCCTCTTGATCAGTAAAGTCTTTGTTCGGAGATTCTGTTTCCTGATTTGTATCTACCACTATTTTTCCTTTGTCCTTCGTTGGAATCGAATATGTCTTTTTTGTTGGTTCAGCTCCATAGATTTTCCCACTTCGCGTCATACCTCCTGTTCCTGCTATGTTCAAAATTGTAGGTCCTTGACTTACGGATGGCCCGCTCTCCTGCTTCACTCCATTGATATATACAACTGAGTCATAACTCCAAGATACCACTTTATCATTCTCGTAAGGGATATGTGATGGCCCCTTAATTACCATCGTAGCTTTTGGGGGTAGTGGGTATCAAGAGGGTCTTCTTAGGTACCCCTCTGGTGACCTCTGCTGATTCTCCCCATAGAATGACTAGAGTCTTCTTGGTAAGGCTTGAAGCTTGGCAAGGGATTACCAGTGGCTTTTTCCCTCCGATTGTGGCTACATACTTTTCTTCAGGGTATAGTCTGAATTGGACTATCCCCTAATCCACCAGATGATCCAAAGTTGTTTCAAAAGCTTTATTATGCTCTAACAGGAATCCACATTCGAACAAATACTCCTTCAATAAGTTGATGGGGTTTTTGCCTTTATGGTTTCCCCAAAGTCAGCGACCACCTCGATTGCATGTATTGTCGGTCCACCATGCGGAGGCATGGGGTTTGACTTGATATTAGGCTTGCCGAAGGTGATGTCTTGAGACTCTAACAAATCCTGAACCTTATGCTTGAAGGCCCAACATTTGTCTATGGTATGCCCGGGAGAATTTACATGATACTCACACCTAGCATCGACATTGTATCTTTGTGGGAGTGGCCCGACCGGAGGAGCTAAAGGCTTGATTTCCACTACGGATGCCTTAACCAAGTGTTGTAATAATTGGCTTGGTGGCATGGGCAGTGGATCAAAATTCCTAGGTGGCCTTTTAAACCTGTCTTGCCTTTGTCCCTGTGGGATTACCAATGGTTGTGATGTCCTTTGTTGTGAGGACACATCATTGACTTCTCCCTCTTTCCTTTTTGGGAATTTCTAAGCCTATCTATTTGAATTGTAAGGGGTGCTTGACGATCCCCCTGATATCTTTCTACTCTTCAAACCAGTTTCCATTCTTTCGCCAATAGTTACTAAGTCTGAAAATCCTGACGTGACACTTCCCACCATTTTATCATAATAAAGCCCTTGTAGGGTTCCCATGAACATGTCTACGAGTTCCTTTTCCAGCAGTGGGGGTTGCACACGTGATGCCATTTCCCTCCACCTTTGAGCGTACTCTTTGAAGGACTCTTCCTTCTTTTGGGATAGGTTTTGGAGCTGCAGGCGAGTAGGCGCCATGTCCAAGTTATACTTGTAATGCTTCAAGAAGGCATTAGCGAGATCCACCCAAGTTCAGATATGTGTTCATTCCAACTGCATGTACCAGTCCAAAGATGCCCCACTTAAACTGTCTTGGAAACAACGAATCATCAGTTTCTAATCATGGGCATGGGCATGCATCTTTCTACAGTACATACGAAGGTGATTCTTCAGACAAGTGAGCCCTTTATATTTTCCAAAGTTGGGTACTTTGAATTTTGGTGGTATCACCACATCAGGGACTAAACCCATTTCCAGAGCGTCTACTTCGAAAGTGTCGAAGCCCTCCACAACCTTCAGTCTTTCTTCCAAGGCTTTATACTGATTCATTACCAATGGGTTGTCCGCAACTTGGGCACCCGTTGCTTTCAAAGGTGCCTGGGGGGCATCCTCTAGGTCACGATCTCCGTATTGCAAGTCTAGAAAATTATCTGCGTTATTAGTTGGATTTGTAGGGTATGTAATTCCCCTACTTCTGACGGTGGTGGTATGAATCCTTCAGTTTCAACCTCTTGCTGGGCCATGGCGGACTTTTGGGGTCCTGCTTCCGGCTCTTTCCTCCATTGGTGACCGCTCGATGCACCAACGGTTTGGGCTACCTCTGTAAAAGCTACCCTGGGGATTTGATCCTGCCTGTCGATAATGTTCTTCAAAGCTAGAAGAACCTGGCTCAAATCTCCTTTCATTGAGCTTACGTCACCCTTCACCTGATCAAGATCCTATTTGAACACAACTTGTGTCTCTTCGATTTGTTCCATTGTATTCTGTTGATGGGCCCTTGTTTGATATGAGGGCCAAGGAGGTGGAGGTATTCTTTTACCAATGGCTTAACTGGAGAGATTTTCAAAGCGAATAAGTTTTTTTCTTTAAAATGACATGCGAGTGTTTTATAAATGCATGCGTGCAGAGGGAGATGTATGATTATGAAATGATTTTTATTTTAACTGTCTTATTTATTAGGGTACATATTCGTATTCAATTATTTTTTTATTTGGTGACCAGCTTAAAAATAGATACGCCTTCGAGATAGGAAAACAAAATGCCTTTATTAAGAGTAACATAATCCAGATATTGAAAATATTACAAATTGAAATAAAAACTTGTCTGCGTAAACATAATTAAAAAAGAGCTAAATTTCCTAAGTGTGCCTACGGATGTGTGCTCTGAAGCCATCAACCATTTCCCGACAGAGCTGTAGAAAGTCTTCTACATCCTTCAGAAGAGGAACCATTACATTCTCTGCATCTTTTAAACTTCTAGGGATGTCCTCGATGAGATTGTTGGCTAAGAAGACTAGCTTTTCATGTTTGTCTTTGTAGCGTCCGTATTCTTGGTAAAGATGTGGGATTATTTTGTGGTTATCCCTCCCCGCTTGGGCGATCTTAGTGTACTGCTCTTCCCAATACATCTTTTCAACCCTCATTTCTGTGTAAAGTCTCTGTTGGATGAGAAAATCCTTTTGAAGACCATGCAGCTCTAAGCATACATGTTCATATTCCCGAGTCCTCTGAGTCAAAAGTTTCTGTTTCTATCCTTTCAAGGCGTGCCTTGACCTCTGATTTATGGCTATCTTGGAGTTCGGTGGTGAGGTACTTTATTTTCTCCTCTTGATCTAAGGAAGCTTGTGCCAGACTTTGAATTTGGGCACTCAAACTTTGCTCTAGCACCTTTTTGTCATGTGTTGCCTTTTCATACCACCTAGTTAACCTCCCGATTTCAGCAGCGACCTCTTCTAACCTTTGGTTGTGGGAATCTAGGTTGAACGTTGCACTAACAGCCCTTCAGTGGTACACTTTCGTTTGAGACTTTCTTTCTCCAGGTCCCTTTTACTTTTATCAATTTGCTCGTCCTTTGACTCAAGTATAAGCTGCATCTGTTTCTTTTCTTTGGTTAGATTGAGGAGGTTGACTTCCAGTGTTTCTTTTTCTCTTTGAGCTTGCTTTAAGGCATTTTTCAGATTGTGGACTTCTTCCAAAGCTATAGGTGTTATCTCTGGGACCTCTGACTTGTACTCTAGATCTTTCTCGAATGGAAGCTTGATAATTCGTGCCCTATCTTGGACCCATTTGGTGTAGGGTTCTCTTGCTATGGCATTCTTTCTTTCAACCTTCCTTTTGTTAACCTTATTCCAGGCCCGAATAACCTTGTTGAGCAACCCTTGGTCTTCTATACCCATATCGTGGATGATAAATGGCCGGAGTTGTTTGTCCAAAGGTTTGTCTTCCAAAGGATACCCTAGCCATCATAGGGCTAGAGTAGGGTTGTAGTTAATACAACCTCGCGATCCAATCAAAGGGACGTTAAGAAAATCCCCACAGCTAATAGTGATGTCACCAATATCCAACTTTCTTGCATACCATAATATTGAGTTTACAGTGAGAGACCTTAATTTTTGTGGCCACTCACACCTGGTCAGTTCTGGGATCATACAAAAGAAACTACGACATGGTACTACTCAGGTGTATGGAGAAGCAAGAAGAAGATATGCTTATGAGAGAAATCCACGAGGGTACTTTCGGGACTCATACAAATGGGCATGCCATGGCTAGAAAGATTCTGCGAGCAGGGTATTATTGGTTAACAATGGAATCCGATTGCTATCACTACACAAAGACGTGTCATAAATGTCAGATCTACGCCGATAAGATAAATATGCCATAAACTCCTCAGAACATCATGAACTCCACTTGGCCATTCTCAATGCGGGGAATTGATATGATCGGCATGATCGAGCCGAAAGCATCCAACGAACACCGTTTTATATTGGTGGCCATAAATTACTTTACCAAATGGGTAGAAGCAGCGTCCTATGGCAACGTGACAAGTCAAGTGGTTACATGCTTCATAAAGCAGTATATCATATGCAGATATGGTGTCCCAAGCTGATAATTACAGATAACGGGTCTAATTTAAACAACAAAATAATGAAGGAACTGTGTGATGAATTCAAAATCGAGCATCATAATTCCTCACCATAAGGACCAAAGATGAACGGGGCCGTCGAAGCAACCAATGAAAATATCAAGAAAATCATCCAGAAGATGGTGAAGACATACAAAGATTGGCACAAAATGCTCCCCTTCGCTCTGCATGGATATCGCACTTTGGTACGCATATCAACAGGCGCAACTCCTTTCTCGCTGGTTTATGACATGGAGGCAGTACTTCCAGTTGAAATCGAGATACCATCACTTCGGGTTCTAATGGAAACAAAGCTGGAAGAAGCAAAATGGGTGCAGACACGGCTCGATTAACTCAACCTTATTGAATAAAAACGATTGATAGCTATGTGCCACAGTCAGCTACATCAGAAGCGAATGAAGAGAGCCTTCAATAAGAAAGTCCGTCGTCGAATATTCAAAGAAGGGGATCTAGTGCTCAAGAAGATTCCGCTACCTCGCCTCGATTCACGTGGTAAGGGACACCCAACTACGAAGCTCCATACGTAGTCAAAATAGCATTCTCTGGAGGTGGTCTTATCCTCACAACAATGGATGGGGAAGAACTACCGCATCCGGCAAATTTAGACGCAGTCAAAAAATACTATGTATAAGAAGCTCGCTAAGCTCGAACCTCAAACAGGTGACTTAGGAAAAAAGGAGTGTCCCGGTGGATCGAAAACCCTAAAGGGATACCCAGGCAAAAATTAGGGGCATATAACAAAAAATTATCCCGGTGGATTGAAAACCCGAAAGGGAAATCAAGGCAAAAGTTAGGGATTTCATACAAAGAAATAAAGAACAAAAAGACTGTGATCTATGAATTGCGACTACGAACCACAAAGGGAGATATAGGTCCGAATCATACGACTTAGAAGCAAAGGAGATAAGGGCTATTAAAAGGACATTGGGAAACAGCAAAAAGAATTATCATTTTTCATTGCCATTTACTGTTTTAAAAATTTCTGTAATACCTCTTTCTAGGAATTGTATCTTGTATCCTCGCCTATTCAGAGGCATATCAATAAAACATTTTTTTCTTCGCATCTTTCAAACATTTTCATTTTCTCTAACTTGTTTATAAAGTACTACAATTATCACTTATGAATATTGTCTTGAAATCATTTTAGGGATTAACAAATAAAAGCATTTGACAAAACATCGAAAAAGCATTTTGGTCAGAAGAACATCAAAAGAAAATCCACGACCACATCCACGTATATGTCTACTTCTATGCTTGCGCATATGCTTGAACTCTTAATATAAAGTCTATAAACATGTCTACATCTACGCCTGCACTTACAACATAAAAGGCTACACAAATGCCAATACATACGTCTATGCCCGCGCTTACAACATACAAGTCCATGCATATGTTTACTCCTACGTCTACGTCTACGTCTACGTCTACACCTGCACTCACAAAACAAAATCAACGTCCAATATTTTGCTAACACTTTTTCACCACATTCAAATCAAATTCAACAAAGCTACGACGACACAACATACAACGCCACAGGATTGATAACTCTAAGTCAATGGTTTAAAGGAGAGAATGCCAGAAATAGTCTTCATAACATTTCAAGGCATACACACATCTTACACATATTTCATACATACATTTTTCATAACATGCATACACTATACATTTGTGCATACAATACGCATATGTTCAGGGCTACATATCAACGTCAAACATCATACACTCTGCATATATCCAAACATCTCAATATCAGACATCGTACGCATATATCATACAATAAACAAATAATCTAACCCTCGATTCAATCATTTAAGGGTCAATCAACTAAACACTTCTCCTATGATCCAACCCATCACCTAAGTCTCTAGGTAGTGATGAGTTCCTTACAAAGTAGTCCATTACCTAAGTCTCCATGCAGTAATGAATGAAACTCCATACATTGCCTCTAAGCCTCAATGTACTTTCCAAAACTCGATACATTTCCCCTTAGCCTCAATGTATTCTTCTATCTCGGTACACTATCTCTAAGCCTCAATGTATTCACAAAACTCGGTACATTGCCTCTAAGCCTCAATGTACTTTCTAAAACTCGATACATTGCCCCTAAGCCTCAATGTATTCTTTTATCTCGGTACACTTCCTCTAAGCCTCAGTGTATTCACAAAACTCGGTACATTGCCTCTAAGCCTCAATGTACTCTCCAAACTCAATACATTGCCCCTAAGACTTAATGTATTATTCTATCTCGGTACACTGCCTCTAAGCCTCAGCGTATTCAAAAAACTCGGTACATTGCCTATAAGCCTCAATGTACTCTCCCAATCCCTACGTTGCCTCTAAGCCTCAACGTATTCGCAAAATTCCGTACATTTCCTCTAAGCCTCAATGTACTTTCCAAAACTCACTAGATTTCCTCTAAGCCTCAACGTATTCGCAAAATTTCATACATTTCCTCTAAGCCTCAATTTACTTTCCAAAACTCACTACGTTGCCTCTAAGCTGTAAGATTAAGATTGCGCCTAAGAGGGGGGGTGAATTAGGTGATGGTCGATTTTTGACTTATTTTATACTTTCTGGTTTTGATTTAGTGCTTTGAAAACTGTAAAGTGCAGAAAGTAAAGAGACACGGAGAATTATCCTGGTTCCTTCCACAACCCGGAAGTACGTCCAGTCCCCTTGCAAACACGCAAGAGATTTTACTATATTGTTAGAACTTTTACAAGACTCTTCCTAGTCTTATCCACTAAAGAACCTAACAAATAACCAAGAACACCCTCTTGGATTTCCAATAAGTCTAATGAGAACAATCCTCTCAAAAGATACCTCTTGTTTCCAATAATGGACAACAAGGAACAAAAGTAATCTAATACTTAATTCCAACAATCCTGGAAATAAGTTACACTTTGTATGTTTTTATGAAGTATGATTTCTTGAAGTTTCTTCTTTCTTCTCTTGTAAGCAATTCAAACTGTAACACAATGGTTAGATAATGCTCAAAGATTTCTGTTCTTTATATGTGTGAAAGTGCAGAAAATCTTTGTTCTTAAAAGTTAAGAAATATGAAGTTTGAATATTTTACAAAGTTCAGATTTTATTGCAAGAGAAGAGTTGTTTTTGATTTGAAAATATTTTGCAATATATAGTAATCAAGATACCTTTCCAGAAGGACACTTTTCTGTTTGTAAAACTTGACAAGATGCAATGTTTGATCATGCAACTTTTGGAGAAAAGGTATGAAGGATATCTTGAAACCATTTCAGATTTTTCAAAATTTTCAATGTGCAAATCGATTAACATAACATGCAAATCGATTGCACGTGTTTGTAACGTTCAGAATTTCAAAAAGTTTGAAGTGTAAATCGATTAGCATGTTGTGTCAATCGATTTACATGTGTTAAAAAATCAGTTTGTTCTGTGATCAATCGATTTACACAACATGTCAATCGATTGCTGGCAGGAGCAAACAGTTTTTGAAAAAGCATGTGTAAATCGATTTACACAAGATGTTAATCGATTTACAGCAGAGAAAAACTTAAAAATTGTTTTGAAATATAATTGAAGTGATGTGGCAAGTGTGTATATCATTTTTGAGCATTTCTAATCAATGTAGTTTAATTAAGAATTGATATACTTGATTGCTTGCCAAGTTCCTTGAAGCTTTGAGTGAATGATGCTTTAAGGTGATTTCCACTTCTTTTCCTTCTTTCCATAATGCTTGTTTGTCTTTCATCAAACTAGCTTGTTTGTCTTTCATCAAAACTAAAGTTGAGTTGAGGCTTGAGATTACATTCTCCCCCTTTTTGATGATGACAAACCATTTTCCTTTATGTGTTGATCAGAATTTGAGCAAAAGGTGTTTTCTCCCCCTGAGAAGGTTTCTCCCCCTATGGAGAAAAAGATTTGAAAGTTTGCTCTGTAAAGACAATGAAGACAAACAACCATAAAGTGCTATTACATCCTTCTCCCCCTTTGACATTATCAAAAAGAAGGGAAAGATGCAACAAGAAAGTATACCAGAAAGAAATATATAGGAACATGAATGAAACACACAAAACTTTCAAGATTATCGAACAAAGTTTTAAGAACACAATACATAAATGAACAGAATAAAACAAGACAAAATCCATAATGATACTTATACTAAGAATTTAAGAACATTGATCAAGAACATTTTAAAAAGGTCCTTGATAAGGAAATTGTTGTTGAAGAGGTGGTTCGGTGTATTGAGGAGGCGGAGGTGCCGGATTGGTTGGGTCGTATGGAGGGATATGAAGATGTGAATAAAGATATGAAAATTGCTGGTTCACATCATTCTGAAAAGCATCTATCCGAGATGAGGTAGAGTCATTTATCTCCGTCCATCGAGCATTGATGTTAGAATTCAGAGAAGCAAACTGTTGCGTCATGAAATCCATAACATCTTGATTTGTGGGACCAGAAGCAGCAGCAGGAGGAACTTCATGGTCTTCTTCATCTGCATTTTGACCTTCATCGCCGACCACATCTTCTCCAATGTAAGTTATGGTTTTTGCTTCAGCATTGAAATGAACGCCCATTCTTGAATCAACATTTTTGATGGAGATCCTAGTGGTGATTGAATCCATTTCAATCCGCTCAAATCCAGTGAAATCTATATCATAAGCTTCCATAATCCTTGTAATGAAATATGCATATGGTAGAAAGGTGGCCCTTGCGGCAACTTTTAGCATATGCATCACAATCAATTTTGCCCAATTGACCGGGATTCCATTTTTCCTTGCATAGATGATTTGAAGCTCTAGGTCGGTCACCGTACAATGATTCCCTGCTCTAGGAAACAAAATATACACCAGAAAATAGTGAAACAACCTATCATCAATATGGAAATTTCCAGCACTCCATGTGTCCCTAGCTGGAGTAACCCCGCCAAGACTGCGAATCCGCTTGGCACGGTATTCAGATTCAGATAGCCTTCCAATGCTATAGAAAAATTCTCGCTTCTGATAGTTTTCCCAAGCAGCATCTTCTGGATCATAGAGGGTACTTCCAGAATATGGAATGTTCAAGATTCTGCCAAGAGTTTTGGAGTACAGAGGGATTCTTTTTCCAAGGACATATGTATAACATTTGTTGTTGTCATAGCACATGTTGCTGTAGAAAATTTTAACCAGATCCGGGTAATAGAAACCATGTGAAGATATTAATGGTTCTAACCCATAAGCAATGAAATCTCTTTGAAATGAGAAGCATTCATCTGGAAAAGTAGATAACATACCAAACTTTGGAGTAGAGACGATTTTCTTTTGAAAATGCTTGAGGAATCTGTCCCGCTGTGGATCCGTGAGGTACTCGAGCACAGAGTTTTCAGATGATGACGAAGCTGGCTTCTTTCCTTTCTCTGAGGCAGAGGCTTTTCTCTTGGGAGCCATGGATCTTGTTAGGGTTTTGAAAAGAGAGATATAGAGTTCTTTTGTGTTGTTATGTGAGAGAGTGTGTTGGTGTTATGAGATAGTGAGGGAGTTTTGGTGAGATTAAATAGTATAGTAGGGTAAGTGAGGTTTTATGAGGTTTTAATTTTGTAATTTTGGTCAAGGTTTCATTGATTGGGCAATAGAAAGGTGGGAGGTTGAGAGACAATGAATGTTTGACCAATGTATTAAAAGCTCATTATAAGTATCACATGTTAAAACAAAATACATTGCATAGAGAAAATACATAAAAAATGCTTCAGATTCTGTGGTAAATCGATTTACCCCTTGGTTAAATTGATTTACACAGAACATTTTTCATAAAAAGTAATTTTCGTTCAGTGGTAAATCGATTGACATATGGTGTAAATCGATTTACACAGAAGATTTTATTAAAAGAAATGATTTGCTTCAGTGGTAAATCGATTGACATATGGTGTAAATCGATTTACACAGAAGATTTTATTAAAAGAAATGATTTGCTTCAGTGGTAAATCGATTGACATATGGTGTAAATCGATTTACTTAAAGAGAAAATTTAAAAAATCATTATTTTTAACATTTGAAACAATGTCTAACCACATATATATGTACATTAAGGTATAGTCAAGGATTGAGTGCACCTTAAATATCTTGTTCATCGAGGATTCCAAGTTCACGACGAATTTTGAAAAATGCATCCTTTGCAAGTGGTTTTGTGAAGATGTCCGCGAGTTGATTTTGAGTGTCCACAAATGTGATCTCGACATCTCCTTTGAGTACATGGTCTCGGATGAAATGATGTCTGATGTCAATGTGTTTCGTCCGGGAGTGCATAACTGGATTTTTCGTAATATTGATCGCGCTTGTGTTATCACATCGAAGAGGAATGCATCCAAGGTTTACTCCATAGTCAAGTAATTGTTGTTTTAGCCAAAGAATTTGAGCGCATCCACTTCCAGCCGCAATGTATTCTGCTTCGGCAGTGCTGAGAGCTACGCTTGCTTGCTTTTTGCATGACCATGAAACCAAGGCATTTCCAAGAATGTGACATGTTCCACTTGTACTTTTGCGATCAGTTTTGCAACCTGCATAGTCAGCATCAGAATAACCAACTAGATTGCACATACTACCTTTTGGATACCATAATCCGACGTTGGTTGTTCCTTTGAGATATTTTATTATGCGCTTGACTGCTGCAAGGTGAGACTCTTTAGGATTGGCTTGATATCTTGCACATAGGCAAACGCTGAACATAATGTCAGGTCTACTTGCTGTTAAATAAAGGAGTGAGCCAATCATTCCACGATACTTAGTTATGTCAATAGAATTCCCTGATTCATCTGGGTCAAGATAGGTGCCGGATCCCATAGGAATTGCACTTTCTTTGCTACTTTCCATCTCAAACTTCTTTATAAGGTCTTTGCAATATTTTGATTGGTTTACGAAGATACCATGTTTGAGTTGCTTAATTTGAAGACCAAGAAAGAAGTTCAATCTTCCCATCATAGACATCTCAAACTCTCCTTGCATCATAGACGAAAATTCCTTGCACATATTTTGGTTAGTTGAACCGAAAACAATATCATCTACATAGATTTGTACAAGTAAGGTATGATGATTAACAATTTTTATGAAGAGAGTGGTATCAACTTTACCCTTTACAAACCCTTTTTTACATAGGAATGCGCTTAGTCTATCATACCAAGCCCTTGGTGCTTGCTTCAGCCCATAGAGAGCTTTCTTCAGTTTGAAGACATGATTAGGATGTTTGAAGTCTTCAAAACCGGGAGGTTGCTTTACATAGACTTCTTCATTTATGAATCCGTTGAGAAATGCGCTTTTTACATCCATTTGAAAAAGTTCAAAGTCCAATGAGCATGCATATGCAAGTAATAGTCTTATTGCTTCCAAACGTGCTACCGGAGCAAAAGTTTCTTCAAAATCAATTCCTTCCTCTTGGTTGTATCCTTGAGCAACTAGTCTTGCCTTGTTTCGAGTGATTATTCCATTTTCATCCATCTTGTTTTTGAAAACCCATTTGGTTCCAATGATACGTTTATTTCCTGGATTAGGAACAAGTTCCCAAACTTCGTTCCGCTCGAATTGGTTTAACTCCTCTTGCATGGCAAGGATCCATTGATCATCTTCTAGTGCTTGAGCCACTTTAGTAGGTTCAACTTGAGATACAAACGCCATATTTAAGCATGCATCCTTAAGATTTAGTCGAGTAGATACTCCTTTGCTAATATCTCCAATTATATTGTCAATTGGATGATCACGATGAGTTCTCCATTCTTGAGGAAGATCATCATCATTTTCATTTTGATGTGAAAGTTCATGTGTTTGTTCCGGATTGACAATTTTGCCATCTCCGCAGGAAATCTCATGAGATAAATCTATAGAATCATCATCATCACAAATAGCAACTTCCTCCTTGGAGGTGTTAGATTCATCAAAAGAAACATGCATTGATTCTTCTATAGTTAAAGTTCTTTTATTGTAAATTCTAAAAGCTTTGCTAGAAAGGGAGTAACCAAGAAAGATACCTTCATCCGATTTTTCATCGAACTTACCGAGATTGTCTTTGTCGTTGTTAAGGACAAAACATTTGCACCCGAAAATATGAAAGTGAGAGATATTTGGTTTTCTTCCTTTGTAGATCTCATATGGAGTTTTCTTTAGTATAGGTCTTATGATCACGCGATTGCTTACATAACATGCCGTGCTTACCGCATCTGCCCAAAAATATTTAGGCAAACTTGAGTCACTTAGCATGGTTCTAGCAAGTTCCACCAAAGACCTATTTTTCCTTTCAACTACTCCATTTTGTTGTGGAGTTCTTGGTGCTGAAAAGTTGTGGAAGATCCCATTTTCTTCACAAAATTCTTCAAATAGACTGTTTTGGAACTCTCCACCGTGATCACTTCGGATTGATGTTATCTTTGATGACTTCTCATTTTGAACTTGTTTTGCATATCTCTTGAATGCCTTGAATGCTTCATTCTTGTGTACTAAAAACAAAGTCCAAGTGAAACGGGAAAAATCATCTACAATAACTAATGCATAAATGTTACCTCCGAAGCTTCTTGTTCTAGATGGACCAAAAAGATCCATGTGCAACAATTGAAGTGGTCTTGTTGTTGAAACCACATTCTTTGGTTTGAAAGTTGATTTGGTCTGTTTGCCCTTTTGGCATGCACTACATAATTTGTCTTTGATGAACTTCATCTTTGGTAGACCAATAACTAAGTCATGCTTAACCAATTTGTTCAAGTGCTCCATGTGAATGTGAGCAATCCTCTTATGCCATAACCAAGCGTCATTGTTGTTTACCATAAGACATTGTACCTTCATAGACAAATCATCTAGAGTAATCACAAAAATATTGTTAGATCTTATACCTTTGAGTTTTACCTCATTGGTTGCCTCATCCATAATAAGGCATTCTTCTTTGTTGAATTTGATCTTGAACCCTCTATCGCAAAGTTGACTTATGCTAAGAAGGTTGTGCTTTAATCCTTCAACATAGAGAACATCCTCAATTTGAATGGATGGAGGTGTGCCAACTATTCCAACGCCAAGAATCTTTCCTTTGGTGTTGTCTCCATAGGTGACATACCCTTTGGCTTTATGTACTAGATATGAAAATTGGTGTACATCTCCTGTCATATGCTTTGAACATCCACTATCAAGATACCAAACATTTGAAGTGGATTTCAAGCATACCTACAAAAACAAATTATTTCTTGTTAGGTACCCAAGTTGCCTTGGGTCCTTCATAGTTAGTTCCCTTTTTCACCCATGCATAATGTCCACTAGCCATACTGAAATTTCTAATATAGCATGCATTTGGTGTGTGTCCAATAATACCACAGTAAAAACAATTTGGAACAAATTTACTCTTGTATCTAGGCATTTGTTTTCTTTTAGATACATTAGCCTTTTTCTTTTGATGATTATGAACAACTTGCTTCTTTTCTACTTTCTTGGGATTGGAACTATTACTAGCCTTTACAAAAACAGTGGGATTGTTACTTGGTTTCTTAGTATTCACATAACCAAGACCTCTTTTATCATTAGGATAACGTTGTTGGCTTAGTAATCCTTCCAATCCTATTTGTCCTTTTTCATGTCGTTCAATGACTCTTTTCAATTGAACAATTTGAAAGACATTTGATTCACACTTGGAGCATGCAAAGTTTTCCTTTTCTTTTATAAAATTTTGTTTTTGAAGATCAAAATCTTTAGTCATGGTGTCAATTTTTTCTAGACAACTTAGAAGTTCTTTTTCTTGTTTTGACACCTTTTTGTATAAACTTTTGCATTCTTTCAAGAGTTCATCAATTGCACCTTGAACATCATCATCAAAAAGATTAAATTCATTACTAACCTCTTCTTCATTGTCGGAGTGATGCGATGCCATTAAGGCTAAGTTTGCACATTCGTCGCTTTCCGATTCCGATGAACTGCTCATATCATTATCTTCCCATGCTATGTAGGCTTTCTTTTGTTTTGAGTCCTTTCCTTTGAATCCATTTTTCTTTGGGAGATTTGGACAGTTTGGCTTGATATGTCCTTGCTTTCCACATTCATAACATGAGACATCTTGAGTTGATGTGGAGGCTTCTCTTTTCTTGAAGTGCTTTCTCTTATGTGCATGAGATCCGCCTTTGTCATTTCTGCCAAAAAACTTTCCAAGTCTTTTCACTAGGAGCATGAAATTTTCATCTTCTTCCGGATTGTCTTCTTTTACCACTTCTTTTGAATCAATTTTTAAGGCAATGTTTTTGGACTTCTTTTCTAGATTCTCATGTTTTTCAAGTCTACCGAGTTCCGTTTCGTATTCTTGAAGTTTGCCGAATAATGTAGCGGAGGTCATTGCGGAGAGACTCTTCTTTTCCGAGATTGCCGTTACCTTTGGTTGCCATTCCCTAGTCAATGATCTAAGGATTTTCAAGTTGAGTTCATCATTTGGCAAGGTTTTACCAAGAGCAATTAAGTGATTTGTCAAATGCACAAATCTCTTTTGTAAGTCAAGAATGGATTCTCCGGGCTGCATTCGAAATAGTTCATATTCTTGACTCAAGGTATTTAGCCTTGATCTTTTTACTTCAGCCGTTCCTTCATGAGTTTGAACCAAGGTATCCCAAATTTCCTTTGCTGTTGTGCAGTTTGAGACACGAAAAAATTCGTCCATACTGAGAGCACCTTGAAGAAGGTTTATTGCCTTTTTGTCATAGAGAACTTTCTTTTTATCATCGTCGTCCCATGCAGTTTTGGGCTTTGCAGACCCAACGCCATTGATTACCGTTATTGGGATAAATGGACCATTTTCAACAGCATCCCATACTTCCTCTCCTTGTGCTTCTAAATGCGCCTTCATGTGTATTTTCCAAAAGTCAAAATATTCACCACAAAATAGAGGAGGCTTGTTGTTACTACCACCATCTCTGAAAACTGGTTGATGATTTGCGGAAGCCATTCTGGATCTCTAGGAGCAGGTTACCTATAACCTGCTCTGATACCAATTGTAAGATTAAGATTGCGCCTAAGAGGGGGGGTGAATTAGGTGATGGTCGATTTTTGACTTATTTTATACTTTCTGGTTTTGATTTAGTGCTTTGAAAACTGTAAAGTGCAGAAAGTAAAGAGACACGGAGAATTATCCTGGTTCCTTCCACAACCCGGAAGTACGTCCAGTCCCCTTGCAAACACGCAAGAGATTTTACTATATTGTTAGAACTTTTACAAGACTCTTCCTAGTCTTATCCACTAAAGAACCTAACAAATAACCAAGAACACCCTCTTGGATTTCCAATAAGTCTAATGAGAACAATCCTCTCAAAAGATACCTCTTGTTTCCAATAATGGACAACAAGGAACAAAAGTAATCTAATACTTAATTCCAACAATCCTGGAAATAAGTTACACTTTGTATGTTTTTATGAAGTATGATTTCTTGAAGTTTCTTCTTTCTTCTCTTGTAAGCAATTCAAACTGTAACACAATGGTTAGATAATGCTCAAAGATTTCTGTTCTTTATATGTGTGAAAGTGCAGAAAATCTTTGTTCTTAAAAGTTAAGAAATATGAAGTTTGAATATTTTACAAAGTTCAGATTTTATTGCAAGAGAAGAGTTGTTTTTGATTTGAAAATATTTTGCAATATATAGTAATCAAGATACCTTTCCAGAAGGACACTTTTCTGTTTGTAAAACTTGACAAGATGTAATGTTTGATCATGCAACTTTTGGAGAAAAGGTATGAAGGATATCTTGAAACCATTTCAGATTTTTCAAAATTTTCAATGTGCAAATCGATTAACATAACATGCAAATCGATTGCACGTGTTTGTAACGTTCAGAATTTCAAAAAGTTTGAAGTGTAAATCGATTAGCATGTTGTGTCAATCGATTTACATGTGTTAAAAAATCAGTTTGTTCTGTGATCAATCGATTTACACAACATGTCAATCGATTGCTGGCAGGAGCAAACAGTTTTTGAAAAAGCATGTGTAAATCGATTTACACAAGATGTTAATCGATTTACAGCAGAGAAAAACTTAAAAATTGTTTTGAAATATAATTGAAGTGATGTGGCAAGTGTGTATATCATTTTTGAGCATTTCTAATCAATGTAGTTTAATTAAGAATTGATATACTTGATTGCTTGCCAAGTTCCTTGAAGCTTTGAGTGAATGATGCTTTAAGGTGATTTCCACTTCTTTTCCTTCTTTCCATAATGCTTGTTTGTCTTTCATCAAACTAGCTTGTTTGTCTTTCATCAAAACTAAAGTTGAGTTGAGGCTTGAGATTACATAAGCCTCAACGTATTCGTAAAATTCTGTACATTGCCTATAAGCCTCAATGTACTCTCCTAGGTCACTATGTTGCCTCTAAGCCTCAACGTATTCACAAAATTCCGTACATTGCCTCTAAACCTCAATGTACTTTCCAAAACTCACTATGTTGCCTCTAAGCCTCAACGTATTTGCAAAATTCTGTACATTTCCTCTAAGCCTCAATGTACTCTCCTAGCTCACTATGTTGCCTCTAAGCCTCAACGTATTCGTAAAATTCCGTACATTTCCTCTAAGCCTCAATGTACTCTCATAGCTCACTACGTTGCCTCAAAGCCTCAACGTATTTGCAAAATTCCGTACATTGCCTCTAAGCCTCAATGTACTTTCCAAAACTCACTATGTTGCCTGTAAGCCTCAACGTATTTATAAATCTCTGTACATTGCCTCTAAGCCTCAATGTACTCTCTCAGCTCACTATGTTGCCTCTAAGCCTCAACGTATTCATAAATCTTCGTACATTTCCTCTAAGCCTCAATGTACTCTCTCAACTCACTATGTTTCCTCTAAGCCTCAACATATTCGCAAAAACTCGGTAGATTGCTTCTAAACCTCACTGTACTTTCCTCATCCAACCCACTATTTCAAACCCTGGTGAGCGATATATCATTGGCTTCGCTTATTTTCTCAAGACTCATGAGGGTGTGCTATATCAGCATAACCTTATGAGTGGATCAGACAAATTTTGGATATTCCAAGTAATCAATAAACTTATAATCAAAATGCGCTAGACCCGCACTTTCTCGCGTTATTCGATTGGAAGATAATTGAATAGGGGCAACTGTCATACCCCAAATTTGTCCTACCTCACTGATATTTTTTTAAGAATTATTTAATTAAAGATGGTACAACAATATCTTATGGACTACCTTTATTCAAGATCAAGGGAGTGTATTTTAAATCAATAAGATTTAGTTGTTATTTAAGGAGGGGTGAAAATTAAATCCGAGAGTATGCAAAAGAAAGGGGAATAATTAACGTTAGGCCCAATTGAATTAAAGGAGAAGTTATGACTGCAAACGAAGAAGTGCTAGGCTGTATGGGTCAAGTGATGACCCATCAAAACTTTTGAAACAAATCCCAGAAGTTCGTCTTTACAGAAACAAAAAAAAACTGTGAATATCAGAGCCAGAATCACACACAAGCTAGTACTGGTACAAAAGTGGAATATCAGATCTTCTAGCAGAGTCAAATTATAAGCAAGGGCAGAATCAAATTATCTTCCACAGCCCAAGCTCAGAGTTTTAGAGGCTAAGCAACCCAAGCCCAAATCTGTTGGACGTGCACTGTATCAATTTCAATCAAATCTTCTACAGAGAATCAATTCCAATCAAATCTTTTTAATTCTATCCTTAATCTTTGCTCTAGCAATAGTCCAAGCCAAAAAATTGAACATTATAAATAGAGGAACAAATTAGCAAAGAGAAAAAGAAAGGGAGGAAAGAATACATGGAGAGAGACGAATTTGCAGAAAAGCTTGAAAAATAAGAAAAACACAGTAGAAGCAAGAGCAGGAAGAACACAAGAGTGTTTGGAAAACCCAAAAAAAGAACACGCAGAAGGGTAACTGAGGTTTCAATATCTGGAACCCTAGTTTCAATCATCGTCGCTCCATCTTCCATCGCTGCTGTCACCAGAATCCGCAGAAGGAGAAGGAAAGGATAACAAACAAGCACTAGAATCAGAGGCAAAAGTGCCAAAGGGGTAACAAATTTTAGTTTGTTTCTTTACTGTTTTATGCTGGGATTGTGGTGAATAGGGGTAGAACATTGATCTTACTGTAGCACAACAAAAACAAAATTAGTAAGGGTAAAATTCATATTTAATATTCTGATACAAGTGAACATGCGCGAGTTGTTTTGTTATGTTCTGATAAGCCTCCCCCTTTGTTAGAACTTCCCTTTCAGAGCTTTCCCCTGCCCAGAATCAACTTTAGGCTTATACATTTTCATAGCACCTAATTTGTCTGGCCTTCCCATAAATTCTACGTAGTGGGCTTAGCCCAGAAGTTAACACCCATATTTTCTGACTTTACTGACCAGCTTGTAGCGTACCTTTTCAGAAGTTCTGCGATTGGGGCCAAAACCCAGTAAATTTCCCTACATCCCCTGCAGAACTGTTGTCCCTTTCAGAACATCCCTTTTCCAGAATTTACGCTAGGGCTAACAACCAGAAGATACACCCTCCTATTTTGATTAAAATATTTTTACTTCTATTTTTTATAATTATTATTATTTATAATTATTATAATTATTAATTTTTATTGTGAATATTAATATTATTTATTATATCACTTAAATTATTTTTACATAAAAAATTCCATATTATTTTCTTATATTATTTGCATTAAATATTTTTATACCATGCATTAATAAGATTTTTTTTGCTATTAATATCTATAAAAAACACTCAACAAATCTCAAAAAATTATTTGCAATCAAATAATCTAAAAAACTTTTTTTTTTGCAAAGGGTTTCAAGCAGATTTTGACTTACTGCGCATTTAGCCAAAATCTCCGCAATAACTACTCTCGGCCAAAATGCGAGGTGATTCAAAGTACGTTTGCAACCCCTAAAAAACACCAACCCATACGAACTACGAATTGGAACTCTTATTCCTCATAAGAGGATACGTAGGCATAAGATCAAAAATTGTAGCGAGTTCCCTTATAAAAATATTTAAGCCCTTCCCCCTAATTAAAATTTAAAACCCTATTTTACCCGAACCTAAACCTAAAACCTAGTATCCTTGTGAACAAGGTAGATGAAATGTGTCTAACACCTTCCTTTCGTATAATAAAGTCCGAAACCTAGAATCTCTGTCTATGAATTAGGGTTTCCTATTAGATGCCCTTCCCTAGGATAAAGACTGATAGTGGCGACTCTTGATTTAAAAACCAGTCACAAAAAAGACACTCAAAAGTCCCTTCGAAGACCACCTGTCTTCATAGGATCGGAGGCCTTCCTTCATGGATCGAAGATCATCATTTCTTTGATCGAAAGATTCTTTTATTGTATTTATTCTTATTTTTATTTTTACTCACTTCTTTTAAATCAAAAATAAAATAAAATAAAATCACAAAGAACTTATGATTAGTTTTTTTATTAATTAAATTAATTTTTGAAATAATTAATTAATTGATTTTAACATCCTCTTTTCAAAAAGAATTAAAATAAATAAGAATGTAGGTCTAATTTTATTTTCTCAATTTATTTTCTTTGCATAAAAATTAAAAACAAACAAAAAGATTTTTACACCTTAGGATTTTCAGACGTCTTTTCTACTTCGCTCGCATTTATTTAATTTTGCATTTTTTCATATTATTGTATCTGCCTACTGGATGTAATAGATTAAAACTAGGATATTTACAGCTTTATCCCCCTCATTATTGGACATGTAATTAATCTCTAAAGCCATGTAATAGTGTATGATTTATATTCCCGCACTTTACATTTATGCACTTTAAATTCCTGTATATATATATTAACTGTTAGTAATTAGGACTGCATGACAAGACTAATAATCAAAAGCTAGCAAACTTAACAAAAAGACAAAAATAACTGAAACATAATACACTTGCACATATACACCTCGAGGGTACCCCACTTTGGTTGCCTTCGGAAATAAAACAGTCATGTCCCTCGAGATAGGGACGCTTTAGCAAAGACCCATAAATCAAAAGATCATAGTCCCTCGATGACCCTACACTTTCATTTCAGTAAACGATCTAGTCCCTAAACAGAAATTGCTAAAGCATCTCTACATTGTTTCCTTTACGACTATATGTCCCTTAGAATGTCCCTCATACATCCAACGATGGGGCTTATTACCAAATCAATGGTAAGATAGCAACATCTAAAGGAGGAGGAAAAGAACGTTAGACCTTTTGAATATGTAGGACACTCGTAGTTGCTTGGTTGCTCACAACAAAAAAATTATTTTCACCCATACACTTTCAATTGAAACATTTTCAAAAGTCAAAGTATTTTGTACGCATTCTTATAGAGACGAGAATCCTTACAAAGGAACTTTTCAAAATCACTTTAAAAAAAAACATTCCACAAACACTTCTTTGAACTATTTTCAAAAACCAACACTTTGTACGCGTTCTTATAGAGACGAGAACCATTACAAAGACGTTTTTTCTAAATATCTTCAAACCCACACCACAAAGCACATTTTCAAACAAGAACAAAGTGAACTAGTAAGCAACTAAGAGCCCGTAGATAACTACGGATGGAAAGGGTTCTAACACCTTCCCTTTCCATAATCTACCCCCCTTACTCAAAATAATCTCGAAAAGGTATTTTTTTGTTCTTTTCACCCTTTCCTCAACTTAGATAAAAGAAAAGTCGGTGGCGACTTATTCTTACCGCAACATTTGTAAACACAAAACACAAAACCAATATTAAACATTCGGTTCTGCCACCGTATCATACTTTCCCTTTTCATAACCTACCTCCCAAAGTCAAGAAAATTCTCAAAGGTTTTTCCTGTTCTTTTCACCCATTCCTTTATTGGATAAAAGAAGTCAGTGACGACTCTTGCTATCCACAACATTTGCGATAAAACAAAAAAACCAAGTAAGCTCTTCCACCGAATTACATGTACGCCTTAGGTTAGAGGGGTTAGCATTAAATTTTCTAAGCCCATTTCACTTTTGGGTCAAAGCTATTGGTTTAAACTCATTTATGAATAAATAGAAAATAAGGTTTATCGATTGCAAGAAGGGTGTGTTTGTTAAGCCCATTTAGAATTCTATAGAAATGGGGTATGCTGTGCACATAAGGGGTTTGCTAACTGGCCCACTAAAAGTAGTGAGGCCTGTTTTAAAATAAAGGTTGAAGGGTGTATGTTTTAACCTAAAGGCCCATGATAGTGTGTTCTTAAGAGCCCATTGTCTTTACCGAGTCAATTTACCTACTTTTATAATTGTTTTTTCTCTGTTTTAATAATTATATTATTATTAAAATCATTATATTATAAACTTAATTAAATGATTATTTTATTAATTAGAAATAAACGTTTGATTAAAGAGGCCAAAGTTGAGGCTTAATCGCATAGTTAAGCCAAAGCCCAATCAGAAAACACACACTGTGCAAATCAAGAGAAGAAAAAAATGCATGTTTGAAACTAAAAACAGATACTATTTGTTGTACCCCAAAAATTTCCCTCTCATTGCTCAAAACATTTCTCATAAGATCTTCAATAGCTCAAGCTTGCACAAGGATTAACTAGGTCAAGACAACTTCTCAACACTGATACCACAAATTAGGGTTTGAGTTTTCACAAGGACAATTGGAATTTTAATGCCTTATATCACTTTCATTGATTATTTTGGACCTTCAAGATTTCTCATGTCAAGTTTCAAGTTTGCTCAGTCTATTAATAGGATGGCCTAAAATCAACTATATTGAGTAACAGTTAAATTTGGTCAACTTACAGTCAAACTTCAAGATTTTGGACCCATATCAACAATTTGGACTCATATGTATCAACTGGTCAAGTTTGGATCACAATTCCCCAAGAAATTTGATCAGATCACCAAAAGGGCAAAATGGTCAAAATTAGGGTTTTGACTGAGAAGGCTTGATTTTTGACTTTTGACCTAATACACGACTTATTGGTTTGAAACATGATAATAAGGATTCAAATGCATCATATTGACCTAATTGCATGGTTCATTTCTCAAAATCAATTGATTGATAGTTGAAATTTGGTCAACTGATGAAAAAGTCAACTATACACTAGAAAGTCAAACTTTGACTTTTTGATCAAAATCAAGTTTCAAAGATCACATTTCATAAAGACATGTCAAAATATGAACCTTGATCATCAATAAAATCAAAAAGTCAAATTTCATCTTGAAAAGTCAAAATTTCTAAGACTTAGAAATTTTTCTAAGTGTTTTATACATGCTTTTCTTCATGACTTCATGTCAATTTTTCACCATGATACAAGATGATTCAAGGAAAACTTTCAACATAAAAGTTTTAGATATTTATGAATTCTACATACTTTTATTAGAGGGGTCATGTCCAAAAAATGCTTAGATTTTGAGTTATAAGGCCTTAAAGTCATGAACTTTTTCTTAAAACACTTAGTGAAAATTTGACCTAGCTAGGCAGATTTTTGGTACCAACTTCATGACAAATTTTCACATAGTTCCAATTGTATTCTTAAAAAATGGAAAAAATCAAGGTTGTAGATGATGTTACAAGCTTTCCAAAATGTCCAAGAACTCATTAAGATCATTCTTGAGCTAGGAGAATCAAAGAGATAAAGTTAGGGTTTCATTCTTGGTTTACAAGGCAGAATTATGAAGAACAATGGATCAAATCTCTAGTCATGCTGCATAATCTTTGTGTTTCAGGCCTCTAACTTGTGTTTTACTCCATAATTAATGGTTTACAAAATTTATTGAGCCCTTATCCAAGTGATTCAAGCATTGTCCAAAGCAATTTGTCATTTTGGGAGGAAAGTAACATATCCATTCTTGAAAAGTAAGCTTTATAAACAAAGTCAATGCATTAAGCTCCAAACTTGTTTGCTCTGATTACAATCTATCTACAAAGTCAGAGGCATTGTGTTTAAAGTGGTTAACAAATCTATAAAAAAAAAGTACAAGGCATGAAAACTTGTTTTGTCAAGAAAACCACATGTTGAGCTTAAACTTGAATTTTAAACTCACATCAACTTGAGCACTCCAAACCTTTTGCTTATAAAGAGAGACGCTATTTATGAGATAAGACACCAAGTTAGAAGCCCTTAAACACCTTTAAACTCCCTCAAGCCATAAATTGCACAAAACCTCCATTTTGTGTCATTTATGACTTTGAACATCAATCCTCAAATTCACTCGTGCGTTTCTTGGCCAAATCATCTCTAAAGTTTCTTTACCTCAAATATAAAGCATCTCAATACCTGTTTTCAAACTGTAACACCATTTACACAATCCTCCATTTTCAAAAATAGAGCTTTTCACATTGACTTCTCTAGCTTGATTCAGGAACTCTCAGCTCAAGGTAACCATTGGAATAGCTTCCTAGGGACTCAAGGAAGCTAACCTGATAATTACAGCAACTTGAATCAAGCTCATTTTCAGAACACAATTTCTGATTTGAGGTAAAATTTATGACTTTCAATCTCTTCATATAGGCATTGTTAGGCTTCCATTTTCAAAGAAAAAATGTAGACATCATAGCTCTAAAGATGACTATGTCCTTAGAATTCATTTATATTGCCTGAGTAGTGAGAATTTTAAGTTTGAAATCTCTAAAAAGGTTAGGTCAGAATTTGGTACCATTATAAATTCGTGTTCATCTTTGATTGTTTGCTTAAGTTATTTATATTTCTGGAATCTTGGTGAAATTTCTAACAAGTTTGATGTTTACACTTTTGAGAATGGATGAGAAATGAATGAGTTGCAGAGATTATGGCTCGAGGTTGAAGATGAAGTCATTTTTAGAACTAAGTTTATTTTAAATTTAGTGCAACCTGTATTATACATGGATGAAACAACCGCCCCAGTGGAAAGAGAAGCGCGCTAAAGGCATTATTGTGTGAGGACCTGGGTTGGAGCCCCAGTGCGTCCCATTTTTCATATTTTTTCCTTGTTTTTTCCTTTCAAACACACGTTAGGCTCCCTCAGCTTTGGGCCTGATTTCTCTTTCTTCTTCATACCCCTTGTTTACTAAACCACGCAGGCCCAACTAACCTTTTATTTATTTTGTTTATTTTTTTTGCGACTACAAAAATAAACATTGGGCCTAACAACAAAAACTATTTTTTACACACTTACACCCCAATTCATTTTTACACCCTTCTGACTTTAATTTTATATTTTTACTTTATTTTTATTTTTTCTTTTCTCTATTATTTTTATTATTATTATTATTTTATTTTATTATTAAAAAATGCCAAAAATATTTTATATTTATATTTAGATATTAAAGCTTACTTTTATTTTATTTCCTTTAAAAAAGGGCAAAAATACTTATGTAACAAATTATTTTTCTTAAATAAATTAATATTAGATTTAGGTCTATTTACATTTTGTGCTTTAAAATTAATTTAGAATTTAGGACTTTTTATTAATTAATTTTTCATACTAGTTTAATCAAGTTAAAACATTTTCATAGAACCCTAAAAAACTTGTTTTATTCATCAAATTTAATTTCTTTTCTAAATTAAATTAGTTTTAGTTTTCTTGAATTAATTAATTTTTCTTTTAGTTTATTTAGGTTAAAAAACCCCTTTTCATAACAAAAACTTAAACAAAAACAATTTCTTCTTTCCTTGTATATTATTTTACATTTTTGTACATTATTCATTTAATATGGTTGTAATAGTAATTAGGCTTTAATTTACTTGTCCTCCCTCCATTTGTAAGTTTGTATCCACCATCCCTAAATGATGTAATAGCGTAGGGTTAACCTCACTTGTTTCCTTGATAAATAAATAGTCAAGTTACGCATATTTGATATTTAAGAAAAAATACTTTCAAAATACAAGATCATAGTCCCTTGATGACCCTTCAAAGTTGCCTTATAAATGATCTTAGACCCTTACAAAATTGCTAAGGTATCTCACAACCTTGTTTTCTATGACTATACGATGACCCATGTATGTCCCTTCACATCCAATGATAGGGCTTCTTATCAACCAATGGTAAGATAGAGATATCTAAGGGAGGAGTAAAAGAACTAAGACTTTTTGAGTAGGTAGAACGCTCGTAGTTTCTTGCTCACAACCATTTTTAAAACATCTTTCAAACACACTAACACTTTCAAAATGAAATATTTTCAAAAGGCAACACTTTGTATGCATTCTTATAGAGACGATAATCATTACAAAGTTCACCTAAACAAAGGCACTTTTCAAAAATACTTTCAAAACCAATCACAAACACATTTCAAACAAAGCATTTCAAAGTGAGATAGCAAATAAGAGCCCTAGATAACTACGGATGAAAAGGGTGCTAATACCTTCCCTTTTCATAACCTACCCTCCGAACTCAAGAAAGTTCTCAAAAGTCCTTTCTTGTTCTTTTCACCCTTTCCTTTATTGGATAAAAGATAAGTAGGCGACGACTCTTGATATCCGCAACAATTGCGGTAAAACGCAAAACACCCAAGTCGGTCCTGTCACCGCATTACAGAACTGGAGGCTCTGGTGGGGATATACTTAAAAGTGGGGTTACTTTAGAGCTAGATCACATTTAAATTGCTTTCATTGTTTGATTTGTTTGCTTTATATTTTGGGTCCTTGTTTGGGTTTGTATTGATCCTCTACCCAGATTTGGGAACACCATTAGGTAAATAGCAAAAATTATGGAGACTATATGGCATATAGCGATATGGTTGAGACAATATCTATGTTAGTGTGACACATTTGTGGGTACTGATATCCCTTATGGAGAATTAAGGAGAATACGGGGCTGCTGTGTGGTGTCATAAAGCACTAACGAACCTTAGAACCTTTAATTGAACAACTTGGCCATTAGGAAGTAGTGAGATATCCATATTTTGGGCAGTCTGAAGTTAGTTGATACTCGATACTACACACATTGAAATCTGAATTTTGGGATATTTCGGTCGCCAAAAAGAGGCTTGCGCTGAAACAATTCCCAACGAAGAAAGATCAATGATATTGAGATTCCCTAGAACCCGATTACATTCTAGAACAGGTTGAACCAACTAAACTTCAAGAGGGTACTTACCAATGAACCCGTGCAAGGCAAAAACCTAAGGAATTATGTGCTTTGTGTGTATGTTTAATTGTACATAACATCATAACATCATACCATTGCATTTGTACTAACAATTTCAAGGACTTTGGGATTTATCTTTATGCTATTTTGTAGGATATGGCTTCCATGTGAAGAAACACTATCCGAATCAAACTTGTGAGAGTTCCTCCTTAACTTAAGGAGTTAGCATCAAGGGTTCCAAATGATTCTCCGTTCACTAAGAAGTATGGCCGTCTCATCAACTTGGTTACAACAAACTTTGAAAAGGATATGGTACATGTGCTTTTCTAATTCTTTGATCCTAAGCACCATTGCTTTACATTTCCTGATTATCAATTAGTTCCTACTATGGAGGAGTTTTCTCAACTCTTAGGAGTTCCTATTCTTGATCAGTTACCCTTCATCGGTATTGAGAGAGACCCAAGACCTGAGGAGATTGCTCGAGCTTTACATTTGCAATGATCCAACATGGTGGAAAATTGGGAAACAAGAAGTGATGTTAAGGGATTTCTAGCCAAGTTTTTGTTTGAGAAGGCTCAACAGTTTTGGGATGCTTTGGATTTGTAAGCTTTTGAAGAGGTTTTGGCCCTTCTATTCTATGGGATGGTACTATTTCCTATCCCGGACTAACTCATAGATGTGAATACGGTCAAGGTTTTTCTATCTCATAATCCCGTGACTACCTTACTTGGAGATATCTTGCACTCTCTTAACACTCGCACCATGAAGAGAAGGGGAATTCTTATGTGTTGCACTCCTTTGTTAGCTAGGTGGTTTATTTCGAACCTTCCTTGATCTATTTTGAAGAATGAGCAAGGAATGAGATGGTCTAATAGGTTGATGTCACTCACGCATTTGGATATTCATTGGTGTTCTCGCTCTTTGAAGGACATTGCCATTATTGACCATTATGGCTAATTCCCTAATGTTTCTCTTCTTGGCATTAGGGGAGATATCAATTATAATCCTTGCTTGGCTTTGCAACAATTTGGGTATTCTAAGAGGTATGGTCCTCATGACGCACTTATCCAAGGAATTGTTTTTTACAATGAGAACGATGCTCAAGGTTATCGTCAAAGATTTGTACGAGCTTGGGGCATGGTGAACAAAGTTGATAGCAAGACATTGGGGCATAATAACTTCATTCCTTTGGAGCCTTATCTCAAGTGGGTGCGAGCTCGCGCTCAAAACCTCATGATTCCATATGAGGCCAGTCTACCTATCATCATGGAGCCTATTTCTGAAGGAGATGTTCCTTACACTATTCTTCATCCTGACATGCCTACTTCTCTTTAAGATTTGCAAAGATCTTGGATACAACTCAAAGGAGAGCGTGACACCTTTGAAGCCCAATTCTACACAGGTGAGAAGAAAGTGTTAGAGCTCACAAGGAAACTTCACGAGGAGCATAAATTGAATGCCTACATCACTCTAAAGAAGAAGCATCCATGGGAGACCTAGTCTTTTCTATTGTACTAGTTCATCTTGTTTCTTTTTGCTTATTGTAAGCCCAAGAGGCATGTTGTAACTATTTGGAACTTACTAATACAATTAATGTTTGTTCTTTCTTTGTTTAAACAAATTTAAATCTTAAAGGTCCTTGAAATGATTTGTATACACATTTCATGCATCATAACATGCGCAGGTTTTCAGACATAGGTTTCCTCATCTTTCTACTATTTATTTCAGTAAGATGGATCTCGAGCAGACTGTGAAGGACTGGCAGACGCAGAATTCTCAATTCCAAGAAACCTTGCTAACCTTGGCCAAGGGAAAACAAGAGCTGATGTCACTTATGGTGGCAAAAAAGAAGACCAAGAAGAAGGCCTTGATCAACATGGGGAGAAGGTTTAAAAGCCCTATCCATCAAGTACAAGTGGTTGAAGAGTCGTCCGAGGAGGATGAGAACCAAGATGAAGATGCAAGGAGCACCCGTGCTGGGGGCGCAAACAATCAAGCTTCTGAGGATGAAGATTACTTTGACGAACAATATCCCCCGACTGAGGATAAGTACAAGCAACTAGAAGATAGGGTGAAAGCTGTGGAAATTCAAGCCGTGCCTGGATTGGATTTTGGTGATTTGGGCTTGGTACCTGGGGTTGTTATCTCTCATAAGTTCAAAATTCCAATATTTTCTAAGTACGACGGGGTTTCGTGCCCAAAGCTTCACGTAAGGTCCTACGTCTGCAAAATACAACCACATATGTGATACGGTGGGAGAACTGACTTGAGGGTTTTGCGTTCGATCGTAAATGTTTCGGTTAGCAAGAGTCGCCACCGACTTTTCTTTTATCTAAAAAGGAAAGGTGAAAAAGCAAATGAAAGACCTTTGAGATTGTTTCTTGAGTTCGGGGGGTAGATTATGAAAAGGGAAGGTATTAGCACCCTTTTCATCCATGGTTTTCCATGGGATCTTATTTACTTGCTAGATCACTTGCTTTTGTTTGAAATTGTGCTTAGTGTGGTTTTTTTGAAAATATTTTGTAAAGAGGCCATTGTTTAGGCAATCTTTGTAATGATTTTTGTTCGGAAGAATGTATACAAAGATGTTTGATCTTTTGAAAATGTTTTCAAGTTTTATAAAATGTTTTGAAAGTGTAAGTGTTTGTTTTTGAAAATAGCAAGGATGTTTTGTTTGAAATGGAGCAAGTGAGTAGGATCAATCTACCTACTCAAATGTCTTTCTTGTTCATTTTCTTTTCCTTTGACATTTTTGTCTTACCATTGATTCGCTAAGCAACCCTATATTTGGATGTTAATGGGACGGGCGTGGGTCATCGTATAACCATGATTAGCAATGTTACAAGGTATCTTAGCATTCTTTTTGAGGGACTAAGATCATTTGTAAGGCAACTTAGAAAGCGTCATCGAGGGACTATGATCTTGTATTTGTTTGTTTTTGCTAAGATACCTTACATGCGTAATATGGCCATTTTGTATAAGGCAACCAAGTGGGATAACCCTAGGGGTGCTTGTGTGCAAGTGTATTATTTTTATGCTTGATTTTGTCTTGAATTAGGGTTTTCTATTTGGTTGGTTTTAATCTTTCCATACAAAACCTAATTACTAGCATTGTATATATGAAAGCGATAAATTGCGAAATTTAAAATTACTACGCTATTACAATACTTGTGGAAGGGGGGTATACAATTTATGAATGAGGATTGCAATAATATAAACCTAATTAATCTATTACAACCAAATTGAATATGTACAAATAATTGAAGAAATATATAAAGTACAAAATGCAAATGGAAATAAATGATTTTTTTGTTTGGATTTTTATATGAAAGAGGTTTTAACCTAAACCTAACTAGAGAAAAAATAATTAAATCAAAATTAAATTAACTTAAATTAATTAAGAAAAGATTTTTGAATAAAACCCTAATTCTATTTAGTTGATTAAAAGAAAATAAGTTTAAAGAAAGTATATTTTTTTTAGCATTTTTTATCTTGAAAATATTTATAGCATTAAAAATATAATATATTTTTAAATGGTATGAAGAAAAATAAATAACTTAATTATTAATTAAGTCTATAAGATTTAGTTAATAAAAATAAATAAAGTATAGTAGATAAAATATTTTTTTGTTTATAGAAAAAAAAGTCAAAATATAAAATTATCATTTTTTTGTGTTTTTATGATTTTTAGTATTTTAGAAAAGAAATATTTAAGAAAATAAAAATGAAATAAATAAACAAATAAATAAATTGGGCTATGGTGCAAATATGAAGCATGGGGGAAGGTTAGAAAAAAGCCAGGCCCAGGATGGGGGAGGCCCATGCGCTGGAAGGAACAAAAAAAAGGACAAAAAATGTTAAAACATTTGCAAAAGGCAGCGCTGAGGTTTGAACCCACGACCTCTATCAATAACGCGTGCTGCCTTACCACTGGGGTGACTGTACATTCGTTAACTTAAATGAAAGAATAAATACATAAGGTAAAACATTTCCATGGCCTGTACTTCGTCTTCAACCTTCAGGCAGCCGGACCACCTGTATCTCATTCATTTCTCAACAAAAATGGAAAATGAAAACATGAAAGTTGTGCTATTTTTCCTCACGAATCTAACCATATAACTTATGTAAGCTAAAAGTCAAAGATGAAGATTAATTTTGCTGGCCCTAAATTGAAACCTAATTTTCTCAGAAATTTCATATCCAAAATTCTCTATACACAGTCAATATAAATGGGAACTATGAACATGGTCAACTTTAGAGCAATGATATCTATATTTTATCTTCACAAATCAGAAACAAATGATGCCTGTATGAAGAGATGGAAGTTTGAAAACATACCTCTTGCAGCTGGAGTCGTGAATGGAGTTTGAGCAACTTTTGAGATGGCCTGAGGATCTGTTTAGCTTGCCTGGACTTCCTTGAGTGTATTCCAGCTACTACTTTTCTTTGAAAGTCCCCGAATCTCTCTACTCAAGTCAACTTGCAAGCTTGATTTTTAAAAACAGTGGATAGTGATGGAGGAGTTACAGTCTTGAAATAGGGGCCTGGATTACTTTTGTATGATGTATAGAAGGTGTTTGAATGATTGGTTTTCAAAACGCACGAGTGGAAATGAAGATCATGAGTTTTTGCTCAAAACTGTCAAGTTGGGCAATTTTGTGCAGCAGTGGTGTTTTGGAGAGTTTTAGGATGCTTGGAATTGTTTCTCAGCTTGCAATGAACTTTTTAATATTTATGGAAAAGATTAGAGTACCAAATAACTCCAGGTTTCCGAGTTCTAGGGTTATGGCTTGGTTACTTGATTTTGAAGCAAAGCCGACAAACATGGTTTCAATGTGAAGTACAAGGATTTATAGGGTGGTTAGCAGGCTGTAGATATGTTGCTTCTTGATTTTAAATGTTTTGGAGTCAGAAACAACAATGTATGGGCTCAAGAAGAGTTGACATTGTGATTAAAGTCACTTTTCCAAAATGGAAGTGGTGACTTTCTCCCCAAAATGGAAATGCAACTTGGATAATGGCTCAAATGCTTGGACAATGGCTCTATGAATTGTGTAAACATTAAATTATTGAGTTATTAGCAAGTTTGAAACCTACAAAGCAAGATTTGTACAACATGCTTGAAGATTGGATTAAGTGTTCTTCACAAAATGGCTTGTAATTCAAGTTTGAAAACCCTAACTTCTTGCCTTCGATTCTCCTTGCTCAAGAATTATCTCAAGAGTTCTTGGAAATTTTGGAAAGATTGCAATGTTCTCTACAACCCATCTTTGAATTTATTTTGAAGATTCCCCTTGGAACTATGTGAAAAATTGCCATGAAGTTAGGTCAAAAATCTGCCTAACTAGGGCAAAATTTCACTAAGTCTTTTTTAGTTCATGAGCATGTATTCATAAAATTATAACTTGAGATCCAAGAACTTTTAGGAGAAGTTGTGTGAAGAAAATTTGTATATTTCATGGAGATCTACAACTTTAATGTTGGAAGTTTTCTTTGAATCATCTTGTATCATAATGAAAAAGTTGCTCAAAGTTATGAAAAAATAAGAAATTTTCAACACTTAGAAAAAATTTCTAAGTTTAGAAATTTTGACTTTTCAAAATGAAATCTTGATTTCTTGATGAATAAGTTTCCTATTTTGACAATTTTTGATGAATTGTGATCTTTGGTACTTGAATTTGACCAAAAAGCCAAAGTTTGACTTTTCAATATACAGTTGACTTTTGATCAGTTGACTTCAAAATTCATCTGTCCATCTGATGGATTTGAAATGTTTTGAACCATGTCATTAGGTCAAAATGATGCAATTGAACTCTTGAAATCATGCTTCAAACCAATTGATCATTTGCTAGGTAAAAAAAAATCAGAAATTGCCCTTTCTCAATCAAAACCGTAATTTTAACCATTTTGCCCTTTTGATGATTTGATCAAATTTCTTGAGGAATTATGGTCCAAACTTGATCAAATTATACTTATGAGTCTAAGATGTTGATGTGGATAAAAAATTATGAAGTTTGACTGTAAATTGGCCATGGTTGACTTTTCCCCCAATACAGCTGATTTTTAGGTCAACTGTTCAATTGAGTGATAAAAAGTGTGATCCAAGGCTTGAAACTTTACATGAATAATCTTGGGGTCCATAATGATCCATGAAAGTCATATGAAGCATTGATATTTCAAAAATCCTTGTGCAAACTCAAACCCTAATTTTGGTCATCAGTGCATAAGGAGGTGTGTTTAGCTGATCAAACCCTAGTGCAGTCTTGAGTCTAATGAGATCTTGTGAGAAAATTATTGATAAGTGAGAGGGCAAATTTTGGGGTACAACAACATACTACTGACAAAAAGATCTGGGTACACTTCTTTCAAGAGAATATGTCTGGGACTCAGTTAGAATGGTTTTACAAGTTGGAGGGTTCCAACGTTCATACTTGGGAAGATTTAGCCACTACTATCTACTGTAAATATCAGTATAACACTTATTTGGCACCGACTAGAGTACAATTACAAGGAATGACCATGGGTTTTAATGAAGGCTTCAAAGAGTACGCGCAAAAATGGAGAGACTTGGCAGGTAGGGTGCAGCCACCATTGGCTGTTAGGGAGTTGGTGGATATGTTCATGGGAACATTAACTGGACCATATTTCAACTTACTAATTGGCAGCTCATCATCCGGTTTCAATGAGTTAATCCTGACTGGTAAAGGGTTGAGAGCGGTATTAAAAGTGGAAAAATTCCCATGGCCTTCGCCTCTATATCCAATACTGTGAAAAAGCCCTTTACTGGCAAAAAGGAAACCAATGTTGTATATGGGTCAAGGGGCCATATCAAGAAAGGTCACTGTCAACCCGTCAATGATGTTTTGGTCTCCAATCTACCCTCTACTCAAAGACAACCACAACAAGCCAACCATCAAATACCTGAGGTTCTAAGAAGACAATTCACAAGGATTAATATGTCGTTATCTCAAGCCTTTCAACAACTGTTGAAGGCTAACTTGGTAACATTGTGTGATCCACCATCAAATCCCAATGTTTCATCACCAAAGTACAATCCTAATGCCAAATGTGCTTATCACTCCAATATCCCAGGGCATGACTCTGATCAGTGTTGGGCTTTGAAATGCAAGATTCAAGACCTCATCAATAACAAGACCATTGAATTTGATCCTCCTCCAACTCTGAATGTAATCAGTGCACCAATGCCAAATCATGGAAAAGGTGTCAATGCAATATTAAGACACTGCTTTTGTTTCCTTTGTTAAAAACTTGACTACTCCACTGACCATTGTCAAAGAAAATTTGTTAAGAGCTGGGGTTTTCCATGGTTGTTTAAAAGACTGTAATTGTTGTGCTCTATAAAAGAATGGACGCGAATGGCTGGAAAAAAGGTGTTCAACGCCTAATAGATAGTCATGAGATCCTGTTTGAAAGAACTCCAACCATAAAAAGTTTGGCTGAAGAAGTTAAAGACATATCAATCATCACCATATCCAACAAACCTATTAAGATCTCTTAAAAAGGTCCTATTAGGATTTCCAACGGACCAACGATTTCCCCCTTGATAATTACTGCACCAGAGCCGATTCCTTATTCTTCTAATAAGGCAGTACCTTGGAATTATGGCGCCGAAGTATACTACCATGGAATTAAGCAAGACTCCTCGATTGATGAAGAGAAGACTAATGACATTACCAACATTACTGGATCTAGCAAGTTTACAAAGACGGGGAGAATCTTCTCTCCTAACATTTCACCTCCAATCACTATAACTACACCTGTTAGAATTAATGTTGACAAACCTAGTACTGACGCTAGGGGAAAATAAAAGATGATTGAGCCTGCCAGGATGGAGGCACCTGCCAAAGACATTACTGCTGAGGAACCCTCCACCCAAGAAATGGAAGAGATTTTGAAGATTATAAAGAAGAGTGATTTTAAGATAGTAGAGCGATTGGGGAAAAGCCCCTCCAAAATCTCCATGTTGTCTTTATTGCTTTGTTCTGATGCGCATGCTCAAGCATTGATCAAATTTTTGAAGAAAGCGCATGTTCCTCAAGAGACCACAACCGATCAGTTCAAAAATTGTGTGGCGAGTTTGACTACCGATAATGGATTGGGATTCTCTAATTCTAATTTGACTCCAGTTGGAAGAAATCATAACAAGGTCTTGCATTTCTCCATTGAATGCAAAGGAACTACTCTGGCCCATGTATTGGTGGATATTGGATCCTCTCTAAATGTTTTTCCCAAAGGTGCATTAGATCGGTTGGATTGCGAAGGTATGGTGTTAAAGCCAAGTGACATAGTTATAAGGGCTTTTGATGGATCCAAGAGTATGGTGCATGGAGAAGTCGATCTCCCCATTAAAGTTGGTTCACAAATTTTCAATTCTACTTTCTATGTGATGGACATTCATTCTGTTTACTCTTGTTTACTTAGATGCCCTTAGATACATGGGGCAGGAGCGGTGACATCTACTCTTCATCAACAATTGAAGTATCCAGTTAATGGAAAGATAGTTACCGTCTGTGGTGAAGAAGAGTTTATGGTTAGCCATCTAAATTCATTTAAATATGTTGAGATGGACATAGAAGTCATAGAAACTCCTTGTCAAGCCTCCGAAGTGGTTCTTCCCATGGTTGCCGTGGCTACTCCTGATGTTCCAAAAAATGATAAAGTTGTGCCAAGAATGGTTTCAATCAAAGAAACTTATGCAGTGGTTAAAGATGGAAGTTGTACTATTTGGGGGCAACTCCCTGACATTCCGTTCAAGTCAGATAAGTGTGGTTTGGGTTTTACTGCCAAAGCTCAAAAGGAGGTCAGACGTGCCCGAATAGGAAAATCACCTCTTCGCATTGGTAATCACGAAGTGAATGTTGTTGAAGACACTAAGGATGAGTGTGACTTCAAAGAATATGTCTACCCAAATGCTGGCGAAGGACTTGACAATTGGCGTGCCAAAGATTTCATTCCCATCTCCTTCAATAAAGAGTAATTACTATTTACTATTTTATGTAAATTCAAGAACTTTTGTCTATAATTTAATTCCCAACAATGACTTTAAGCCATGTGCCTTGCCCGGGGTACCATGGTCCATTTGTTAAGGGTTTGTTCATTTCTTATGCCATATGATCATTTAATGAAAAAACATTGGACCTTTTGCATTCAAATTTTATGCTCATTGTCTTTCTTCTTATTACTGCATTTTTCAAAATAGTCATGTATCTTACACACACACACACACACACACACACACACACACACACACAC
Source organism: Vicia faba (assembly GCA_948472305.1). NCBI lineage: Eukaryota > Viridiplantae > Streptophyta > Magnoliopsida > Fabales > Fabaceae > Vicia > Vicia faba. The sequence goes on from CATIWC010001046.1 coordinate 54,282, forward strand.
ACACACACATACACACATACACACACACACACACACACACACACACTTGCAGATCCTCATCCACTCCATATCTCATTTCCAACAACTCTGTTATTTACAGCTATGACTTCGAACATCCAATCAACCAAGCTGAAGGCGAAGGCAAAGTTGATTGTGAAATACCAGGGGAATTAGCTAGAATTCTGATGCAAGAAGAAAAAGCCATTCAACCACATGAAGAGCCAGTTGAAGTAATCAACCTAGGTACCGAGACAGACAAGAAAGAGGTCAAGATCAGAGCCAACTTGGAAGACGGTGTCAAAAGCAGATTGGTTCAGATGCTACATGACTATGTTGAAGTGTTTGCTTGGTCATATGGAGATATGCCAGGTTTGGATACTGACATATTGGTTCATCGTCTACCAACAAAAGAAGATTTCACTCCAGTCAAACAAAAAGTGAGTTGTATGCGGCCAAACATGTCTGAAAAGATAAAAGCTAAGGTAATGAAGCAATTTGATGCAGGTTTCCTGGCTGTCACATCATATCCTCGATGGGTTGCAAATGTGGTCCCGGTGCCGAAGAAAGATGGAAAGGTCCGTATGTGCGTAAACTATAGGGATTTGAATAGGGAAATCCCCAAATATAATTTCCCTCTACCACATATTGACGTCTTAGTGGATAACACAACTCAACACAAAGTCTTCTCCTTCATGGATGGTTTTTCTGGCTACAATCAAATTAAGATGGCTTCCGAGGAAATGGAAGAAACTACCTTTATTACACAATGGGACACCTTTTGTTACAAGGTCGTGCCGTTTGGATTGAAGAATGCAGGGGAAACATATCAACGAGCTATGTTAGCTTTATTTCATGATATGATCCATCATGAAATAGAGGTCTATATGGAAGATATGATTGCAAGGTAGCAGGCTGAGGAAGAATACCTTGATCACTTACACAAGTTGTTTGAGAGGTTGAAGAAGTACAAGTTGATGCTGAATCCTAACAAGTGCACTTTCGGGGTAAGGTCTGGAAAACTACTAGGCTTTGTCATCAGCAGCAAAGATATTGAGGTTGATCCGGTGAAAGTTAAAGCCATAGAAGAAATGCTGACTCCCTTCTCTCAGAAGGAAGTCAGAGGTTTCTTGGGCCGACTTAATTACATTGGTCGGTTCATATCTCATATAACTGCTACTTGTGAGCCAACCTTCAAACTCTTGAATAAAGATCAAGTAGTCAAATGGAATGAAGATTGCCAATCTACCTTCGATAAAATCTAAGAATATTTGCAAGAGCCTCCCATCCTTATGCCTCAAGTTGAAGGAAGACCCTTGATCATGTACTTGACTGTATAACAGAACTCTATGGGGTGTGTGCTGGGCCAACACGATGAGTCTGGATGAAAAGAGCATGCAATATACTACCTGAGCAAAAAGTTTACCGACTATGAAACCAGATATTCACTGCTCGAGTAAACTTGTTGCGCTCTGGCATGGGCTGCTCGCCGGCTAAGATAGTATATGTTGACTCACACCACTTTATTGATTTATAAGATGGACCCCATCAAGTACATTTTCGAGAAGCCAGCTCTCTCCGAAAGAATAGTTAGATGGAAAATGATTCTGACTGAATATAACATATAATATACAACACAAAATGCCATAAAAGGAAGTATATTGGCGGATCATTTGGCCCATCAAGCTGTCAAGGATTACCAGTCCATGAAATTTGAATTCCCGGACGAGAACATTATGTTAATGATTGACTGCGAAAAGCCTGAACCGTATGATGGACCTGAACAAGGATCACGGTGGACTATGGTTATTAATGGGGCTTCTAACACCTTGGAAAATGGAATCGGTGCTGTGATTATTTCTCCTGAGGGTTGCCATACACCCTTCACCACTAGATTGTGCTTCGACTGTACGAACAACGTGGTTGAGTACGAGGCATGCATCTTGGGTCTAAAGGCTGCCATTGACCTAAGCATCAAGTTCTTGGATGTATTCGGAGACTCTACTCTAGTAATCAGTTAAGTCAAAGGAGAATGGGATACCAAGCATCCTAACCTGATTCCTTACAAAGAGCTTTTTCTAACCCTGATCCCATACTTTGAGGAGGTCACTTTCAAACACTTCCATAGAGAAGAAAATCAGTTAGCAGATGCCTTGGCAACAATATCTTCTATGTTCAAGGTCGTTTGGGACAATGAAGCTCCTAGGATTACAATCGAAAGATTTGACAAACCTGCGCACTGTTGTGAAATTGACACCAACGAAGAAAATCCATGGTACCATGAAGTAAGGAGATATCTTAAGGCACAAGAGTATCCCGAGGGAGCTTCCATCAATGATATAAAATTCTTGCAAAGATTTTCAGCCAAATTCTTCCTAAGCAATGTAATCCTGTACTAGCGAAACCATGATTCTACTCTCTCCATTGTATGGACAAGATGGAGGCAGAAAAGATCATGGAAGACATGCATGATGGTATCTTTGGAACTCACTCTAGTGGACACACTATGGCCAAAAAGATTTTGAGGGCTGGTTACTATTGGTACATAATGGAAACTGATTGTCACCGCCACTCGAGGACTTTCCACAAGTGTCAAATCTATGCCGACAAAGTTCATGTACCTCCAATTCCCTTGAATGTCATGACTGCTCCTTGGACATTTGCAATGTGGGGAATTGACATGATTGGAGAGATCAAACCTACCGCTTCCAATGGATATCGTTTCATCCTTGTTGTGATTGATTACTTCACCAAATGGGTCAAAGCTGCCTCGTTTGCCTCAGTAACAAAGACCGTTGTAGCCAGGTTTATCAAACATAACCTCATCTGCCGTTACGGTATCCCCTAAAGGATAATCATTGACAACAAAACCAATCTCAATAATGCTATGATTATGGAACTATGTATGCAGTTCAAGATCAAGCATTATAGTTCTTCTCCATACAGACCTAAGATGAATGGCACAGTGGAGGCCGCCAATAAAAACATCAAGAAGATTGTGCAAAAGATGGTGGTGACCTACAAAGATTGGCATGACATCTTACCATTTGCTCTTCATGGATACCGTACTTCCGCTCGAACGTCAACTGGGGAAACCCCTTTCTCTTTAGTCTATGGCATGGAAGTTGTCCTGCCTGTTGAAGTTCATATCCCTTCCCTAAGAATCATGAAAGAAGCAGATTTAGGAGAAGATGAATGGATTTAGACTAGGTTGGATCGGTTGCATTTGACTGATGAGAAGCGATTGGCTGCTGTTTGTCATGGTTAAATGTATCAAAAATGTATGATCAAGTCTTTCAACAAAAAGATCAAGCCTCGAGTGTATCAGACTAGCGACTTGGTAATAAAGTGTATCATTCTTCCACAAGGCGATCCCATGGGCATATGGACTCCCACTTATGAGGGGCCATTCGTTGCTAAGAAAGTTTTCTCTGGCAGAGCCATGATGCTGACTACTATGGACGGTGAAGACTTCCCACATCTTGTGAACGCGGACATAGTTAAAAAATACTACGCATAAGATGACCCGCTAGGTTGACATACCTATGCAAAAATAAGGGCATCCCAGTGAACCGAAAAGGTTTGGGCAAAAATAAGGGATATATATATATATATATATATATATATATATATATATATATATATATATATATATATATATATATATATATATATATATATATATATATATAAGATTGTACACCCGATAAGTCGAAAAAATGAAAGGGTGGCTTGGGAAAAAATGGGTCTCCTGGTGGGCTGAAAACCCGAAAGGGCGGTCCAGGAAAAAGTTAGGGATTAAAGCGTATGACTATGTCCTTTGTAGTCTCTACGGTAAGCTTTATTACCAAGGTCCAAGTTCAATGATCCAAGATCATTCCAATCAATTTCTTTCAACGGAAAGGGATGATGTTAGAATCCATAGGGGCAATAAAGGAGTTGGAACCCAATGAGATCACTTTCACATGGCTATTATTTTTGTTTTCACTTTGTATTATTTTCATTATTTCGACGATTTCCTCTTACTAGGATCTCTGTCTCCTTGTACAAAAAGGCCTATTTATGGGCAAAACATCAATACAAATAAACTTTGAAGTGCAAACTTTTTGTTTTTCTATTTTGAGTGCAAAAACATCCAATGACTAAAATTGAATGAACATATGCGTACGAACATGATTGATTGTTAACAAATGTATACATAAAAACAGTAACAAGCATCTCCTTAAGGATTTGGGATATCCCCAGAGTTGCTTCAATAAAATTATCCCCATAGAGTTACCTCAATAAAATTATCCCCATAGAGACGGATCCATACATTCCCCAGCCAGAGTTCCAATCTCTCGAAAACCCTCTCCCCAGCTGAGTTCATCTTAAGAAGAAGCCTTGAGGAGTTCTGCCTAAAGAAAACACCTCCCCAGCAGGTCGTCAAATAATCTCTTCAACAGGGTTTATTTCCCCAACAAAACTACAAATTCCCCAGTTTGAGTTTGCCTCTCAGACTATTAGTAATCAATGGACAGAACCCCTTAATCCCTGGAAGAGTCATTGCAATCCCCAACAGAGTCATTACTATAAGTTACTGCGAAGCCTGGAATCCGACCAGATAACAGTTAACTTCAATTTTCTCCGAAGCCTGGAATCCGACCAGATAACAGTTCAATTTCATCCTTTCAAGCAAGTAACTGCGAAGCCTGAAATCCGACCAGATAAAAATTAATTTCATCTAAATTGATGCGAAGCCTGGGATCCGACCAAATAACAGTTTAACTTCAATTTTCTGCAAAGCCTGGAATCCGACCAGATATCAGTTAATTTTATCTAAGTTGTTGCGAAACCTGGAAACCGACCAGATAATAGTTAACTTAAATTTTCTGCGAATCCTGGAATCCAACCAGATAACAGTTTAACTTCAATTTTCTGAGAAGCCTGGAATCCGACCACATAACAACTTAATTTCATCTTTCCCAGTTAGTTTCCGCGAAGACTGGAATCCGACCAGTTAACAGTTAACTTTATAATCCCTAGCAAGTTGCTATGAAGCCTAGATTTCAACCAGATAACAACTAACTTTCATTCTACCAGTCAAGAGATAATTTCCCAGTAGAGCAATGGACAACTAAAACTCCTGAACTTCTATTCCCCAAGCAGAAATCAACACTCCCTGTAGAGTTTTCTCAAGTAAAGTCAATATTCCCCAACGGAATTCTCCTTAAACAACAAAGCAGGAATCCCCAACGGAAACACTCTAAACAAGGTTTGAAGATGCACATACTCTTCATCCCTAACAGTAATCTGGGATTTAACATCCCAAAACTCCCCAACATTTGTCAAGGATATATTTTCCAGACAAAGATACGCCAGATGCTCCACCTATGTCCTTAGAAGAAATAGACGATTTGAAGAATGCCTTGAAACAAGCTCAAAGGGAGAAAGAATTATTGGAGCTCAACCTCTATAACTTAACTAAAGAGAAAAGGAAAATGCAACACATACTTGAATCAAAAGACAACCAGATTCAGAGAGATCGAGAGGCATTTGAGAAGGAGAGTCTAAAGCGAAAACGTTCAATTGAAGGGTTGTTAAGTGCTAATTTTAATTTGGATTCCTACTACCAAAGGTTTGAGGATGCTACTAGTGAAATTGGGAGATTAAATAGGTGGTATTAAAAGGAAATTCAAGACAAGAAGGTGATGGAAGAAGATCTAAGGGCTCAAATCCAAAGTTTGGCGCAAGATTCTTTAGATCAAGAAGAACAAATGAAGTATCTTACCACTAGACTATAGGATAGCCAATAATCAGAGATAGGGGAATGCCTTGAAAGGATGAGGATAAAAAGGATTCTCACCCAAAAGAGTGAAGAATACGAGATGGTATCCCTTGAGTTACAAGACCTCCGAAAGGATTTCCTAATACAACAGAAACTCTATACGGAGATGAGGGCTGAAAAGTTGTATTGGGAAGAGTAGTATGTGAAGATTTCCCAAACGGGGAAGGATAATCACAAGATAATTCCTGATCTTTACCGAGAATACTGATATCATAAAGATAAGCATGCAGGAGTCGCCTTCTTAGCCAACAATATCATCGAAGACATCCCTAGAAGCTTGAGAGTTGCAGAAAATGTGACGGTTCCTCTTCTAAAAGATGTTAAAGACTTCCTCAAGCTTTGCAGAATAATGGTCAATCGTTTCAGAATAGACATCCGCAGACGCAGTTAGAAGACTGTTTCCCTTTATTTATTTTTTCCCAACAAGTTTATTATTTTAAAGTTGGAGTTTTTTCAATATCTAAGTTGTATTCTTTTTCAAGACAATTACTGTTTTTAATAAGGGAATTTTGTTTCCGTATCTCGTTTGTGTATTTATTTTTTAAGATACTCACCAATAAAAAGCTAAGCCTGAAAAAAATGTATATCCAAGTGAATAAGAAATTCAAAAAATGAATCTCTTAGCATATTCATACGCATTCATGCATTCACAAACATTTGCATTTCATAAATTCAAAGACTCATCATTTTTCAAAACCTTCTCCAATTAAACCATTGGTAGAAGAAAAGCACCGCCTCTCCAACCACCATATCAGACAAGAGCCCATCAACAAAAAGTGATGGAAAAAATTGAGGCGAACCAAGTTTCCTTCAAGGAAGGTCTTGAGCAAGTCAAGGGTATCGTTGACTCAATAAGAGGGGATATGGGTCAAGTTCTTCTATCCTTGCAGAACATCATTGAAAGACAAGAGCAAATCCCTAGGGAAGCCTTTGAAGAAGTATCCTAGACCATTGGTGCATCAAGCGCTCACCAACCAAGGAGAGAACCGGAGTCAGGACCCCAAAAGTCTACCATGGCTCAACAAGAAGCGAGACAAGTTGATACTGAAGGGTTTGTCCCACCGTCACCAAAGGTAAGGGAAACTCATACCTTGCAGGTTTCGATTAACAACGCATACAACTACTTAGACTTACAATATGGAGTTCACGACTTAGAGGATGCCAATCAAGAACCTCAAAGAACAACTAATACTCATGATACTGAGAATCCTTTGGTACTTAACCAATACAAAGCTCTTGAGGAAAGATTAGAAGCTATGGAAGGTTACGATGCTCTCGATGTAGATGCTCTCGAAATGGGTCTAGTTCCTAATGTGGTGATCCCGCCAAAATTAAAAGTACTTGAATTTGGAAAATACAAGGGGCTCACCTGTCCAAGGAACCATTTGTGCATGTATTGCTGGAAGATGTATGTTTATGCTCAAGACCAAAAGCTGATGATTCATTGTTTCCAAGACAGTCTAAGTGGGGCATCCCTAGATTGGTATATGCAGTTGGAATGAGTTCATGTCCAAACATGGGAAGATCTTGATAATGCCTTCCTGAAGCAATACAAATATAACTTGGACATGGCGCCTATCCACTTTCAACTCCAAAACTTGTCTCAGAAAAGGAGGATTCTTTCAAAGAATATGCTCAGAGGTGGAGAGAAATGGCAGCCCGTGTACAACCACCATTCATAGAGAAAGAATTAGTAGACATGTTCATGGGCACTCTGTAAGGGCTATATTATGAAAATATGGTAGGAAGCGTCTCCTCCGAGTTTTCGGATTTGATAACTATTGGAGAAAGGATTGAAACTGGAATAAAAGGTGGAAAGATATAAGGGGCATCATCTAGTACCCCTTACAATGAAAAAAGACATGTTTTTAACTACATGAAAAAGAAGGAAGGAGAAATTAATGATGTAGCCTCGCATCTAAGGGTACAATAACCATTAATAATTCCACGAGAGCAACAATAGAATAGGTTTGAAAGGCAGATGAGAAAATTTGATCCACTCCCTATTTTTCCCAGTCAACTATTACAACACTTGGTCAAGGCGTCTCTGATAGAGCTAAGACCTCTAGCTCCTCCAACCGGGCCACCCCCACCAAGGTACGATGCCAATGCAAGATGCGAGTATCATGCCAATTCTCTCGAGCATACCAACCATGTATTTAATTCTTGTAGCCCTTCTCCATGTCAGTACTCACGAAGCCACTTTCCCTGATTTTTTGGGATACACGTCATGAACACTGAAGTCACGAATAGAGAAATATAAAAGCAGGAAAGATCTACAAATGAAGGGGGTTCATGTCGTTTTTCCAATCAGAGTATTCTTATTAAAATTTAAGCAAAGAATCTACATGTAAAAGTGATAGCTCTTTCGGTGTGGGAGGGCTATCACAACTCTAGTTTTAGGAACTGTTTTTGATTTCAATCATGTATCTAATTATCAAGCGTGCCGACATATTCTAAAATCAAGTTTCTATTATTGTATGCAAAGATAACTTCAACAGTAATTCCAGTTTTCAAATTATTTCCAGATTCCATTTTAATTGCTTATTCTAACTGTTTATGATTTCATCTTAGTTTAAATTAATTTCTGTTTTGAATCATGTTTTGACTTATGTTTAATTATCGTAATAGAATGCTTATGTTTAAAACTATGCCTGACTAAAAGTCTTAGGATTGGGTATGTGAATTTCTAGGTTTTGAATCACCCAATTTAATTTAGGGATTTGGAAATATAGTTTTGATGATACAAATAGGTTCTCTATGATATATGCATGCTATAATATGTTTATTTGGTGAAAAATGAGCATTAGAACATGGATTGGTAGTAAAATTCGTGCTTGGATATAATGTTGTCCGGAACAATTTTTCTGGTTTTCGCAGAGGGCGCTTAGCGCGGCCAATGGCGCTTAGCGCGGTCTAGTGCAAGTTGAAAAATTATATTATGCATGAATGAGATTGGGATCTTGTATGTTATGATTTATCATGGATTTACATGTATTTTAATAATTTATTTCACTTGATTCTGATTGGTTTTGGAAGCGTTTTGATGAGAAACTTAACACTTGAATTGTGTATGTAAATGTGGAATTTAATGATGTTTGAGTATAAAACGGATTGTATCTAATTGATATATGTTACAATGATGTGTTAAGATGATTTGTACTATGATATTGTGTGTATGTGATTGATTGACATGAAAAATGTATGTTGTTCAATGTTGTGAAGATAATTCATAATGTATTGAATTATGTGATGAGTTATTGAGATTTCACATGTACACGTATCATTTGTGTCAAGAGGAAATGTTTGGTAATTCCGTGGGAACTATTGACTTGTCTCAAACCTAACTTTGAATGGGGTTTGAAAGCTTAAGGCTGAATCAGGCTTTAATTGGTGGTTATTTATCTTGGAGACATGGACTCGACACGACCGATAAGGATAACATTTGGTACCACATGCATAATGAATTTGAGTTGCATTAGAGTCACATGTGTTGATGTGAATTAATGATTTATCATGCATTATATGATGTCGGTGTGAATATTTTGGTTGGTGCAAAATGCGTGATGATTGAATTGATTAATATACTTGTGATAATGGTGATTAATTACATTTGAAATATGAATGAATGAGCTATGTTATATATGAGAACATGTATGATGATTTATGTTTATGCCAAGTGCATGACTATGTGAAGTGTGGTGAATTATATCGATGTACGTATGTTTTACATTGTTTATGATTATATATTTTCATAATGATGTGAATTCTCACCCTTCTGTTGGAATGATGTTCTTATGCGACATCGCTCAGGTACCAAAGATAGAGGTGCTTCTTTCCAGGATTAGAGGAGGAGCTAGATCCTTATTTATCTACTTATTCCTAGGTAGTGAGTCATTGCTTTGGTCTATGTAACACGGGGTTTATTCGAACTCACATTTTGATTTATTTTGAGAGATATTTGTTATTACTCTCTTTTATTTGGATATGTATGAGATTATGTGATGTTTGGCCTCAGCGCCTAGTAATTATGATATGATTGTCAGTATGGGATTTCAATCATTTATAACTTTATGTTGAGATAATTATTCCGCTGCGAGATGCATAAATTTGTATTGGCGTATGCAACCTGAATTTGAATACGTGTTATGATCATGACTAGTATGCATGTTTGACTTCTTTATCATTTTGTGAAGTCAATTTTGACTCCCTCTTTGAGATATATGCTAATTTATTCTGATTATGCTATTTATATTTATGTGGGGCTATAGGGTGTTATAATAGTGGTATCAGAGTAATGGTCGGCCCGTCCGACCAGGTTGCCTAATGATGTTTGTCCCTTAGTACACGGCATGTGTGTGAAACACTGTCGGTACTTGCTTGTTTTTCTAACTACTTAATTGCAGGAGTGAGTTTAAAACAAGCGAGGGAGAAGCTTTGCTTTCCTGAGATGTTTATGGTGTGAAAAGTTGGACCATGGATCTTTAGGTGACTTTGAGCACAAGAGAAATGCTATTATAGTTTGGTAGCGATAATTTATGCTCCATTATGGTTGTCGGCTACCTCTTGACAAATTGAGGACTGATCACCCTTAATCTCTTGTTGATAGTATACGGTATCGTATTGGATGGGATAAGCTTTTCTTGCCATCTTGATAGTATGTAAATTGGATGAGTCTATGCAAGATGAGGTTGTGTTATTAGCACTAATGGCAATGTTGGATATTTATGAGAAGAGAGAGATGGGTGAATTAGAAATAGTTCAGAATTTTCCTGATGTATTTCATGAAGATGTAAGTGATTTATCGCCAGAACGTGAAGTGGAGTTTACGATCGACTTGGTTCCTGGAACTAGTCCGATATTGATGGCTCCGTATTAGATGTTTGCATCTGAGTAGAAAGAGTTGAAGAGTCAACTTGAGGATTTACTTGAGAAGAGATTCATTTGTCCTAGTGTGTCACCATGGGGTGCACTTGTTTTGTTGGTTAGGAAGAAAGAAGGTTTTATGAGGTTGTGTGTGAATTATAGACATCTGAATAAGGTGACTATTAATAATAAGTATCCGCTTCCGAGAATTGATGATGTGATGGATCAGTTGGTTGGTGCAAGTGTGTTTAGTAAGATTGATTTGAGGTATCGGTACCGTCAAATTTGAGTTAAGGATGAAGATATTCAAAAGACTGCTTTTAGGACAAGGTATGGTCACTATAAATATTTTGTGATGTCGTTCAGAGTGATCAATGCACCTGGCGTGTTTATGGAATACATGAATAGAATTTTTCATCAGTATGGATCATATTGTTGTTGTGTTCATTAAGATATTTTAATCTATTCAAAGAGTGAACAGGATCATGCTAAGCATCTTAGGATTGTGTTATCTATGTTGAAAGAGAATAATTTGTATGTGAAACTTTCTAAGTGTGAGTTTTAGTTAAAGGAAGTGAGTTTCCTTGGTCATGTGATATCGAGTGATGGTATTTCTGTTGATCCGTCGAAGATTGAAGTTGTGTCTCAATGGGAGGCTCTGAAATTTGTTTCTAAGATTAAAAGTTTTCTTGGTTTAGCAGGTTATAATGGAAAGTTTATTGAAGGTTTTTTTAAGTTGGCGTTACCATTGACGCAATTGGCTAGAAAGGGTTAAGCCTTTATTTGGACTTTGGAGTGTGAAGCTGTTTTTCAAGAGCTTAAGAGAAGGTTGAAAATTGCTCCTATTTTGATTTTGTCGAATCCGGAAAAACCTTTTGGTGTTTATTTTGATGCTTCCTTAATGGGTTTAGCATGTGTGTTAATGAAAAATCATAAGGTTATGGATTATGCTTTAAGGCAACTTAAAGCTCATGAGAGGAATTGTCTGATGCATGATTTAGGATTGGCTGCAGTTGTGTTTGTCTTGAAACTTTGGAGGCATTATTTGTTTGGATCAAGGTTTGATGTGTTTAGTGATCACAAGAGTTTGAAATATCTGTTTGATCAGAAAGAGTTGAATATGAGGCAAAGAAGATGGATGGAATTCTTGAAGGACTGTGATTTTGGTTTGAACTTCCATCCGGGTAAAGCGAATGTTGTAGTTGATGCTTTGATTAGAAACTCTTTGCATATGTCATTGTTGATGGTGCAAGAGTTTGATTTACTTAAGAAATTTCGAGATTTGAGTTTAGTTTATGAAGATACTTCTGTTGGATGTAAGCTTGGTATATTAAAGCTTACGAGTGGTATTCTTGAAGAGATTAGAGAAGGTCAGAAATCTGATTTGGTTTTGGTGGATAAATTTACGTTGATAAATCAAGGATGGGGTTGTAATTTATGGATTGATAAAAATGGTATTATGAGGAGTCGTGATATAGTTTGTTTTTTGGATTTTGTTGAGTTGAAGAGGCGTATTATTAAGGAAGGGGAACATAGTGGATTGAGTATTCATCATGGATCTATTAAGATGTACCAAGATTTGAGAAAATTGTTTTAGTGGATAGGTATGAAGAAAGATATTGCAGAGTTTGTGTATTCTTGTCTGGTCTGTCAGAAGTATAAGGTTGAACATCAGAAACCATCAGGGTTTTTGCAATCGTTATCCATTCCTGAATGGAAGTGAGATATCATTTATATGGGTTTTGTTTCGGGTTTTCTGAGATCTCTGAGTAATTGTGATGTTGTTTGGGCTATTATGGATAGATTGGCGAAATCTGCTCACTTCGTTCCGATTAGGATGGATTATTCGATGAAAGGTTTGCTAAGTTGTACATTGAGAATATTTTCAGTTTGCATGGCATTCCGTGGAGTATTGTATCAGATAAAGATCCAACGTTTACTTCAATATTTTGGGAAGGTTTGCAAAGTGCTTTAGGTACAAAGTTGCATTTGAGTTCGACGTATCATCCGCATGCAGATGTTCATACTGAGAGGATGATTCAATCACTTGAGGATCTTCTAAGAGCTTGTGTTTTGGAGCAAGGAGGTGCTTGGGATAGTTACTTTCCTTTGGTTGAGTTTACTTATAACAAAAATTTCCATTTAAGTATTGGAATGGCACCGTTTGGGGCTTTGTATGTACAAAGGTGTAGGACGCCTTCGTGCTGGTATGAATCTGGTGAGAGTGTTCTCGTTGGACCTGAGATAGTTCAATAAACTACATATAAGATTAAGATGATTCAAGAAAAGATGAATATTTCTCAGAATCGTCAGAAGAGTTATCATGATAAGAGGAGGAAGGTGCTTGAGTTTGAGAACGATGATCATGTATTTCTAAGGGTTACTCTGGTAACTAGTGTTGGTTGAGCTTTAAAGTCGCGTAAGTTGACACCAAGTTTTATTGGTCCTAATTAGATTTTCAAGAAAGTAGGCGAAGTGGCATAACGAATTGCTTTTCCACCATCACTTGCTAATCTCCACAACATGTTCCATGTGTCTCAGTTAAGGAAATATATTACGGATCCGTCTCATGTTGACCAATTAGATGATGTGGAAGTAAGAGATAATTTGACTGTTGAGACATCACCTATGCGGATAGAGGATAGAGAAGTGAAGAAACTTTGAGGTAAATAGATCACTTTGGTGAAAATGGTTTAGGGAGGACCGGCAGATGGTAATGTGACTTGGGAGCTGGAGAGTCAGATGAAGGATTCATATCCCGAGTTGTTCGTTTGAGTTAATTTTTTAGGACGAAAATCTTTTAAGTGGGGAGAGTTGTAACACCCTGATTTTCATTTGCTATTATTTTATTATTTTATTAATTAGTATATTATATATTAATTAATTTAACTGTGTGATTTGGTGAATATTTGAATTATTTGAATATATGTGTTATTTGAATAATTGAATTTATGAGTAAGAATAGTAAATAATTAGAATTGAGCTTTATGTCATAATAAAATGGGTAAGTGGAATTAACCTCATTAATGAAATAGAATAGTAAGAAGAGAGATTAGAATTAGCGTTGTCATAAAACAAAAACAAAGAAGAGAAGATAAGAGGAGAAAGAGTATAAAAGAGGAAAAATGAAGAGACAATCCTAAAGACTCTACACTCAAGGTAAGGATGAGAATTTATGTTATTGCGGGAGTATATATGATTAGATGATGGGTAGTAACATGTAATAAGATTGGGTATGTGAATTTCTAGGTTTTGAATCACCCAATTTGATTTTGGGATTTGGAAATTAGGTTTTTGAAATCTAGATTTTATGATACGAATATGTTTCTTATTGTTGTACCCAAAAATTTGTCCTCCTTTCTTTCTCAAGACATTCTTTCAAAGCTTCTCAAACACTCAAGATACACAAGGGTTGACCAGTCAATGCTCCTCCTAAGTTAAAGGTCTACAACTAGAGTTTTGTATTTATCAAATAAATTTGTATTGCAAAGGTCTCAAGTGGCTTCCATGGTTCTTCATAGGTCCTCAATAAAATCCATGTCAAGTTTCAAGCCCTACATCAAAGGTTTGCTCAGTCAATGGCTCAGATAATTGAAAATCAACGCTATTGGTAAAAAAGTCAACTATGGTCAACATACAGTCAAACTTCAAGATTTTTGGTCAACATCAACATTTTGAAGTGATATTAATCATTTTATCAAGGGTTGATCATGATACCCCAAGAAAAACCCTCAAACCATCAAAAGTCAAGAATTGTCAAATTAGGGTTTCCTTAGGAGAAGTCAACTGAACTTTGACCAGGCATAACTTTCACATACTTCATCAACTTTTCCCCAACCAAAGCTCATTTTGAAAAAGTTCAATTCCATACAACTTTGTTTTTATGCTCAAGTCCAAAAAATGCTTCATTTGAAAGATATGAGCTGAAACATTATATGTCATTTTCAAAGGTCAACAAAAGACACTTTTTGTCAAGGCAACTTACATCAAGATAAGGTCTTCAAAAATAAAAAAATGATCTACATAGAGATTGTAGAGGACATCTTGGAATTTCCCTAAAGTTAAAGATCATATTCAAAAAATGAAAATTGAGCAAGTTATGAGTTGCACAAGTTGGGGAATTTTGAAGAAATTCATGAAGTACAAATTGAGCAAAATTGAAATTTTGAACCAATGAGCCTAGTTTTTTATGTTCAAACATGTTCATAACACCTTAGAGGACCTCTAAGTACATTTATACATGGCTTTGATTTTTATTTATATTTATCTTGATTTTATTTAATTTAAAACAAAATAAATTAAATAAAATCACAAAAAAAGTATGGGTTAAAGCATATGGGCTTGGTCTGATCAGCTTTGGGCTCAATGATTCGTGCAAGACAAACACAAATTTTCCAGGTTCATTGCAAGCTCAAAAGGGCAAGGATACCATAATTTTTGAAAATTTTCAAACCTTGATTCTTGTTTTAAAACCATGGTTAATGGTTTGGTTCATTTCCATATTGGTCAAGCCTCACACTCCCTCTATATAATGTCAGTAGACTGAACAAGAAGGACCACACATAACTGCTCAAAGAAACACTACAAAACTCTCAAAATTTCTCAAACTAGGGCATCCTAAAACTCGGATCTCCAGCCTCTCTCAAGAAAAACAAAATATTTATTCATCTCCCTGAAGCTACCAGGAACCATCTCATGTCTGGAAACAGGATCTAAAGTCATCCATACAAGTCCTCCGGTGAGGTAAAAAAATCATGAATAAAGTTTAATGTTCATGCGTTTCTAACGTGTTTTCTCTACCCAAATTCGTTTGCTAGATCATTTAGAGCAGGTTGATATAATTATATATAAAGACGAACGTCCTAGGTGCCAAGTACCATTGCTAGGGAAGCTTGCGACATTTTGGTCGTATCTCCCAGTACATGAAGATTCAGGCCAAACCGAGGCCATGGTTGAATTCACAGCATATGATTTAGGGGGGTAGCTTGAATCTTGGCCTATCATCTTTGATATTTTGTAGGTTTAGGTTTTGAGCCCACCGGAGAAGACAACCAGAAAGTAGACTCCGGTGGACTGACTCCGGTGACAAGCGTGTCATCCTCTCAATGGCTCATTCAAATCTTCCAGCACGCGCGTGTTTTGAAATTAAAATAATTTAGTTTTATAATATATACATTCGTTTGTATCTGAAATATTGAATGAGAAGCTGGCCTGGTGGTAAAACGTGCATGTGGAAAGTTAATGAGCCTGGGTTTGATCCCCATATTTTGCATATTATTTTTCCATATTTTCTCTCTTTTGTAGATCCAGCGCAGTGTATCCTCGCATGTCTAGCGTGTGCCTTTGCCTTCTCATCATGTGATCATCATCCTATAAGATCCAACGTTTCCAGACACACAGACGTATGTTAGACCCCCCAAGAAGGAGCAACACTGGATTGTACGCATCAATTGGGCTTCCTGTTTTGGGCCTAACAAGGCTTACTTCCTCACACCCCTTCTCAATTGCTTCTGCAAGCCCAACATCTTTGATTTCATTTTTTTATTTTATTGCTTTAAATAATTATTTTTCTTAATCAATTAATTAAAATTAATCTAGATCAGGAAAATCAATTTGACTTTTTTATTTTATTTAATTAAATTAAAATCAGAAAATCACAAAAATATTAGATTTAAGTTTTTACTAATTAATTTAATTTTTGTTAATTCTAATTAATTATTCACTTTAAGTTTATTCTGTTAGTTAATATTTAATTAGAATTAGGTTAATAATTAATTATTTTTCTAAACAAAAACAACAAAAATATTCTCTCAAATGCTTAGATTTTTAGGGTTTTTACATCTTTCTCTTTTCTTCTTCGTGCGTTTATTCTTTCGCATTATTATTTTTCATGAATAGTTATAACGGCTTAAGGGGATGTAATAGTTTAAACTAGGACATTTTACATTTTTCTTTCCCCCATTTTTGTTTGTACTTCCCCCATCCCAAAGTGATGTAATAGCGTAGTTTAATTCTCGCACATTAATTTTCTTCCTATGTATATATTTAACTACTAGATGTATGCTAATAGGTTTGCATGACAAGATCTAAAAGAAAACAGTAGAAAACCTAAATATCCAAGATAAAATAATTGAAACATAACACACTTTGCACATGCTCACCTCTAAGGTATCTCCACTTGTTGCCTTCGGAAAATAAACAGTCACGTCTTGCAAACGTGAGAAGTTTTAGCAAATACCCTTTGGTTACAAGATCATAGTCCATCGATGATCCTTCGACATTGCCTTGGTAAATGATCTTAGTACCTTAGAGTAATTGCTAAAGCATCTTACGAGTTTCCTTCATGACTATACGATGACCCTTGTCTATCCCTTAAAAAATCCAATGATAGGGCTACCTACCAACCATTGGTGGGATAGCACCATCTAAAGGAAAAGAGGAAAAGAACAAAGACCATTCAAGTAGGTAGACCTCTCGTAGTTGCTTGCTCCCAAAACAAGACAATTTGTCACACATACACTTTATTTTCAATATTTTCAAAGACAAAAACACTTTGTATGCATTCTCAACGATACGAGAATCATTACAAAGTTCTCCGCACTAAGGCGTTTTTTCAAAAATATTTTCAAATACACTTACACCAAAAAAGAATTTTCAAAAGTGAGCTAGCAACTAAGAGCTCGTAGATAAATACGGATGAAAAGGGTGCTAACACCTTCCCTTTCCATAATCTATCCCCCGAACTCAAAATCTTTAAAAGTCCTTTCCTGTTCTGTTCACCATTTCTTTTGTTGGATAAAAGAAAAGTCTGTGGCTACTCTTGCTAACCGCAACAATTGCGATAAAACGTAAAACTAGTAAAGTCAGTTCTCCCACCGTATTACACCTATGATATATGCATGCTAGAATATGTTTATTTGGGGAAAAATGAGCATTAGTACATGGAATGGTAGTGAAATTCGTGTTTGGACAGAATGCTGCCCGAAGCAATTTTTCTGGTTTTCGCAGAGGGCGCTTAGCGCGGCCTATGGCGCTTAGCGCGGTCTACAGCAAGTTGAAAAATTAAATTATGAATGAATGGGATTTGGATCTTATATGTTATGATTTATCGTGGATTCACATGTATTTTAATAATTTATTTGACTTGATTTGAATTGGTTTCAGAAGCGTTTTGATGAGAAACTTAACACTTGAATTGTGTATGTAAGTGTTGGAATTTAATGATGTTTGAATATAACATGGATTGTATCTAATTTCTACATGTTATAATGATGTTTTAATATAATTTGTACTATGAGATTGTGTATATGTGATTGGTTGGTGTGATACGGTGGGAGAACTGACTTGAATGTTTTGTATTTCATCACAAATGGTGCGGTTAGCAAGAGTCGCCACCGACTTTTCTTTTATCCAAAAGGAAAGGTGGAAAAGCACAAGAAAGACCTTTGAGATTATTTCTTGATTTAGGGGGGTAAATTATGAAAAGGGAAGGTATTATCACCCTTTTTATCTGTGGTTTTTCATGGGCTCTTAGTTACTTGCTAGATCACTTGCTTTTTGTTTGAAATTGTGCTTGGTGTGGTTTTTGAAAGTATTTTGTAAATAGGTCATTGTTTAGGCAATCTTTGTAATGATTCTTGTTTGTAAGAATGTATAGGAAGATGTTTGATCTTTTGAAAATGTTTTCAAGTTTGTAAGATGTTTGAAAGTGTAAGTGTTTAATTTGAAAATAGCAAGAATATTTGTTTGAAATTGAGCAAGTAATTAGGAGCATTCTACCTACTCAAAAGTCTTTCTTGAATTATGGTTTTCTAATTGATTGGTTTTAGTCTTTCCATACAAACCCTAATTACTAACATTTTATATATAAAGCGATAAATTGCAGAATTTAAAGTTACTACGCTATTACAACATTTTTGGGGAGGGGGTGTACAAATTGAATGGGGATTGCAAGAATGTAAATCTAGTTAGTCTATTACAACCATATTGAATTGGCATAAATGTACAAGGAAATAAATAAGTACAAAGTATAAAATGAATAAATGTACAAAAAATGCAAAATGTGAAGTAAATGGATATTTGTTTGGTTTTCATGAGAAAAAGGGAAATTGTCTTAACCTAATTAATTAAAGAAAATAATTAATTTAACTTAAATTTATTAAGAAAATATTTTAAATAAAACCCTAAATCTATTAAAAGAAAATAAGTTTTTGTAAGAAAAGTATTTTTTGGTATTTTTGTCTTGGAAATAAATTATAGTATTATAAAATTTTTTTGGCCTTTTTTATATTAAAATAAATATATTTTAATAGGTGTAAAAGAAAAATAAATACTAACCTAGTTTTAATTAAATTTACAAGATAATTTAGTAAAAATAAATAAAGTATAGTTAATAAAAAAAATTGTGAGAAAAATAAAATAAACTAAGTTAAAATAAAAATCTAATTTTTTTGTATTTTTTATGACTTTTTAGTATTATGAAAACAATTAAAAAAAATAAAATAAAATAAAAAATAAGAAAATAAAATAAACTGGGCCAGGGTGCAAATAGCCTGCAGGGGGTTAACTAGAAAAAACAAAAAAAGAATGACAAAAAGCCCAACAGGGCCCAGCGTCTGCAAAAAAAATCAGAAATGCAAAACATGTAAAAAAAATGCAAAAGGGTACCACTGGGGCTCGAACCCAGGTCCCAAAGGTTACAGGCGTGCACTTCTACCACTGGGGTGGCTATACATCCGTTAACATAAGCAAAACAATAAATATACAAGGCAAAACACGCCCTGATGACTTCATCTTCAACCTCCAGCCAGACCAACTGTAACTTGCTCATTTCTCATCAAAAATGAAAACTGTAAACATGAAACTTGTATCAAATTTTCTCACGGTTTCAGAAATATAAAGTATTAAAACTATAGATCAAAGATAAGCATGAATTTTAATGGCCCTAATCTGAACCCTAAAAATCTCAGAAATTTCAGTTTCAAAATTCTCTAAGCTCAAACAAAATTAATGGAAACTATGAACATGGTTAGCTTTAGGCCAATGATATCTACATGTTTTGTTTACAAATAAACTATTGATGATGCCTGTATGAAGAGTTCAAAGTTTAGAAAACTTACCTCAAAACTGGATATCATGTTTTGAGTTTGAGCTTGTTTCAAGTGATTGTAATTATCAGGTTAGCTTCCTTAAGGTCCCAGTAAGCTAATGCAATGATTAGCTTGAACAATGGATGGCTGAAATGGTCTGGAGAAGTCAATGTGAAGAGCTGAGTTTTTGAAAATAGAGGATGGTGTTAATGGTGTTACAGTTCTAAAACAGGGTGTGGGATCAACTCTATATGATGTTTAGAAACTTTAGAAACCAAAAGGATAAGAAACACACAAGTAGATTATGAGTTTCAAGTTTTTGGTCAGTTTGTGTGAAAATGGAAGTCTGAAGTGTGATTCTGAGTTCTAGGTATTTTCAAGGCTTGCGCATTCGTGTGTTTGTGGTCTAAGGTTTGTGTATGTATAAACAAAAGTGTTTGAGTGCATTGGCAAGTCAGAAGTACAAGTTCTTAGCTTTTGGCTAGATTACTTGATTTTGAAGAAAAGAGGGAAACAAGTTTCAAGAAGAGGTACAAGCATGGGATGGGTGATTGTAAGTGTTTGATACATTTCTCATGAGTTATAGGACCTGTTTTATCAGAAGAGAACAAGTGCAAGGCTCAAGAACAAGTTTGTACAAAAAGTCACTTTATCAAAATGGCAATGTGACCTTTCTTCCAAAAATGGATATAAAGCATGTCCATGCATTGAATGCTTGAAGTGAGGCCTCTAACAGCTGTGTAAACCATTAATTATTGAGTGACTAACAAGTTTGAGGCCTGAAAAGTAGTGTTTATGCAGCATAGTTTGAATTTGAATTTTGTTCATCACTAAAATGACTTGTAATTAAAGTGATAAAACCCTATCTTCATCTCTTCGATTCTCCCTACTCAAGAATCATCTTAAGGAGTTATTGGACATTTTGGAAAGCTTGAAATGTGATATACAACCCATCTTTGAATTTCTTTTGAAGATTCCCCTTGGAACTATATGAAAAAGTGCCATGAAGTTGAGTCAAAATCCTAACCAAATTAGGGCAAAATTTCACTAAGTGTTTTGTTTCATGACTCTATGTTCATAAAATTATAACTTGAGATCCAAGCACTTTTGGAAGAAGTTGTGTAAAGAAAAGTTGTAGATTTCATGGAGATCTACAACTTTAATTTTGGAAGTTTCTCTTGAATCATCTTTCATCATGGGGAAAAATTTGTTCAAAGTTGTGAAAAAATATGAAATTTCCAACACTTAGAAAATTTTCTAAGTTTTTAAATTTTGACTTTTCAAAATGAAATCTTGAATTTTTGATTTCTTGATGAATAAGTTTCATATTTTGACATGTTTTTATGAGTTATGATCTTTGGCACTTGAATTTGACCAAAAAGTCAAAGTTTGACTTTTCAGTATACAGTTGACTTTTGATCAATTGACTGAAAAATTCATTTGTCAATCCAATGGACTTGCAATGTTTTGAACCATGTCATTAGGTCAAAATTATGCAATTGGACTCTTGAGATCATGCCTTAAACCAATTGACCATTTTCTAGGTCAAAAATCAGAAATTGCCCTTTCCTAGTAAAAACCCTAATTTTGACCATTTTGCCCTTTTGGAGATTTGATCAAATTTCTTGAGGAATTATGGTACAAACTTGACCAAATGATACATATGAGTTTAAAAATGTTGACGTGGATACAAAATTATGAAGTTTGACTGTAAATTGACCATGGTTGACTTTTTCCCCAATATAGTTGATTTTTAGGTCAACTGCTCAATTGACTGAGCAAAAGTGTGATCCAAGGCTTGAAACTTGACATGAGTGATCTTGGGGGTCCATAATGATCTATTAAAGTCATATGTGGCATTGGAAGTTCAAAAATCCTCGTGCAATCTCAAACCCTAATTTTGGTCATCAGTGCTTAAGGAGGTGTCTTGAGCTGATCAAACCATAGTGCAGTCTTGAGCCCTAGGAGATCTTGTGAAAAAATTATTGATGAGTGAGAGAGAAAATTTTGGGGTACAACAGTTTCCCCTGTTCAGTCTTCTTAAACCTGAAGAGTTAGATTGGCGAGTTTTGCCATTCCTTACTCGCGGGTGGAAGATGATTGGACATTAGAGTGCCCAGAAATTTGCACTAGGTGATGTAGTGGTTGAGGGAATGGGATTAAAGATTCCATTTGGAGAGATGATGTAAAGTTGTTGGATATGATCTTGTAGATGCCATCCCAAATTGATTGCTGAACTGAATCAGAGAGGGAATCTGAATGAGTATCAGAATGGCATCCATGTCTGGAGCGTATCTGAACTGTTTCTGAACAGTTGAATCTGAATGAGTATCAGAATGACATCCGTGTCTAGAGCGTATCTGAACTGTATCTAAGAACTGAGTTTGAGTGAGTATCAGAATGGCGTTTGTGTCTTAAGCGTATCTGAAAGCTGAATCTGAATGAGTATCAGAATGACGTTCGTGTCTAGAGCGTATCTGAAATGTATCTGAGAGTTGAATGAGTGTCAGAATGGCGTCCGTGTCTGGAGCGTATCTGAAAGTTGACTATGAATGAGTACCAGAATGGCGTCCGTGTCTAAAGCATATCTGAACTGTATTTGAAGATTGAATCTGAATGAGTATCAGAATGGCGTCCATGTCTGGAGCATATCTGAACTGTATTTGAAGATTGAATCTGAATGAGTATCAGAATGACGTCCGTGTCTGGAGCGTATCTGAACTTTATCTGAGAGAGACTTTGAATGGGTTTCAGGATAGCATCCACGCCTGGAGCGTATCTGGACTGTATTTGAAAACCCCTTGAACATTGTTAATGGTAGCTGTTGATTAACCTTATCCTGAAAAGGGTAAAATGTTAGCTAATATGCAGTATTATGTTGTATGAAATACAAGGTGTAATGTATTCGTGTTATCAATGTTTATGATATATGGATGTGATGTATGCGTATGTGAGCTAATTCGCTGCACTGCTGTTGGATTGGGGAAAATAAATCCCTGACTGCTGCTGAGGATTTGGAGTGTAAGTCTTCATGCCGTGAAGTTGAAGTGTAGATGAGTTTCCGCTTAGAGAAATAAACTCTGTTGTAAAGGAAATGTCGTGTACTGCTTGTAAAATCCAGTTGGGGAATCTTGAGAAATTGAACGACTTCTACTGGGGATTGGTAACTGGAAGCTCTGTTCTGCTGGCGATTAAACTGCACAATGCGGGGGATCTTTATGGAAATAGCCTAGAGATATTTCCCTACATTAAAGCCATCAGTGATTATCTTTCTACTTTGTTTATTTGTAAATAGTAATTATGTTTAAATTCATATGTTAAAAAACAAATCGTTGGACGTTTTTGTAAACAAAACATAAGAGTAAAGAAAAACAAAATAGTTTTGCACTTTCAAAGGGATTTCTTTGTATTGGCTTTGAGTAAGTATTTTTGTACAATGAGACAAATATTCTAGTAAGAGAATGCCGTCCTAAAAAAATGAAAAATTTGATACAAAGAAAAGATAGCTATGTGAAATAATCCCATGGGGTTCCCATTCTGCTATAGCCTTAGTGTCTCTGAGCATCTTATCTATTTGTTGCCTCGTCTGAAGATGATTGGATTGGTTAGAACCTCTGAGTTTGTCAGGTTGTCTGTAAGGCAATCCAACAGGACATAGTCATAAGCTTTAATTCCCTAACTTTTGCCTGGATCGCCCTTTTGGGGTTTCAGTCCACCAGGATACCCTTTTTTTGCCCAAGTCGCCCTTTCAGGTTTTCAGCTTGCCGGGTGTACAATTTTTTTGTTTTATCCCTAATTTTTTCCTGAACCTTTTTGGTTCGTTGGGATGCCCTTGTTTTGCCTAGGTGTGTCAACCTAGCGGGTCTCCTATGCGTAGTATCTTTTGACTATGTCTGCATTTGTAGGGTGCGGCGGGTCATCACCATCCATGGTGGTCAAGATCATTGCTCCACCAGAGAATATGTTTTTGATTACAAACGGTCCTTCCTATGTAGGAGTCCATTTGCCCCTGGGATCACCTTGCGGAAATATGATATGTTTGATCACCAAATCCCCGACATGATACACTTGTCGTATGACCTTTTTGTTGAAAGCCTTGATCATCCATTTTTGATACATTTGACCATGACAGATAACAATAAGCCTTTTCTCATCAATCAAGTTTAGTTGATCAAGTCGAGTCTGGATCCAATCGCCTTCATTCAGCCCTACATCCTTCATAATTCTTAGAGAGGGGATCTGGACCTCAATAGGCAAGACAACCTCCATGTCGTATACCAGAGAATAAGGTGTTGCCCCGGTTGATGTGCGAGCTGTGGTACGATACTCGTGGAGAGCGAATGGTAGCATCTCATGCCAGTCTTTGTATGTGACTGTCATTTTCTATATAATCTTTTTAATGTTCTTATTCGCGGCTTCAACATCACCATTCATCTTCGGCCGGTAAGGGGAAGGATTGTGATGCTGGATCTTGAATTGCCCGCACAAGGCAGTGATCATAGTATTGTTCAGGTTTGTACCATTGCCTGTAACGATCCTCTTCGGGTGACCGTACCGACATATGAGATTCTGCTTGATGAACCGGGCTACCACATTCTTGGTCACAAAAGCGAAAGAGGCTGCCTCAACCCACTTTGTAAAATAGTCAATGGCCACTAAGATGAAGCAGTGTCCATTGGAGGCTGTTAGCTTGATTTCTCCAATCATATTAATCCCCCACATAGCAAAGGGCCAAGGATTCGTCAAGACATTCAGAGAAACTAGAGGTACATGTACCTTGTCAGCATAGATCTGACACTTATGGCAGGTTCTATAGTGTTGATAGTTGTGATACGGTGGCAGAACCGTTTGTTTTTACTAGTTTGCATTTTGTATTCACAAATGTCGCGGTAAGCAAGAGTCGCCACCGACTTTTAATTCATCCAATCATGGAAAAGGAAAAAGAACAGAAAAAACCTTTTTTCGAGATATTTTGAGATATTTCCTTGGGCTCTTAGGTACTTGCTTATCTTTTTAAAATTGCTTGTGTGTGTGCTTATTTTTTGAAAATGTTTTACTTCGTGATAACCCTTGTATCAGTCCTCAAGGGTGTGACGAAGTTGTTTTTGAAAATTTGTTTTGAAAGGCGGTGGTGTGAAAAGTTTTGTTGAGCAAGTACTTAAGATTCTACCTACTCGAAAAAAGATTGTTCGTTCTCGTTTCCTTTAGACAGCACTATCCTACTATTAAGGAGTAGGTAGCCCCGTCGTTGGAGTTTGTAAGGGACGTTCGAAAGGGACAAGTATAGTCACCAGAGCAATGGGTAGGAAACTTTAGTAATAACCCTAGAGTCTTAAGATCTTTCTGAGGCAACATTTCCGAGGAAACATTCGAATGGGACATTTGATCTTTTAGACTAGAGGGCAATCACTAAAATCTCCTATGCTTAAGGATTGTTTACCAAAGGCAACCGAAGTGAGGCAAACCCTAGGAGTGAATATGTGCATGTGAATTTTTTCAGCTAATTAGTCTTTGCACATTTAGGTGATCTATCGTTTTAAATTCTCAAACATCTTTCCATACAATCCTATTAGCCATGCATCTAGACAGTTAAAGATTGAGGAAATTAAAAGTGCGAGAAAATAAACCTAGCTATTACAAGGCTTTGGGGAGGGGGATTAATTACATAACCAAAAATCAGGGACAAAGCGATAAATAAAAACCCTAATTTGAACTATTACAAACCATCAGCAATTACATTAATAAAAAAAAAGAAAAGTAATTAAAACGCGCGGCGAATTAAATGCGAGGGTAATTAAAAAAACCTAAGAAATTTAATTGAGAAAATATTTAAGTTATTTTTGAAGAAAATATTAATTGTATACAAAATTAAACCCTAATTTCTAATTGTTTTTAATTATGAAAAAAATGAAATTTAATTGCCCTAATTTAAACTAAATTAATTAATTTAAGGAAAAAATATTTTTTATGAAAAAAAAGATTTTTTTTGTGTTTTTTTTTTGATTTTGTGATTTGTTGATTTTATGATTAATAAAAAAAAGTAATTAATTTTTTTGTGGAATAAAATAATTAAATGAATAAACTAAATATAAGAAATAAATAAAAGAAAAAAGAATTGGGCCTGATGTATAGTAAATCTGGGGGGTGCAACCCTGAATCTGATCTTGGGCCCAAGGTTGGTGGCTCAAGTCAACGCTGGATCCAGTGGTACTGGATCTTGATGGTGTACCATGATCCTTCATTGCTGGAGGCACTGGATTGTATTAATGATGAATCCACTGGATGAATGCTGGATGTGTATGGAAGGCGTTTGAAAGATTGATGTACCTGATCCTGTATAGGAAAATTAAAACAAAGGAAATTGTTGGGACCTGGGGTCGAACCCAGGTCCTCACTCTCACCACTAACGCGCCCAACCACTAGGCTATCATGTTCAGTTGTTATTATAATGAAAACAAAATATAATATATGAAACAAAGTGGTTAGTGGGAAAAAAACAAAAACGCGCGCGCTGGTTTGAATGGCCCAGTGGTTGGCTGCCACGTTATTCTTCTTCTTCCTGGAATTGTCGTTTTAGGTGTGCACCCTATACCCACAGACAACGTTTGTAGCCATAGCCCTGTAAAACTCAAAAACTCACAAAACACAAGATAAATGAAATTGAAGACCAGGGTTCAATTGGTCTTGATGTCACGATCATCATGGTACCTTATTCGTGGTCTAATTTTACTTGTGGACAAAAACCCTAAAACGAGCATGAAAACCCTAGCAATGGAAAATGCACGTATCTGCACTCAAAATTCAATCAAAGCAAGCTAATACATTGTAAACATGATAACAAACAAAAATACATGATCAAAATGTATTTATAATTCATAAATCATGGTAATCAAATTTTAAAAACATAGCAAACTGTGATGTTCATACAGTGTGTTTTGGGCGTGAAGAGGCTTGCAACTGATTGTAACATGTTCCTGAGACGTCCAGGAGTCTATTGGTAGTCTTAGAATGGTCTGAATCAACCTTTAAGTCCAAGAATGACCTCTCACTTTCTTGCCAATTTTTGAGTTTTTGTTCTCTATTTTCCACGACTGCCAGCCTTGTTTTATGCTTGGTTCTTGTTCATTATATATGCTAGAACGAATTAGGGTTCTAAAAACCATATGTATCTTTGCAATTATGGAAGATTTGATTTGATTTCCATGCCATATGAAAACTTGCTATATTGAGCCAAATTATCCCTTTCTTGTACAAATCAGCCCTGATTCATTTTGGTCTTGATATCTCAACATAATTTGATTGAGATCCTGTCCAAAAATCATATCAAAACATATCTTTGATATTATTTACCAATTATTTGATTTTTATTATCAAAATAAAATGGAAAATGAAGCAAGTGACATGTGGATGGATATTTGGGCCGTGGACCATGCTACAAGAGAGGTGCAAGCATGAAATACTAAGGCCATTTGGTAAAAAATGCACTTTTGAGCATATTTGACTTTTGGCAATTTTGCAAAAAGGGTCAACTTTGACAAGGCATATCTCTTCCAATTTTAACCTAGAGGGGTGTTCTTGGACTTTTTAGAAATATTAGGATGTCCCCTAAGCAACCCTTTTAGTCTCATTTCAATTGGGTCTTCCATGTTCATATAAGATGCTTTGACCCAAAAGGTGTTTTTGTTGACTTTTCAAAATGACCTATAATGTGGAAATTTATATCTTTTTATGAGTGAATATTTTGAACTTTAGTGATGAAGATGAACTGTAGGGAATTGAATTCTCTTCAAAATGAGCCTTGGATGGACAATTTCTGATAAAGTATGAGAAAGTTATGCTTGGTCAAAGTTTGGTTGACTTTCCTAAGAAACCCTAATTTAGCAACTTTTGGGTTTTGATGAATTTGGGGCATTCCTTGAGGAATCATGATCAACCCTTGATAAAATGATGAAAGTCACTCAAAAATGCTGATGTTGACCAAAACTCTTGAAGTTTGACTGTATATGAGCCATAATTGACTTTTGACCTAATATAGTCGATTCTCAAGCATCTGAGCAGTTGACTGAGAAAACTTCTTGTGTAGTGCTTGGAATTTGACATGGAGGGTCTTGAGAACATATTAGGACCATGGAGAGCATATGAGGTCTTTGGAGTTCACCTATCTTGATGAAAATGGAAACCCTAGTTTGAGATACATTGCCTTAGGAGAGAGTTTGTCTGGTCAACTCTTGGGCATCCTTGAGCAAGTTGAGGATCTCAGTGGGCATGTGTTGAGTAAAATGAGAGGGAAAATTTTGGGGTACAACATCTGCCCCTGTTCAATCTTCTTAAACCTGAGGATGTATATTGGCTCGTCTGCATTTCGTGATCTGAAGGTGGAAGATGATTGAACACTATAGTGCCCAGAAATTTGCACTCACATGAAGCGATACTTGATTTGTGATATCGAGAATGGGCTTATAGATGCCACTTGGAAGTTTCTAGAGAATTGTCAGAGATGGGCTTAAATATGCCATCCAAGATGTGACGGAGTATCGTCGGAGATGGGCTTAAAGATGACATCTAGAGGATGTTGATTTCCTGAGATATTCCTTTGATGAGAGTCCCTGCTCCTGTCATTGAGGAGGAATCTGCTGAGGAATGTTGGTACCTGCCTTGGGATAAATATAATTTTAGGAGCTTCAGTTGTCCGTTATTCTACTGGGGAATTAACTCCGGAGGTGCACTGGATATCTGGTCAGTGTGTAGGCTGCAACACGACTTACTGGGGAAAGGTGAAATTGACCGAAACTGGTCAGGTCCAGGTTTTACTGTATTGTGGACTGCTATCTGGAGGTAAGAGAAAAGAAACCTGGATGGTAAGGTTATGAGAAGGAACCTGGATAGTAGGATTACTTCGAAATGAAAGCCTGGATAGTAGGGCTGTGAGAAGGAACGTGGGTCGTAGGGTTACTTCAATATGAAAGCCTAGATAGTAGGGCTGTGAGGAGGAATCTGGATCATAGGGTTACTTCTAAATGAAATCCTGGATAGTAGGGCTGTGAGAAGGAACCTGGATAGTAGGGTTACTTCGAAATGAAATCCCTGGATAATAGGGCTTATGGGAAGGAACCTGGGTAAGGTTGCTTCGTGAAGAGTTTGGGTAAAACTGCATCTGAACCGAGAAGGAACCTGGGTAAGGTTTCTTTGTGAGGAGTTTGGGTAAAACTGCATCTGAACTGAGAAGGAACCTGGGTAAGGTTGCTTTGTGAGGAGTTTGGGTAAAACTGCATCTGAACTGAGAAGGGAACCTAGGTAAGGTTGCTTCAGGATAAGTCTGAGTGAAACTTCAGAAGGAACCCGGGTATGGTTGCCCGTGATGAGTCTGTGTAGGGCTTTAGGAGGAACTTGGGTAGGGTTACTTCGGGATAAGTCCGTGTAAAACTTCGGCAGGAACCTGGGTAAGGTTACTTTGGGCTAAGTCTGTGTAAAACTTCAAGAGGAACCTGGGTAAGGTTACTTTGTGATAAGTTCCTGTAAAACTTCAGAAGGAACTTGGGTAAGGTTACTTTGGGATAAGTTTGTGTAAAACTTCAGGAGGAACCTGGGTAAGGTTACTTTGTGATAAGTTCGTGTAAAACTTCAGAAGGAACCTGGGTAAGGTTACTTTGGGATAAGTTCGTGTAAAGCTTCAGGAGGAACCTGTGTAAGGTTACTTTGTGATAAGTTCGTGTAAAACTTTATTTGGAAATGTATGAGAAAGGACCCATGTAATATTTTTCAGGATAAACCCGTGTGAAGCTGCATTTAGGAGAAACCCGTGTAATATTGCTTCGTGACGAACCCGTGTAAAGCTGCATTTGGTCGCGCAGATAATTACTCTGTTTAGTTTCAAGAGTTAATCTTGAACCTGCTGGAAGTTGTTGATGACAACCATCTTTCCTAAAAAGGTACATGATTAATCGTATATGATGGATGAAATGCATTGTATGATGACGTTCTCAAAATAAATGAGATTATGCTGTATGCAATATGTATGCGCGTGTCATTATGTATGAACATGAAATGCTATTGTGGCACGTCCGAATTTGGGAAAATAAATCCCTGACTGCTGTTGGAGATTACTGGAAATTGCAGTCCTGATTGTTGTAGAAAAAGTGGTTCTTCTACTTCCGCTGGGGATGGTGAACGAAGATGACTATGTTGGAGATTTGCTCCTTGTTTACAGCTACTCTGCCGGGGGAGAGAGCCTGTTTGAGAATAACTCTAAGGGAGAATAAATCTGTTAGGGATGAGCTTCTGCATTCAGAGAAATAAACTCTGCTCGGGAGAAAACTATATGAACCACTTGCGATTACAAAATTCGGTTGGGGAATATAGACGTCGACTCTCCGAAAGAGCTTGGCTGGGGAAAGTAACTCCTGTTTGGGGAAGCAGAGATCAAAACTTTGGTTGCCTCTACTCTGTGGGGAGTGTAGATGTCACTGGGACGTATGCTAAGGATGTAATGGTGACTTCGCATCAAGATGTTTCTGCCCCTGTACCTGTTGGAGAAAGTACCCACGGAGGCTTGGTGGATGTTGGTCAGGATGATAAGTTTTCTACTGATAAACAAATGACAAGATGACGGGACATAGTCGTACACTTCAACTCCCTAACTTTTTCCTGGACCGCCCTTTCGGGTTTTCAGTCCACCGGGATACCCTTTTTTGCTCAAGCTGCCTTTTCAGGTTTTCGGCTTGCCGGGTGTACATATTTTTTTGTTTTTATCCCTAATTTTTGCTCGACCCCTTTCGGTTCGTCGGGATTCCCTTATTTTTTCCTAGGTGTGTCAACCTAGCGGGTCTTTTTTCATGCGTAGTATTTTCCGAATATGTGCATGCTTTCAGGATGTAGAGAGTTGTCACTGTCCATAGTGTTGTGTTGTAGTACTGTCAAAAATGTTTTCTTGATGGCACATGATTCGTTGCTGGAATGCGTGCGTAATTCTCCAAGCGATTCAGATGGAGAATTGCCCCTGGTTATTTGGAACTTTTTGAGAGACTGCCCTAGGTGTGTTTAGACATCATGTCATGCCCCTTGGTTGGAAGTATTTTTCCACTTGAGATGATCCTTTTTATTGAGAAGGTTTTTGTTCACTAGATATTTGTCATGCGAATTTCTGTGTTGTTGAACAAATAGTCATATGCAAACAATGTTATTTTAAGAATGCAAAGCTTATGTCTGTCTTGAAGTTTGAAAATTCATTTTTTAGTAAAACAAACAAATTTTGTAAAAGTGTGATGTTAACTCAGGATTTATAGCAAACCTTATAGGAGTCAGGATACCTTTTGTAACAGTATGCTTTCGAACTAACCCATGCTCCAGCTAGGACTTTTAAGGGTTATAACGTGGCTTGGTTCACGATTTAAGAAACAAAGGATAAAAGCTCAAATTTTATTTGTACCCACCCATTCTTCGTGATGATCTTTGATCCTATGCTCAGTTAATTGTGCATTTTGAATCCCAGTTGAGTTTTGGAATGTCCTTGATATTCCGGTGATGGTTCAGATATTGAATGTTTATTTGGAAGAGGCAGTCATTTTATAATCTCTTTTTTTTTCCAAGGATTTGTAGTAACCTCTTTTTTGTGGTTTTCGTTATCCCTTCTTTTGCTTGAACTATTTCTTTTGTAATTACAGTCAGCGGGATGCCCCAGTTTTTTCCTTAAGTCTCCTTCATAGGTTTTGACTTAACGGGCTTTTCGTTTGAAAAATAATGACTGTCTGCTTTGACGATTATAGGGAACCATCACCGTATTTTGTTTTGGAAGGACGTCTTCGATGCCATTCATTGTGCACCTGGATTAACTGAGAAAACTACCCTGCCCCAGGTTGTGATTAAGGGTTTTAATTTGTGTGAAAGAAAAACTTCTACTTCTTTGGCTCAAAGGGGTTGACTAGGGATTATCTTCCTTATAACTCCACTATTTGAGATTTGAAACAGCACCTGTACATCGTTAGCGAGGTCTGTTCAAAAGCATACTATAGATATTGTGGGATCTTTTTCGTCATCCTCCCACTAAGGCTTAGAGTTTTTAGTCGAGAGTTGAATATCACGAAAAGGAAGTATAAAGAAGTTTAAGCATAATGAAAACAAATTAATTCAAGACAAACATGTGTAATGCATTAATGAAATAATAAAGTTTGACATGACAACAATTGTTCGAATAAGCAAAGAAAATACAACTTGAGAATTCAAATGAACAAAAATGCTTTCAATCCTAGCCATGTTTTGGCAAGGGAGCAGTGATCACATTGGGAGTCTCAGGAGGGTCGAGTTCGATCTCCTTAGGGTAAATAATATTCTGAATATTGTATTTCAGCGCCCAACAATCGTTAATATCGTGCCCCTGGCTACCAGAATGATAAGCATACCTTGCATCCGGGTTGTAGTTAGGAAATGAAGTCTTAGGGTTCGGATGAGGGTTTATCACCGTAATCAGATTCATCTTCAACATGTGTTGCAATTCTTGGGACAATGGCATGTTGATTTGGGTGAATTGCCTTTGAGGTCTTTCCACCCTTGGCTGATTGTTTTGTTGTTGTGGTCGTTGTGTGCGTGCCAAATTATAGATCAACACTACCCCCACATGTTGGTGGTAGTCTGCCCTGCTACGCCCCTTCTGGCCGTGCACAACATTGGTTCCCTGTTGCCACCAAATGACTTCTTCTTTGTACTCGAAGAGGTATTTTTCTGGATCTTACCACTCCAGGTCCCAACTTCTACTCTTTCTCCAATCAGAATCAGCTCAGTGAAACCCGCTGACGAGCTGCCGATCAGATGATTAAAGAATGGACCATATAGCATCCCCAGAAACCTATCAACCAACTCCCTATCAGACAACGGGGGCTGGACTCTTCTAGCCAAGTCTCTCCACTTCTGGGCATAGTCTTTAAAGCCTTCACTTGCCCTCATGGACATACTCTGGAGTTGAGTACGAGTAGGAGCAAGGTCGGCGTTATATTGATACTACTTATAGAAAGCAGCAGCCAGATCTTCCCAATTTGGGACATTGGCTCTCTCCAGTTGATAGAACCATTCAAGCTGAGTCCTGACAGACTATCTTGAAAGAAATGAACCTACAAATTTCTATCAGCGGTGTGGGGCTGGATCTTTCTGACATAAGAGTGGAGATGGAGTTTTGGGCAGGACACCTCATCATACTTTGCAAAAATTGGAGCTTTGAACTTCTGCGGGATGACCACTCCCGACACCAATCTCAATTCTTCGAAATCCAACACAGGTATCTTCTGGACCTCCATAGCACTCAAGAGATCTTCCAACTGCTTGTATCTATCCTCAGTGGGAGGATACTGCTCATCATTGTAGTTGGTATCATTGTCAGAAACTTCAATACTGGGATCTTTCTCCCTTGTCTCTTCTTCTTGATTCTCCCCTTCCTTGGATGAACAGGGCAGATCGAGTTGTTGCTTCAACAACCCTCTAAACCTTCCGCCTATATTCAGAATACCGGTAACCTTCTTCTTTTTCTTTTTCTCTTTCAGGATGAGGGATTTCAGATCCTCCTGTCCTTTTGACAGATTTATGAACATTTGCTGGAACTGGGCGTTTTGTGCCTGAAGGTCCTTGATGCTTTGATCGGAAGACATTTTTGCTGAAATAAACAGCAAAAATAATGAGAAACCTGTAATGGTACCTGTACATGCAACATTATGAATGGGATGTGCATGCAATGATTTCAAAGACTTTGGGAAATTTAAATTTGCAAACCCAAAATAAAACAAAGATTTTATTAGCTGAATTCAAAGTTCAAATGCCTTTTAGGCGTTACAATTAAAAACAAATCTAAAACTAGAAAAGAAATCAAAATTTCCATGGATGCTTCCTTTTTGTGCTGAGATAATCATTGAGTCCTTTTCTCTCATGGAGCTTCTTTGTGAGCTCTAAAACCTTCCTCTACTGAGCATGGAACTGATCCATGTAAGTATCCCGCTCCTTCATCAACTAAATCCAAGACCTCTGTAATTCCCTAAGATTAGTGGGCATATAAGGATAGAGAACTGTGTAAGGAATACCCCCTCCAGTAGTGGGTTCCACAATCACTGGTAAAATGGCCACATAGGGAATCATAAGCTTCTGGGCACGAGCTCGTACCTATTGGAGGTAAGGTTCCATAGGAATGGAAGCCTTTGGCCCCAAAGCCTTGGCGCCAGATCTGTTTACCATGCCCTAAGCTCGTATGAACCTCCGGCGATACTCTTGAACATCATCCTCATTGTTGAATACAATGCCCTCGATAAGTAACTCATGGGGACCATCTCTTCGAGCGTAACCAAATTGCCGCAGAGCTAAACAAAGATTGTAGGTTATACCCCCTTCGATACCAAGTAATGGGACATTAGGGTACTCCTCGCAGCGGTCAATAATAGCAGTGTTTTCCATAGCTCGGGAACACCAGAGAATATCCATGTGAGCGAGTGACATTATCCTTTGCGACCAACCTAAACCTTCTTCATTCTTCAGTACGGACTTGGGGAGGTGAGAAATAAACCACCTCAACAGCAATGGCACGCAACACATAAGAACCCCTCTTCTCTTCATGTTACGAGTATGGAGAGCGTGCAAAACATCTCCGAGCAAGGTAGGCACATGGTTGCAGGAGAGGAAGATCTTGATAGCATTCACATCTATGAATGAGTCCAGATTAGGGAATAGGACTAACTCATAGATTATAATAGCCAAAACCTCCTCAAAAGCCTGAAAATCCATATCATTCCAAAACAGCTGGGCCTTGTCTATTAGAAACTTAGCTAGAAAACCCTTGAATATGCTTCTTGTTTCCCAATTGGATACCAAGTCGGCCCGTTTCAGATGCAAAGCTGAGGCAATAACTTCTGGCTTAGGAACTTCTTCTTGACCCGTGAAGGGCAACTGTTCAAGAATGGGTATATCCAACAAGTGAGAGAATTCTTCCAAGGTAGGCACCAACTGATAGTCTGGAAAGGTGAAGAAGTGGTGCTTGAGATCAAAGAGCTGAAAGAGTACACTCATCATCTTTTCATCAAAGTTTGAAGTAACCAGGTTGAGAAGTTGACCATGTCTCTTAGTGAACGCAGAAGTTTCAGAAACCCTTGATACTAGCTCTTTGAGTTGGGAAGGTATCTTCACAAAGATGATTCAGATAGTGTTTATATGAACGGAAGCCATGATCTTCAAGTGACATGTGGATGGATATTTTGGTCGTGGACCATGCTACAAGTGAGTTGCAAGCATGAAATACTAAGCCCATTTGGTAAAAAAATGCACTTTTGAGCATATTTGACTTTTGGCAATTTTGCAAAAAGAGTCAATTTTGACAAGGCATATCTCTTCCAATTTTAAACCTAGAGGCGTGTTCTTTGACTTTTTAGAAATCTTAGGATGTCCCCTAAGCAACCCTTTTGGTCTCATTTCAATTAGGTCTTCCATGTTCATATAAGAAGCTTTGACCCAAAAGGTGTTTTTGTTGACTTTTCAAAAGGACCTATAATATGGAAATTAATATCTTTTTGTGAGTGCATATTCTGAACTTAAGGGTTGAAGATGAACTATAGGGAATTACATTCTCTTCAAAATGAGCCTTGGATGGAAAATTTCTGATAAAGTATGAGGAAGTTATGCTTGGTCAAAGTTTGGTTGACTTTTCCTAAGAAACCCTAATTTAGTAACTTTTGGGTTTTAATGAATTTGGGGAATTCCTTGAGGAATCATGATCAACCCTTGATCAAATGATGAAAGTCACTTAAAAATGTTAATTTTGACCAAAAATATTGAAGTTTGACTGTATGTGGGCCATAGTTGACTTTTGACCTAATATAGTCGATTCTCAAGCATTTGAGCATTTGACTGAGCAAACTTCTTGTGCAGTGCTTAAAATTTGACATGGAGGGTCTTGAGAACATATTAGGACCATGGAAAGCATATGAGGTCTTTGGAGTTCACCTATCTTGATGAAAATGGAAACCCTAGTTTGAGATGCATTGCCTTAGGAGAGAGTTTGTCTGGTCAACTCTTGGGCATCCTTGAGCAAGTTAAGGATCTCAATGGGCATGTGTTGAGTAAAATGAGAGGGAAAATTTTGGGGTACAACAATAGCAATCTGCTTCCATGGTAGAACAGTAATAGTCTGCCCGTAGGATTTTCTTTGCCATCGTATACCCACTGGAATGGGTGCCAAAAGTGCCTTCATGTAACTCAACCATGATCCTTTCAGCTTCAACCTTGTCTACGCATTGAAGTAGCACAGAGTCATGGTTGCGTTTGTAAAGAATTCTATTACTAAGGAAGAATTTAGAAGAGAATATCCTTAAGAACTTCTTATCATTGACTGAAGCTCCTTCTGGATATTCTTGAGCCTCGAGATACCTCTTGACTTCGTGAAACCGAGGCTGGTCCACTACTTATTCAGTATTAATCTCATGACAGTGTGTTGGTTCATCCATTTATTTAATGGTGATCTGGGGAGCCTCGTTATCCCATTTAAGTTTAAACATGGACGACATTGTGCCTAGTGCGTATGCTAGCTGATTTTCTTCTCGCGGGATATTCTCGAAGGTAATCTTCTCAAAATATGGGAGCAATGTCAAAACATGTTCTTTATAAGGGATAAGGTTAGGGTATTTGGTGTCCCATTCCCTTTTGATCTGGCTAAAGACCAAAGCTGAATCTCCGAATACATTCTAAGATTTGATCCCCAAGTCTATGGCAACTTTGAGACCAAAGATGCACGCTTCGTATTCCGCCATGTTATTTGTACAACTGAAGCAGAGTCTGGCCATAAAAGAAGTATGACACATTACAAGAGATATGAGTACAACACCGATACCGTTGCCGAGTGCGTTTGATGCCTCATCAAAAACCAGGGTCCATCAGGATCCTTGTTCAGGTCCGTCATATGGCCTGAATTCTTCATAGTTGTTTACCATCATGATGTCCTCATCTAGGAATTCGAACTTCATGGACTGGTAGTCTTCCACAGCTTGGTGAGCAAGGTGATCAACTAGTACACTTCCCTTTATTGCTTTCTGGGTAGTATACTGTATATCACATTCCGTCAGGATCATCTTCCATCTCGCTATTCTCCCAGAGAGGGCAAGTTTCTCAAAGATGTACTTTATTAGATCCATTTTAGATATCAACAAGGTAGTATAGGTCAGCATATACTATCTTAGCCGGCGAGCAGCCCATGCCAGAACGCAACAATTTTTCTCGAGCAGTGAATATCTTGTTTCACAGTAGGTAAACTTTTTGCTCAGGTAATAAATAGCGTGTCCGTTTTGGCCAAACTCGTCATGCTTCCCCAGCACACACCCCATTAAATTTTCCAAAACGGTGAGATACATGATCAATGGTCTTCCCTCGACTGGTGGCATCAAACCAGGAGGCTCTTGTAGATACTCTTTGATTTTGTCGAAAGCAGTTTGGCACTCGTCATTCCATTTGGCATCAAACGATGTTTAAGTGATCGTGTTGACCAAAGGTGTTGTAGATCCATTAGAGGATTGGTAGAACTAAAGCCTCCACACAATGAATCTCAAGGTTATTGGATCAAAGAGATCAAATTAACATACTTGGGCTTGAAATCATAAGTTTGGGCCACGAATGATCATTTATTCGAATCGGGACAAAATTTAGCGCTATGTTAAGCAATCGTAAGTGGACTTATATAGAAGTCACACCTATTTTGAGGCTGCTCAATAGTAATCTATGCACCATTTGTTTTCAGACATGATATAGAGATCATGCTCCAACAACATTTAGTGCAATGAGAAGGGGATGAGATGAAGAGGATTAGGGCAAAAGATAAATAAACCACTTAAATTAAAAATTTAATCAAACTATTATTAAAATCATTCATCCATTTTTGTGGAGTTAAACTCAACACCATGGATCCAATGATGTTAATAAAGCCATGATAAAAAAAAAATCAACCCAAGACAGCCAGAAAATAATCACAAAATAATAATATAATTAATATATACATTAAAAAGTTTAAAAAAAGGAAAATAATGAGGAAAATATCAATTATATTCAAATTAATCAAGAAATGAAAAATAAGACCATAGAAAAATCCGAAAAGAGGCCAAGTAATTTTACAATTTTTTTGGTAATTTTTAAAAGTCAGAAACTATTTTTAAAAATTAAAATAAATGGGTAAAATAAACAAAAATAGTAAAAAAAATAGTAAAGTTAGAAACAAAAATAAAATAAGGTCACCAATATTTGTCACAATATCATTGGATCATTCCATAATTTTTTCAGAATTTAAAAATGTACAAAAGTATTTTTAAACATTTTAAACAAAAAAAGTGTAAAATTCATAAAAATTACCAAAACACAAAATTAAATTATGACAAAATAAAAATCAGAAAGAGAATAATCAAAAATATTTTTCATAATTTTTTCAGATTTTTTGGACTAAAAATGAATTTTCTATGATTTTTTGAAATTTAAAACAATTAAAATATAAAACTCAGAAAAAGAAAATGAAAGTAAAAGATGTGGACCATTGTATGAGAGTCAAAACGCATTAGTAATCAAATCCAAAGGATCTGGCGCACTGTGCATATCATGGCCTTTAATGAATAATATACAGAATCAATAATAAATCAGATTTTTGAAAAACACTAATGGCACGCCATCATTGGTTGGAAGATGACAAGTAGGTCATCTTCAACCTCCAGCCAACGTGATTTGCAGGTCTCTCAAACTGTAAAATCAGAAGCTCAGACCTATGCCGATCGCTTTGTCTCTTCAAGACGAAAACAACCACACCCTCGCGCCAAATTTATATAAACTGTAGCTCAAGAAATTTGGAAAGAAAGTTTTGAAAAGGGATTTGAAAACTCATGGTCAAAACGTGTTTCCAGTGAAATGTAAGTGTTGCGACTAGAACCAGGGAAATGAGAGAAACACAATTATATCAGAGTTTTGAAGAATTGATGATGGAATCTACCTATTGGAATTGAGTTGCAGAGCTCTGAAACTGGACTTCTATGGAATAGTATAGGGCACGACTCTTGAATGTAATTATATGGTTAGCTTCAGGGAAGATAAGGAAGGTGAATTGAGGGAAAAATGGATTGAAAAAGGCTTGAGAATTGATTTCGAAGTTGCTGAATTCTGGGTTGTGAAGCAAGTTTGGCAGAGTGATTCTGGCTATCTAAGCTTGGGAAATTGAATGAGAGATAACCCTCTATTTATAGGAAAGCAAATTGGATCAAAAGGAATAACAACTGATGCGTTTTGGAGGGAATTCGTGTGGGTTTGCATCATGAAGAAAGTGTGACTCAAACTTGATCAAAACTCAGCCAAATCGTGCGTTTCATGATGCTAATCACTTCTCGCAAGTTGCTAAACATGATTAGAACCAAAAACGCGTGGAAATCTTGTGATTAGAAGCCAAAACAAAGATTTCAAAATCATGACTTTGTGAAAAATTTAGTTTCAAACTACCCAATTAAAATCCATGGCATTTCCATCTCAAGGGGTTTAGGGCATAATTCTTGATGCTTTGGAAAGATGAGGTTACAAGATTTGCAATGGAAAAAGAATGGAATCAAATGGATGCTTGAGCTGAAAGTTACATGGAGTCAAAGTTGAAGAAAAAAAGTTGAATTTCCATACTTAGAAATATTTCAAATTCTTCTTTAAAAATGACCTATAATATTTTGTATCCAAACATGGCCTTTCACTTAGAATTTGCTCTTGACCAAAAAAGATGGAATGAAGTAGATCTCTTGAATGAAATTTTGTAATTTGATCCAGTCAAAATATCCAAAAATTGAGCAAGTTATGACTTATTGAAGTTGGCCAAAAATCATGAAATGACCTATAATCTTTTACATTCTTAAGGCAACTTCCATCCATTTCCTCAATTTTCATATAAAAGAAGGCATGAAGTACACATACTTAAGATCATCATGAAAAAAGAATGGGCTAAAGGTGATAAAAATTGACCAAGTTAAGACCATTTGAAGTCACATGGAAAATTGGGGATTCATCTGAGTGACTTGTAATCTTTCTTCTTCACCAAGTTCCTTCCACATGAAAACTCCTTGGAACTTTTGAAGTGATTTGTTGGTAACTCTTTAAAGAGAAGGATGTTTTTGGAATCACTCAAAAACACCAAAAGATGATCAAGATATGCTCCTTTGAAGTTCAAAACCCTTGCCTATAGATCAAGAGAAGCTTTGAGGAAACTTTCCAAGTTTGAACAAGCTTTTTGTGCCAATATTCTTCCTTTGTGAATAAAAGTTGTTGAGTATGATGATAAGGACGCATAGCCACCAAAACCACTTCCATATCTTGAAATTAGAGAGAAATATGCTCTTGTGATCAATAGGAACAAGACCTTATCCAATCATGACAACTTCTTCCCTTAACGCTTTGTACTTTTGAATCAATTTTGATAACTTTGAAATATGTTGAACCAAAATGAGCCTTATCATGCCATTTCTTCCAAAATCACTCCAATAGTGAAGTTTGAATTTCTCAAGCTATTGACTAGGGCATGGAAATAAACTCATGAACCCATGAAGAAACTTGCTAAACCTCATTGCCTTTACCTACATTATTAACAGGTAAGACAAACCAACATGGCATTTTATTAATTAGAGAGAAAATCAAAGCAAAACATTCATGATCACAAAATAAAACAAGTCAAGGTGCTTGGTAACTCCTCAAAAGAGCAAGGCTAAAGATAGGGAGAAGAACCAAAAACCCTAATGTGATCTTGTTGTGATTGAAACAATATGGTATGATGCAAGAATTTTAGGGTCAAAAATTGGGGTACAACAACGTGCTTATTTAGGTTCAACCTCAGCTTGTACTTCTTTAGCCTCTCAAGCAGTTTATGTAAATGATCAAGATAGCAAAAAGATAGCAAAAAGATAACAAACACCGACGTTCACTGTCGATGTCCTACCAACGTTCACTGAAGGTAGAAAGAGAAAATATATCATATCATCGCCGTTCACTGACGATAAACTATCAATGTTCACTGAAGATAGCAAAAAGATAACAAATACCGATGTTCACTGCCGATGTCCTACCAACGTTCACTGAAGGTAGAAAGAGAAATGATATCATATCATCGCCGTTCACTGATGATCAACTATCAACGTTCATTGAAGATAGCAAAAAGATAACAAACACCTACGTTCACTG
Source organism: Vicia faba (assembly GCA_948472305.1). NCBI lineage: Eukaryota > Viridiplantae > Streptophyta > Magnoliopsida > Fabales > Fabaceae > Vicia > Vicia faba. The sequence goes on from CATIWC010001046.1 coordinate 95,250, forward strand.
CCAATGTCCTACCAACATTCACTGAAGGTAGAAAGAGAAAATATATCAAGTTTTCCCCAAAATTCTAGTATTTCACCTATAACGGGTCTCAACTTCTTCTTTAACCAAGGAAATCCGCCTGGAAAGGATCAAACATAAGCTGTCTCAAATAACGAGACTTGTTACTCATTGTCATCGGGAATTGCAAAGAGAAATGACTTTCTGGGGATAGAAATATGTCTTCCCAGGGAAATGCCACGATGTTCCTGCTGAGGATATAAAGTCTTCCCGTGCAAAATAAATGCACAAACGAAAAATCAAAGTTTTCAGAAATCCAAAGTAAATAATATTGTCATGCAAACACGAATCCAAATCAGAAATTAACTGTAGTAAGACGGCCAATGAAGATACATCCTCTGAGAAATAAACTCAAGAAGGAAAACCAGATCCATCTAAGCAAGGAGCGCTGCAGGAAGGTCAGAACACCATGTCAGTGAACGATGATTTTTAGCCATGCATGATGTATGTATGAATGTATGAGTGCTATCGTGCATATGCTGGTAAAAGGATACATAATCAATATAAACAAACAAAACCGCCTCAGGTACTAACAACATTGGGCTAAACTTCAACCAGAAAGATCAATCCAAGAAAGATCAAACAGATACCGGGATAGACATATCCTTCTTCCGGTTTTATCAGACAAGCAGTTTTCCAAAATCAACATGCCTTCTGGAGATTGCAAGACCAGCCTCAAATAAAGCAGACTGATGCAGACACCACCAAACCTCACTGGGGGATTCAAGCCTATATTCCTGGAGAAAAAAAACTGCGGATTGAAAATTTTCATCACGAATACTCATTCACACAAGAGATGCCCTGGGATAACCTTCTCGGGAAATCAAGAAGTCAACACTAGCCAATACTGCAAATAGAGCGACATCTCCGCATACCAAGGGAATAAAACCTCTCATCATATGAGGGAAGACTTCGCTGGGGAATCTGGGATGGAGGTTTCTGACCATGCAAACCCAAAATCAAAAGCGAACCAAGACTTGACTGGGGATAATGGGATCACAAACCCAATAATGTACCTTGCACCCACTGATATCGTCTTTAACTATATCAGAAACACACAAAGATTAAGCACATACCAGCAAAATGACCTGAGAAAACTTTCATGAAGGGAGTAAATCTTCTTAGAACAACCGGAGTTTGTTCATTCTTGGGATCACCATTCTTGTTGTCATTGTTTCATCACAAATCCCAAAGTAAATTGAATTGTAAAGATCTCTTTTTTTTAAAAAGTCAATTTTGCTTTTTTAATCTTTTTGCTTTAACAGTTATTATCAGTAATAAATGGAGTCTTTCCAAGCTAAATAAAAATAAGAACATAAAGAATTAGGCAAAAGCTCGAATTTCATTAATAGAATGGTAGTCCGCGAATGACGAGACTCCATGGATGATTACAAAGTTTGGGAAATGGTAATACATGGAAAAGATACATTGAGATACAATGACCACTATTCCCCCTAACAACTTTTGAAATCCTGAGCATCAGCTTTTGTTGAAGTATGGTGAGGATCCGAGAAGATTGTTGTTTCAACGATCAAGTCTTGTCTAACGTAGTTACTTGCCAAGAAAAATCCCTAACTTTTTCCTAAGATGCCCTTGCGGGTTTTCAAATTAGCGGGAAATTTATTCTGTTTATGTCTCTAATTTTTGCCTAGATCGCCCTTTCGGGTTTTCAGCCTACCGAGACGCTCCTTTTTGCCTAAACCGCCCTTTCGGGTTTTCAACTTAGCGAGCTGTTCTTTTATTTCTTTAGGCGAAGTATTTCTTGACTACGTCAACATTCATGGGACGTGGGAACTCCTCGCCATCCATAGTTTCAAGAATTAATGTACCACCAGAGAAGGCTTTCTTGACAACATACGGGTCTTCAAAATTGGGAGTCCACTTTCCCCTAGAATAAGTGTTGAAAGCCATGATCTTCCTGAGCACGAGGTCGCCTTCTCTGAATTCATGAGGTTTTACCTTTTTATCAAATGCCTTCTTCATTATTTTCTGATATAATTGCCCATGACATAAAGCTGTCATCCTCTTCTCTTCAATCAAATTCAATTGGTCAAACCTGTTCTGGACCCATTCAGCCTCTGTCAATTTGGTTTCCATTATCACACTCAACGAGGGAATCTCTACCTCGACAGGGAGTACAACTTCCATTCCATACACCAGGGAGAACGGAGTTGCTCCTGTTGAAGTGCGAACATATGTTTGATATCCATGCAGAGAAAAAGGGAGCATTTCATGCCAATCCTTATAAGTGACAAACATTTTCTGGATAATTCTATTGATGTTCTTATTAGCAGCTTCAACAACCCCATTCATCTTTGGCCTGTATGGAGATGAATTGTGATGGACAATCTTGAATTCTTTGCACTGTTCTGTCATCATCTTGTTGTTCAAATTCGAGCCATTATTAGTGATGATTCTTCTCGGCACCCCATACCGGCATATAAGATTGTTTTTGATGAAACGCACAACCACCTGTTTGGTAACATTGGCATATGAAGCAGCCTCTACCCATTTGGTAAAGTAGTCAATTGCTACCAAGATGAAACAGTGTCCATTCGAAGATTTGGGTTCTATCATCCCGATCATGTCAATACCCCACATAGAGAAAGGCCATGGGGAGGAAATCACATTGAGAAGTGTCGGAGGCACATGGATCTTATCTGCATAAATCTGGAATTTATGGCACTTCTTTGCAACTTTGTAACAGTCAGATTCCATTGTCAGCCAATAGTAACCTGCCCTTAGCATCTTCTTAGCCATCGAATGTCCATTGGAATGAGTTCCAAATGAGCCTTCATGAATCTCATGCATCAACATGTCTGCTTCGTGTCTATCTACGCATCTGAGCAGGACCATGTCATAATTTCTCTTGTATAACACATTTTCACTGAGGATGAAACTGCCTGCCAATCTTCTCAATGTCTTTCTATCTTTCTTCGACGCACCAATCGGGTATTCCTGAGTCTGAAGTAAATTCTTGATATCATAATACCATGGTTTTTCATCTGCTACCTCCTCTGCTGTAAACACATGAGCGGGCCTATCCATTCTTCGAACCATAATTCGAGGTATATCATTCCAAGTATTCAATTGGTACATAGAAGCCAGAGTTGCCAGAGCATCCGCCATTTGATTTTCATCTCTAGGAATGTGATGGAATTCAACTTTATTGAAGAAAGGTAGTAATCTTCTAGCATAAACTTTGTAAGGGATCAAGCCAGGGTGACGAGTGTCCCATTCTGAGATCAATAGCTTCCCCAAGACCCATGATGCAAGCCTCATATTCCGCCATATTATTAGTGCAATCAAATGTTAACCTTGCGGTAAAAGGAATATGTGATCCATGAGGAGTAATAATCACAACACAAATTCCTTTACCATAAGCATTCACAGCTTCATCAAATATCATACTCCAACAAGATTCAGGGTCGGGGCCCTCCTTAGGCAATGGTTCATCATAATCTTTCACTTTCAGGAACATCACATCCTCATCGGGGAATTCATACTCTGCAGACTGATGATCTTCCACTAGTTGGTGAGCAAGGTAATCTGCCAACACACTACTTTTAATAGCCTTTTGAGTGCGGTATTCGATATCATATTTAGATAACAACATCTGCCAGCGGGCAATTCTCCCAGTAAGAGCATGATTTTCAAATATATACTTAATTGAATCCATTTTGGAAATCAACCAAGTAGTATGACTCAACATATATTTCCGCAACCGCTTTGCCGCCTACGCCAGAGCACAACATGTCTTTTTTAGCATAGAATATCATAACTCACAGTCAGTAAACTTCTTGCTGAGATAATAAATGGCACATTCTTTCTTCCCTGTTTCATCTTGTTGTCCCAAAATACAACCCATAGAATTATCTAACACTGTTAGATACATGATCAATGGTCTTCCTTCAACGGGAGGAAGCAAGATAGGAGGTTTAAGCATATACTCTTTAATACTTTCAAATGCCCTTTGAAAGTAATCCGTCCATACACAACCTTGATCTTTCTTTAACAACTTAAAGATCAGTTCACACGTTGCAGTCATGTGGGAAATAAATCCGGAAATATAATTCAAACGCCCGAGGAAACCTATGACTTGCTTTTCAGTTCTTGGTGCTGGCATTTATTGAATTGCTTTGACTTTATCAGGGTCAACTTCAATTTCTTTCTGGCTAACAATAAAACCCAACAATTTCCCTGATCTAACTCTGAAGGTGAATTTATTTGGATTTAAGAGGAGACGATAATTCCTCAAACGCTGAAACAACTTTAACAAATCTTCTATATGCCCTTCTTCAGTTTGGGATTTGGAAATTATATCATCAACATATACTTCGATTTCTTTGTGAATCAGATCATGGAATAGGGTTGTCATAGCCCTCTGGTACGTTGCACCAGTGTTCTTCAACCCGAAGGGAATCACTCTGTAACAGAATGTTCCCCAGGGTGTGATAAACGTTGTTTTTCCATGTCCTATGGAGCCATTCTTATTTGATTATACCCGGAAAATCCGTCCATGAACGAGAATACTTTGAATTTTGCTGTGATGTCCAATAACATGTCAATGTGAGGCAATGGAAAATCATCTTTTGGACTAAATTTATTTAGATCTCTGTAATCTACGCACATGCAGACTTTTTCGTCTTTTTTCGGTACTGGGACAATATTGGTAATCCATTGAGGATACAATGAAGTCACAAGAAAACCAGCATTAATCCACTTTAGGACCTCCTCTTTGATCTTTACTTCCATATCCGGGTGGGTTCTTCTCAATTTTTGTTTAACTGGCGGACACTCTGGCTTCAACGGCAAACGATGCTCGACAATGTCTGTATATAGACCAGGCATATCTTGATAAGACCAAGCAAAAATATCCACATACTCTTTTAACAACTCAATCAACCCGCTCTTTACTTCAGGATGCAACGATGCTCCAATCTTCACTTCCTTCAGATCTTCTTCTGAACCTAAATTAATCACTTCCAAAGGCTCCTTATATGGCTGAATGGTATTTTCCTCGTGCTCAAGCAACCGTGAGACCTCTTCTGGAATATCATCATAATCTTCTTCTTCAGCCCCAAACACAGGACAATCAAAGTTGGGAGAGGGTGCAGGGTCATTGTATTTAACGGGTTTTTTAATTAATCCGCACATATGATTTATGATTACTTTTAGAAACTGACACATATAAAAAGTGATCATGCAGATTAATTTTCAGTTATTATTTATTTTGAAAGGTTTTTTTAATTTTTATTACCATTTCCCAAGAAAAAACAGAAAATAAAAGACATAATTTTGGAAGCAAAGATAACTTTTATTAATGATCTTAAAAGTTATAGCAAACAGATAAGCCATACAACATTAATACTTCCACCTTGGGCAGAGTGAAAGCTTTTCAAAAGAAAGAAACAGATTAAAAAAACAAATTACATTGAAACATGTATGCAAGAAGGAACTTCAATGGTGACCCAGTTCTGAACTCGGACTCCATCGTCACATAATTCGGTACTTCCTGCTCTGCTTCATCCTCTTCAACAACATTAATTCTAGAACCAATTGGATGGAGGTAGCCTCCGCTGCGGAAAACATCATGATAACTGTTCACAGAAGACCTTGACTTCAAATTTTCGCCTTTTCCATTCCTCGAAGAGAAACCCAAACCAACTATGTTTTTGTTCACGGGTGGATCCACAAGTCATCCCCAAACTGCATTATGACCATTGCGCATAACCCGTTGCGCGTCCTTCAGGGAAACCACAAAATTCTCATTCCTCCTTATGTTGTCAATGGATAGGGCTTGGAACTGGGTTCCAACAGCAGCCTCATCGCTTCTACAATACTGAAAGAGGATAGATGGGATATCAACAATGCATGCTCCCCATTTATGATCACTACCTTCCCTTCACGCACAAACTTTAGCTTCTGATGCAGAGTTGAAGTGACAACCCCCGCTTCGTGTATCCACGACCATCCTAACAAAAAACTATATGCGAGAATAATGTCCATGACCTGGAAGGTTATCAGGAACAAATATGGTCCTATATGGATGGGCAAGTCCACTTCACCGATGACAGATTTCCTTGACCCATCAAAATCCTTCACAATGATGCCACTCGGGCGCATAGGTGTTCCCTGATACTTTAACTTCATGAGGGTAATCCTCGGTATAACATTTAATGTGGATCCATTATCAATTAGCACATTGGATAGTGAGTCATTCTTGCAGTTCATAGATATGTGGAGGGCCAGGTTGTGATTCCTCCCTTCATCTGGTAACTCATCATCGCAAAAACTCAAGTTGTTACATGACGTAATGTTTCCAATTACGCTGCTGAATTGATCTAACGATGTGTCATTCTCAATAAAAGCTTGGTCTAGTACTCTCATCAGTGATTCTCTATAAGCGGAGGGATTCATCAATAAATCTAGGATGGATATTGTTGTACCCCAAAATTTGCCCTCCCATATGCCTCAAAACATGTCAAGGATCATCCTCAAATTGCTCAAGTTTACTCAAGGATTGTACAGTCAAGCCACCTCCTAAGACAACTGAAATTAGGGTTTTGGTTCTTTCAAGGAATTTGGGGTTTTCAATGGTTCAATTAAGTCTCATAGGCCCATATACATCTTCAAGCACCTACGTACCAAGTTTCAAGACTCACAGTGCCAATTTGCACAGTCAAAAGCCTCATTTGATCCACAGTCAACTGCAAGGGCAAAATGGTCATTTTGCAGTCAAAAGTCAGAATTTTTGGTCAACATCTTATTTTGAGTTCACAATCATCATTTGATCAAGTCTTGATCATGATTCCACAAGAATAGCTCAAAAGTCATCAACGTGCAAAAAGTAACTATTTTTGGACTGCAGAAAAGTCAACTGTATCTTGACCAGGGCATAACCTTTTCATGGTTTATCAGAAAAATTCCATCCAAAGCTCATTTTGAAGAGGATGTAATTTCCTACAATCCATCTTCACGCTCCAAGTTCAAGAAATGCTCTCACAAGAAGTTACCAATTTTTACATTATAGGTCAATTTCAAAAGTCAACAAAAGTACCTTTTGAGTCAAAGGCCATAACTTGAGATTGGTAAATCCAAATGACATGGGACCAAAGTAATTGGTTAGAGGACTTCAAGAGATTTCCAAAATGTCCAAGAACATGGTCATATGATCAAAATTGAGCAAGTTGTGCATTGGAGAAGTTGGGAAATTTTCATGAATTTGTAAAAGTCAACTATCCTCAAAACTTCAATTTTTGACAAAAGGGCACACTTTCTTCCACTTGATCTAGCCTTGTCATGCCACACACGTGTCCCATACTTAATTTCAGGATAAAACATTTATTTTTCTATTTTATTTAATTTTTATTGATTTAATTCATTTTAAATCTATAATAATTCAAATAAAATCTAAAAATCAATGGAATAGTATCTTGGTGGTTTGTACAGCTTTCATATATCACATGCCACCTAATCAAATTCGTCTATTGGCTTTTTGTGCACAAAATCTTAGATTTTATTCAATTTTGGAAAGGTTAACAATGGTGGTCAATCAAAGATTCATTCTTGAATATACATGGATTAAGGCCCAACTTTTGACCTAAATTTATTCTCATATACATAAGCAAGCAGCACAAACAAAAGGCACGACCTAAGGATTGCTAAAACGGCCAAAGCAAAACTGAAAAATTGTTGGAAAAGTGGGAGATCAAGAACAATATTGGAGGCGTTTTCAGACAAAAAAAAGAACGTAGTTCCCTTCCTTGCCATCCACTGAAGCTAAAGCGATCACAACCACGTCCTGAGACCACCTACAAAGCGCTGTAAGTCCTCGCGAATTGGCCCCTGAACACGAAATCGAAACTCTCAATTCTTGCACTTTTTATTCAAAATGTTGGCATATTCATGTTCATTGTTTGATTTCTAACACGACTGCAATAGCCAATTTTGTTTTTATGCCCTATACTGTGATACCCGATTCTAGGGTTTATGTGCTTGCTTTTTAGGCGTTTTCAGTGCAGGGAAAATTGGCCACAATAATTAGTATAGGAGTGATCAGGAGATGGAGACGAGATCAACCATGGTCTTGGAATGAATTTTTGCAGCCTAGGGACGATTTTAGGAAGAACCTACGAAACTTCCCGCAGATAAAAATCCGCAGGTAAATAACCAGTAATTTTGATGAAGAAGACGATGACGCGTCGTAGCATGATTGGCCAGTTTGAAACTTAAGCGCATTTTTTTAATTTTGCCAGCATATTAATTGATTTATGTATATTATATTTAATCTTTATTATACTAACAATTAAACAATGCAGTTGGGTTGGTTGAGCGCGCGTGCATAGTCCATTAGGACCTGGGTTCGAATCCCAGGTCCCCCAAAACACTTATTCCATTTTTTCTTTATGTGTTCATATGCAGATTCCAAAGTGATGTCCACCATGTGCTTCAGATCTCAGCACGCCAAGTGGCTTCAAACTCAAATCCAATGGCCAGGATGGAATGACTACCATAGTCCTTAGTCAACCAGCGCATGGATAATCTCAATAGTCAAACAGGCTGGAAGCATAATGGGCTTCAGAATTGCTGATACACCTCCTAACTTGGGCCAACACCCCTGGGTTTATTCCTTTTTCCTTTTTTTTTTATATTTTCCATTTGATTGTTTTATTATTAATAATTATTATTATTATTTAATTAACCAAATTAATTTTTCATAATAAAATCAGAAAACTAAAATATAATATTTTTTATTATTATTTATTAAATTCACCCTTAACTTATTATTTTTGTAAATAAAAACTAACATAATTAATTTAGTTGTTTTAATTAGGTTAATTTCAATATTTTCACAATCATTTAAAATCAACATAAAATTAGGGTTCTTGACAATTTTGACCATCTTTTATTTATTTCCTTGAAACATAAAAAACTCAAAAAATATTTCTTTCTTTTAATTAACTAATTAGCTTAGGTTTAATTTAATTAAATGCATGATAAATAAAAAAACTTCCTTCTTTCTCAAAAAAGGGTCAAAACCCTAAAAAACTCTCCGATCCAATTTTTTCTCGCGCGTGTGATTATTCTTGATTAATATTTTGATCCATTATTATGTAATTGTTCCGAGGATGTAATAGCTTTAATTAGGACCTTTTTTATCGCTTTTATTTAATTTTCCGCATTTACTTTTTCAAGGGTTTCTTTTTGGCGATGTAAATACCCGGCGCCTTGTAATAGTTTAGTTTTATTTTCCGCAACTTTTAACTGCTAGATGTATGCTAACTAGGCTATGCATGACAAGACTTCTCTGAAATTAAAATCAATCGTAGCTCACCATAACATGTACAAAGATAACATAACTGAAACCTGACTTATTCGCACATGCCACTCTTAGGGTACGCCTCACTTGGTTGCCTCGACGTGGTCATTGAGTATAGGGTGTTTTAGAGGTCGCCCTCCTGTCTAAAGATCAAAAGTTGCCTCGAAACGGTTGCCTCGATAAAAAACGATCTAAGACATTAGGGTTGTCACTAAGACGTCCTACCATTGCTTTAGTGACCACATGTCCCTATAATCGAATTGACCCGAAAACTCCAACGACGGTGCTACCTACTTCTCAATAGTGGGATAGCACTGTCTAAAGGACATTTACATAGCTTAATTCCTTTTGAGTAGGTAGAGGTTCTCAGGTACTTGCTCTTTCAAAACAAAACAACTTTTTGCACCTACACTTTTCTGACAAAAGTTTTCAAACAAACACTTCATACACTCTTGAGGACTGATACAAGAGTTAAATCGAAGTTTTTAAACGAAACTTTTTCAAAACCCACAAACACAAGAAAAACAAAACATTTTTGAAAACATAGTGAGCAAGTACCTAAGAGCCCGTGGATAACCACGGATAGAAAGGGTGCTAACACCTTCCCTTTCTATAATCTACCTCCCGACCCGAGAAACATCTCGAAAAGGAATTTTGCTGTGCTTTTGTCCTTTACTTGTTGGAGAAAATAAAAGACGGTGGCGACTCTTGCTTACCGCGACATTTTACGAAACGCAAACGCGAACCTGCATTCAAAAATAGTCAGTTCTATTCCCACCAATCACAGAACTGGCGACTCTGCTGGGGAATTATATATAACTGGGGTGTACCTTAGGATTAGATAACTATGTTTTCAATTGTATGCGATGTATGCTTTAACTTTGTGGGCTTGTATCAGAGTTTTATGGATCCTAACCCGGATCTGGGGTACCCTTCTTTAGGTATGTAGCAATAAACTGTGAGGGACCTGTCCGGCGTAGACCAACACGGGTGAAGCAGTAGCTACGTTGGTGTGACACCTTGGTCTGTACTGATATCCCTTGTGTTGGAACGAGGAGAATATGGGTATTCTGAGGAGTCATTAAGAACCAACTGACCTTAGCACCTTAAATTGACCAACTTGGCCATAGAACAGTAGCAGTATGCTACACTCATTGAGGCTAAACTCTCGCGATGGTTTCGGCCGCAAGAAAAGGTTGCCAAACTGGAATTATGACCGATCGAGGGTAGTCAGTGATATTGAGATCCTCTAGAACCCAATTACTATTTTTAGGATAGGTCTTAACCAACTGAAACTGAAAGAGGGTAGTACCTAAACTTCATGCTAGCCTGAACTCTAAGGGCTCTTTTGTGTGACTTGTGTGCCTTACCATGTTTGCCTTTTGTGAATACTTGTGGTGTGCCTTTACCATGACATCATAACATCATAACATCATAACATTGCATACATCCTGCATAAGGACTAACCCATTTCAAGGATCTCAAGGGTTTGTGATGCAGGTCATGATGAACCAAATGTCTAGTAAGGGGCAAAGGGGATTTATTTTCCTCTAGCCAAGGTTGTTTGGAGATCAAAATATGATGACTTGAGTCAGGGGCTATGACCCACTCGATATGGTGAGCTTTGACTCTTGAAGAAGGACTCTCAGCAACATGAAGTTCCTTCAATCAAGCTACCAGATTCAAATTCTAACAAGTTTCTTTGTTTACCCCCCGAGATCCTTGAAAACATTGCATATATAAATCATACACATTTCATGCCATCATATGCATAACAGGTACCCCTTCTACAGGTCACTTATCTTCTTCGCTATTTATTTCAGCAATCATCATGTCTACTGAGCCTTCCACTGAGCAAGCTATCAAGGCTCTCCAGGCCCAGAATGCCCAGTTCCAAGAGTTGGTTATGAGCCTAGCCCAGGGTCAACATGATTTGAAGAATTTGATTCTGAAAGAGAGGAAGAAGAAGAAGAAGAGGACCGTCTTGTTCAATACCGGATGAAGGTTTGGAAATGGCATGCAGAATGAGGTTGAGCTGACCACCTCATCTGTAGGGAAAGACAACCCACAAGAGAGAAGGGTTCCTAGTCCCGTGGTCTTCGACAACGAGACGGATTATGATGAAGAACAGTATCCTCCTACTGAGGATAGGTACAAAAAGTTGGAGGACCGCTTAAGTGCTATGGAGATACAGAATGTGCCCGGGTTGGACTTTGGAGACCTAGGCTTATCCTCTGGGGTGGTGATTCCCCATAAGTTTAAGGCACCTGCCTTTGCCAAATATGACGGAGCCTCCTGCACAAAGCTGCACCTCCGGTCATATGTAAGGAAGATCCAACCTTACACTGCTGACAAGAATTTGTGGATCCATTTCTTTCAGGATAGTCTTTCAGGGACTCAACTCGAATGGTTCTATCAGCTAGATGGGGCCAGTACCCGCAACTGGGAAGATTTGGCTACTGCGTTCTATAAGCAGTATCAATATAATTCCGACCTCGCTTCTACGCGTACCCAACTCTAGGGTATGTCACTAGGGACGAGTGAATGATTTAAAGAGTACGCCCAAAAATGGAGGGACCTGGCCGGAAGGGTGCATCCACCTTTGACTGATCGTGAGCTGGTTGATATGTTTCTGGGGACCCTGTCTGGTCCGTTCTTCAACCATTTGATTGGAAATTCTTCAGCCGGGTTTACAGACCTTATCTTGACTAGTGAAAGAATTGAAGCTGGCATCAAAAGCGGGAAGATTCAAGAAGCTACACCTTCTGATGCTCAGAAAAAGCCCTACAATGGCAAGAAAGAGTCCAATGCTGTGTATGGTCAAAAGAGTCGTCATGACCAACGCGTAGGAGAAATCTTGATCTCTAATCATACGCCTGCTCAACAAAGACAGGGGCATCAACGTTGAGGTCGCACCTAAAAGACAATTCACTAAGATCAACATGTCACTGACTCAAGCGCTACAGTAAATGTTGAAGGCAGGGCAGATTACATTAAGGGCTCCTCTCCGGAATCTAAACACTTCCGCTCCTACCTATCATCCCAATGAAAGGTGTGCATACGACTCTGACAGTCCAGGACATGACACAAACAACTGTTGGGCCCCTGAAGAATAAGGTTCAAGACATGATTGATGCCAAAGAAATCCAGTTTGACCCTCCAGAGACTCCAAACATAATCACTGCTCCTATGCCAAATCATTGAAGGCTTTTGTTTTATTTGAATTTTCAAGTTGTATTTTTCTTTGCTTATTCAAACAATTATTGTCATGGCAAACTTTTTTATTTCATTAATGCATCACATATGTCTGTTTTGAATCAATCCATTTGTATTCACTATATTCAAATTGCTTTCATTTTTTTTGTGATGTTCAACTCTCGATTAAAAATTCTAAGCCTTTTGAAGGAGGATGACGAAAACGATACCACGATCTTTACAGTATGCTTTTGAATAAACCCCGCTGATGAGGTACATGCATTGTTTCAAATCCTAAACAGTGGAGTTATAAGGAAGATAATCCCTCGTCAACCCCTTTGAGCCAAAGAAGTTGGAGTTTTTCTTTTCACAAATTAAAACCCTTAATCACAACCCGGGACAGGGTAGTTTTCTCAGTAGATCCAGGTGCACAATGAATGGCATCAAAGAAGTCCTTTAGAGACAAAAAGACAGTGATGGTTCCCTATAATCGTAAGGACAAGCAGTCATTATTTCTCAAAATAAAAGCCCAATAAGTCAAAACCTATGAAGGAGACTTACAAAACTGGGGCATCCCGCTGACTGTAGTCACAAAAAGAAACAGTTCATGCAAAAAAAAAACAGGGATAATAAAAACCATAAGGGAAGAGATCCTGCAAACTCTCAATAAAATGACTGCCTGTTCAAAATAAATTGTCAATATCCGAACCATCACTGGTATATCAGAGCAAAGACTCAAACAAGATCTAATGCACGATTAGCTGAGTTTAGGATTGAAGAACATCACGAAGAACGGGTGTGTACAAATAAAATTTGAGCCTTTATCCTTTGTTTCTTAAACCGTGAACCAGGCCACGTTATAACCCTTAAAAGTCCTAGCTGAAGCATGGGTTAGTTCGAAAGCATACTGTTACAAAAGGTATCCTGACTCCTATAGGGCTTGCTGTAAAATCCTGAGTTGACATCACATTTTACAAAAAAAAAATTTTTCTTGTTTTATTGAAAACTGCATTTTCAAAAAACTTCAAGACAGACATAAGCTTTGCATTCTTAAAATAACATTGTTTGCATATGGCTATTTGTTTAAACAGCAGAGAAATTCGCACGACGAATATCTAGTGAACAAAAACCTTCTCAACAAAAAGAGTCACCTCAAGTGGAAAAAAACACTTCCAACCAAGGGGCAGACATGATCATTTTCCATCATCTGGGCCAGTCAAGTCAAGATTCAAGGAGTCTCTCAAAATGCCAAATAGCTAGGGGCAAATCTCCGCCTGAGTCACTTGGGGCATTGGATATAAATTCCAGCAACGAATCTTGCATGATCAAACAAAGATCTTCTGGTAGTATGGCAACACAACACTACCGACAGTGACAACTCCCTACATCTTGAGAGCATGGACATAGTAAAAAAATACTACGCATAATCAAAGACCCGCTAGGTCGACTGGCCTAGGCAAAAATAAGGGCTTCCCGACGAACCAAAAGGGTTCAGGCAAAAATAAGGGATGAAAATAAAAAAAACCTGTACACCCGGCAAGTCGAAAACCTGAAAAGGCGGCTTGGGCAAAAAGGGGTATCCCGATGGACTGAAAACCCTAAAGGGCGGTCCAAGCAAAAGTTAGGGATCAAAAGCGTACGACTATGTCCCGTCATCTCGTCACTTGCCTACCAGAAGAAGATTTGTCAATCGGAAGTTATCAAGCACCTCCACAGGTACCTTCTCCCACAGAAGCTAGGGCAATAAGAATTGTCTGAACTGTACAAGCTGCTCTGTCCTCCAGGTAAAAGGCGGATTCAGTTGAAGAGTATGAACGAGATACCTTCACTCCATACAGAATAAAATAGTAATGGTAGCTCTCCCCACTGAGACTTGCAATCATGAACAAATAAGCAATACTCTCCCCAAGCAGAGTTGGTCTACCATCAGCCCTAAAGAAATTGGGTATCCCTAGTAGATCTTAATATTCCCCAGCGGAGTATACATATATTCCTCAGCAAGCATCCCCGGCAGTCTTAATATCCCTCAATGGAGTATAAGAATGTTCCCCGATGGAATACAAGATACCCCCAGTGGAGCCATTCCCCCAGTGCAGTCTAAAAAAGGCTTTCCCAACAGAGTTGAATCATCTTCCCCAGTAGATTCTGGAAGCTTGTCCCCTGCAGAGTACAAATGTATCTCCCCAGCCATATTCAGAAGGTTATCCCCACAAGAATCTAACTGGGTTATCCTCAATCAAGTGCAATTGAAAGATCATCCCTAGCGAAGTTCTTTCTATCCCCCAGCGGAGTTCATCAAAGTCCCCCAACAGAGCTTATCAACGGGATCCCCAGCGGAGTTATCGTTAAGACCTCAGCAAAGCATCTCTCCCCACAGAGTAATTCCCTGCAGAGTAATCTCTTCACCATGTTTATTCCCCGACGGAGTCATCTTCTCCTACTAGTTTATTCTTGCAATCACCTTCGTTCATCATCCCCAGCGGAAACGAAGAACTCTACTCTTCAACATCAGCCCAGGATCTAACAAACTCCCCGGCATCTGTCAAGGATTTATTTTCCCAGACGAAAATACATTCATAAACATTTCACATTTCATACCTCCTATTTACATACATGATAAAGTGCATACGACACGATCTCATTTATTTTGAGAACATCATGCATTTCATACATCATGATATTGCATACAACTAACGTTTTGCCTTTTCAGGAAAAGGTCAATCAAAAGATGATTACCATCAACCTTTGCAGTTCCAGATCAACACCTGTAACTAGCCAGGAAATATCTGTGAACGACTGATTGTAGATCTATACCTGTAACTAGCCAGGAAAGTTATCTACATGAAGAGACTGAAGATCAATACCTGTAACAAGCCAGGAAGACTATCTTTCTTTCTCAGGCCAGAGATTAATACCTGAAACCAGCCAGGACAACTATCTCATCAGCCAACCTTTTTCAAGTTCCAGATCAACACCTGTAACTAGCCAGGAAAAATCTGTGAACGACTGATTGTAGATCTATACCTGTAACTAGCCAGGAAAGTTATCTACATGAAGAGATTGAAGATCAATACCTGTAACAAGCCAGGAAGACTATCTTTCTTTCTCAGGTCAGATATTAATACCTGAAACCAGCCAGGACAACTATCTCCTCGACCAACCTTTCTTAAGTTCCAGATCAACACCTGTAACTAGCCAGGAAATATCTGTGGATGACTGATTGTAGATCTATACCTGTAACAAGCCAAAAAAGTTATCTACATGAAGAGGTTGAAGATCAATACCTGTAACAAGCCAGGAAGACTATCTTTCTTTCTCAGGTCAGAGATTAACACCTGAAACCAGCCAGGACAACTATCTCATCGGCCAACCTTTTTCAAGTTCCAGATCAACACCTGTAACTAGCCAGGAAAAATTTGTGAACGACTGATTGTAGATCTATACCTGTAACTAGCCAGGAAAGTTATCTACATGAAGAGATTGAAGATCAATACCTGTAACAAGCCAGGAAGACTATCTTTCTTTCTCAGCTCAGAGATTAATACTTGAAACCAGCCAGGACAACTATCTCCTCGACCAACCTTTCTTAAGTTCCAGATCAACACCTGTAACTATCCAGGAAAAATCTGTGAACGACTGATTGTAGATCTATACCTGTAACTAGCCAGGAAAGTTATCTACTTGAAGAGATTGAAGATCAATACCTGTAACAAGCCAGAAAGACTATCTTTCTTTCTCAGGTCAGAGATTAATACCTGAAACCAGCCAGGACAACTATCTCCTCGACCAACCTTTCTTAAGTTCCAGATCAACACCTGTAACTAGCCAGGAAATATCTGTGGACGACTGATTGTAGATCTATACCTGTAACAAGCCAGGAAAGTTATCTACATGAAGAGATTGAAGATCAATACCTGTAACAAGCCAGGAAGACTATATTTCTTTCTCAGCTCAGAGATTAACACCTGAAACCAACCAGGACAACTATCTCATCGGCCAACCTTTTTCAAGTTCCAGATCAACACCTGTAACTAGCCAGGAAAAATTTGTGAACGACTGATTGTAGATCTATACCTGTAACTAGCCAGGAAAGTTATCTACATGAAGAGATTGAAGATCAATACCTGTAACAAGCCAGGAAGACTATCTTTCTTTCTCAGGTCAGAGATTAATACCTGAAACCAGCCAGGACAACTATCTCTTCGACCAACCTTTCTTAAGTTCCAAATCAACACCTGTAACTAGCCAGGAAATATCTGTAGATGACTGATTGTAGATCTATACCTGTAACAAGCCAGGAAAGTTATCTACATGAAGAGATTGAAGATCAATACCTGTAACAAGCCAGGAAGACTATCTTTCTTTCTCAAGTCAGAGATTAACACCTGAAACCAGCCAGGACAACTATCTCATCGGCCAACCTTTTTCAAGTTCCAGATCAATACTTGTAACAAGCCAGGAAAAATCTGTGGACGACGGATTGTAGATTAATACCTGAAACCAGACAGGACAACTATCTACTTGACCATCATGAAGCAACCCTATACCGGTTCCTTCTCTTTCAGATGCAGTTTTACACAGACTCATCATCAGGCAACCCTACACAGGTTCCTTCTTTCAACCTACCAAGTTACAATTCAACAAACAATCTCCAGATGGCATCTATAAGCCCATCCTCCTATCCATCATATCTCCAAATGGCATCTGTAAGCCCATTCCCGACATCACATTGCTGATACTACACTATGCGAGTGCAAATTTCTGGGCACTTTAGTGTTCAATCATCTTCCATCTTCAGATCACGAAAGGCCCGAAAGCCAATCTACATCCTCAGGTTTAAGAAGATTGAACAGGGGCAACATTTTGGGGTACAACAAATATCTTTGAAGGAGTCTGAAATAGCTGATCTATAATTCTATAGTCACTCATCTTAATTATCTTCAAGATATCATCCACTTCTTTCTCTAATGTGGCTCCGCTAGTCTCTCCTGCAACCTTCTTAGGTTCATCCTTCTCAGCAATTTTCTTTCCATCAACAACATCTCTTTGTACAACCGGCACAAAAACACGACCACTACGGGTCACCATGCTATTATCAGCTATATTTCCAACATCTGGAATTGGTCGGATGGGAACTTCAAACCCATCTTCTAAGATTGTAGTGTTGTATTTGTAAGGCACAGCCTTATCTGATTTATAGGGAACATGACCTGGCAGACTAATTACCAATGGGGTAACTGCTGGTTTGCTATGGTACTCCATCTCAAGATGAGCGGGTGCACCAAAACAAGGTACAATGACGTTTACCCCTTCCTCAACACAATCATCCATCAAATGGTCATTTCTGGAAAACAAATCTTCGTCTGAAGAGAAATACTCATCCGCGGAGGCATACTCTTCCTCTGATTCTTCTTCCATCAAACAAACTACAACCATATCAATCTCGTGATAATCATCTCTCTGACCAGTGATCTTAATAGTTCCATTGTCTAACAATAATTGAACACCCTCTCTCACAATAGAACATCCTCGGGGGTCTCAAAAACAAACTATGCAAGATCCATATTGGTGTTCCACCTGACCAGCAGTACGGCAGAAGGTAGCATGCAACTGCACGATATCTTTGTTTAAATGCTCCACATCAAAAATTCTGAATTCACCCGGACATCCAGAAACCATATTTACTTCCTCTTCATATTCTACCCTAGGCCTGATTATATGGATTAATCCTTCATCCATCATCTCCTGTAAATCAACCTTTATCTTCTTGCAACCCTGTATGTCTATACTGCAAACAACACAACCGGTGTGGTCATGCGTATATTAACTAAATTCACAGAGGTTTGCGCGTATCTTCACCAAATCTTCTCTAACCAAATTAATGTAAAAAATCTGAAAGTCACCTGGACAACCGGCCACCATATTTACAACATTCACCCCTCCATGTTTGGGTAGAGGATTGTCTTTCACATTAGGTCCCATGTCTTTGAAAGATAGAATTCCAGACTTCACCAACCTTTGCACTTCAGTCCTCAAAGGATAACAATTTTCAACACTATGCCCTGGTGCTCCCTGATGAAAGGCACAAGCCTGGTCTGCTTTGTAATACCAAGGAAATGGTGATGGTACGGTTGGAGGTGGTCGTGTCTAGGCCAACTTCTTATGAATCAATGTTGGGAGTAGCTCTGCATCGCTCATGGGAATAGGGTCATAGTTCTCCCTTCTCTGATTATTCCCTTGGTTCCCCTGCTGGGACTATCTCAGATAAGCAACGGTAGTCGGAGCGGCATTCCTAATAGGAGTAACTAAGGCAACTTGCTGGTGACGCTGATAATTCCTTCTAGGAGCGTTCACTCTCCTCTCTTGTATGACGACATTTGTATCCCCATCTTTCTTCTTTGTAAACCCATAAGCTGGCTTTTTCACACCTTCGGATCCTTCACCCTTTGTCAAACGGCCTTCTCTTACTGCCTCTTCTAGGCGGACACCCATTCCTACCATCTCTGTAAAATCACTTGGGGCACTTGCTACCATTCTTTCGTAGTAGAAAGCACCTAGCGTCTTCAGAAAATTTTTACTCATTTCCTTCTCCTCCATGGGAGGAATCACTTGCGCAACTACTTCGCGCCATCTCTGCGCATACTCATTGAACGATTCTTTATCTTTCTGAACCATGGCCCTAAGCTGGTCACAATCGGGCGCCATGTTCACATTGTATTTGTATTGTTTAATGAATGCTTCTCCCAAATCATTAAAAGTATGGATGTTGGCGCTGTCTAAACTCATGTACCATTTCAACACTACGTCGGTCAGACTATCCTGGAAAAAGTGAATCAACAGACGCTGATTATCGGTGTGGGTAGACATTCTTCTCACGTACATCACCAAGTGAGCACGAGGGAAAGTGTTGCCCTTGTACTTCTCAAACTCCGGGACCTTGAACTTAGCAGGCACTTTAACATTCGGGACTAAACACAACTCATTCACATTCTGCCCAAATAGCTCTTTTCCCCTAAGAGCCTTCATCTCTCTTTGCATTCTATTAAACTGCTCTTGGAAATCATTCATTCTGTCATAAAGACCCAAGTCTTCACTCGGCGGAGGAAAAGGACGACACACATCTTTATTAACAAATGGAACCAAATTCACTGAAGGATGTGCAGCAGGAATAGTATGCACCACAGGAGGTGCTAGAGTAACAATAGTTTGAACCACTGAAGCATCTTGGGGGCCCAAATTGAAACCTTCAGGTGCAAAATTCTCTGGCATTCCCCACGGATAACCCTGAGGCATACAGTTTTGAACAACAGCCGGAGTAGCAGATACAGGAACATATTGGAACTTCAGTACTTGCCCTTGTTGGTGGAGGTTGAACACTCGGTGGGTGATTCTGAGCAACCACCAGAGCTTCCATCAGAGTAGTCAAATTGGCCAAGCCAGCCTTCAAAGCAGAAATTTCTTCGCGCAGCTCGCGATTCTCTTGTTCCAAGTTGTCCATCTTCTTTTTTAAGTTAGCCCGAGTGTTGTAGTGATGAGTCAGCTTGCTGAACAAAGTGAAGAAGCTGGGTAAGGCACCTGGATATGCATAATGAATGCAAGAAATATGTGCAATATGATGCATGACATGCAATACACATGATTATTTTTACTTCATCATTTAATATTTCAAGGGATTTAACATTTATAGACATATTGCAAACATCAAAGTGATAACGCTTTTGAAATACTGATTTTTTTTTATTATAATAACTTCAAAATGGATTACCAGTTTCAGTTATCCCAAGTACAAGATGAAAATACAATCTAAAGTCCTAAGAAAAAGAACTGATGGAGATCAATCTGTACGCTGGCGCTTCCCTGTGAGCCTGACAATCTGATCCCTCAACCTCTGGTTTTCTTCCATATGTTTGACGCAACTTCCTTCCAATCATCTAAAGCAGGAAGTGAGTAATCAACACCTGTTTGAAACTTAGGGGAAAATAAATCCCCTTGCCTCTCCATAGACTCTACTTTTCGACTCTCAAGGATCTCGATCAAATCGTCATTCTCCTTCAGGTCTGCTTTGTAGGAACTCTCTAAAGTCTGGAACTTGTTCTTCCAAGCATCCCTTTCCTGTTGCATCCTGACCAAAGCAAGTTGCATCTCTTCTAGATCATCTAATAAGAGAGGAGTGGTCTTCACAAATAGATCAGGCATGGGTGTCTCCCGAGTATATGGAATTTTCAACTGGATGACTCTCGATCAGACCCACTGAAGGTATGGCTCCAAAGAAACAACACCCCTAGGTCCCAAATCCTTCCTACTCTTCTTATGAATGTGACGCCAGAAAGAAACTACTTCCTGACAATCTGCTCCCTAGCTTCCCTGTGGTCTTCTCCTTCCTTCACAAAGAAACTAATCAAATGAATACTATTTGGTTTATCCCTCATCGGATAAACAAGCTGTCACCATGCAAGAACATGGTTATAGTTAATTCCTCCATTTGTACCAAGAAGAGGTACATTGGGGAAACTACCGCAACTTTCAATAATCTCCACATCCTGATAAGCTCGATGATACCAATCAATATCCGAGTGAGTAAGTGCCATAATCTTAGGAGCCTAACAGGGTTCCTTCTTGCCATCCCAAAAAGCATCAGACTGAGGCATATGAGATATGAACCACCAGTACCAAAGAGGCGTGCAACATATAATCATTCCCCCATGATAGGAACTCTGAAGATGAACAAAGTAATAAGCATCACCCAACAGTGTAGGAACCGGGTTTCCAATCATAAAAATCTTGATGGCGTTAATGTCGACAAACTTGTCCACATTAGGAAATAAGAATAATCCATAAGCAAGTAAAGAAAAGATGGCCTCGAAAGCAACCGTACTCTTCATCCTGGCAAAGTAACGAGCTTTCTCCAATAAGAACTGAGCAGGTAATCCTCTAATCCCTCCTTTGGTATTCATATGGGCTTCCATCTCAGACTTCCCCAGATGAATCAAAGCAGCTATCTCATGTGGTTTTGGCTCACCCTCCAAACCAGTAAAAGGAACACGATCGGTAACAGGTAAATCCAATAGATAGGAATACTCCTCCAATGTAGGCATCAATTGATAAT
The DNA here is from genome assembly GCA_948472305.1 of Vicia faba. Taxonomy (NCBI): domain Eukaryota; kingdom Viridiplantae; phylum Streptophyta; class Magnoliopsida; order Fabales; family Fabaceae; genus Vicia; species Vicia faba. The sequence continues at coordinate 116,930 of CATIWC010001046.1, forward strand.
TGGGAAAAGTAAAGCAGTGATACATCAGATCATAGAACTGGCCCAAGGTCGAGAGAATACCCTCCTTCATCTTCAGCTTCATGAGAGGAATAATGGATCCATACTTCTTCTGAAAGTTTGCAGAACACTCGATCTCTGGAATTAGACGGACCAATTCATTTATCTTTGGATCCTTTAAACTATATTTCCTGGTCTTTCTCTTTCCAGAATCCATGGTTAACAGTACCTGAGATATTCACAAATAGTCGACCTTTAAATCCCTTGAAATATTGTTTTCTCCCTTTGATATTCACAAGCATGAAGTCGAAGGTACTACCCATAAGGTGTTGGTCTAAGAGTTATCACCTGCCGAACAAGGTTCTAGAGGTTCCCAGAGTCTACATCCTTCCTTCGGATATTACCAACTTCCCGATTAACTCGGTAATTAGTAATATTCTCAAGAAAGACTCGTCCGAGCATACTATCGCGTGACAACTATTTCCGAATTACTCCGTCATAGCTTCCGCATTACACCTAAAAGGCCAAGATGGGTTTGGTATTCTACAGTCCTCAGTTTCAGCAGGCTCCCAGGTCGAAAGCAGTACGTCTTCCTGATTACTCGGTAAATGACACTACAATCAAAGGGGCCTCCACTGAGTGGGGGATCTCATGCCTCCTTTTTTGGGATTACTCCCTCAAAGTTAACATGACTATACCACCCGTCCTATCTTAAAGTTTGCCCAAGTCTGGGTATAGGACTTATGAGTAATCACCAAGCATACTGAAAACCAGGAAAATCCAAACAAACATATATACAAAATATAACACATAAACAACAATAGCACATATACAGATATAAACAAAGATAGGCTTAACCCACTTAGGGATGGACCAGGAAGAGATCAATCTGTCCCTAGTGAAGTCGCCATTTTTTTTGTATTGGTAGAAATGTTCAAGACTAAGCCATTGGATTGACTGGACTTTATACAAATCAAAAATAAAAATCGTCACCGCGCTTTATTATTTCCATAGGAATGGGAAAAGAGCGAATAACCCAAAAAGGGGGAAAGATTCAAGGTAAGGGGGTTGGTTATGCAAAGGGAAGGTATTAGCACCTTAAACATCTACGGTACTCCGCAGGAACCTCTTTGTAAAAATCTGTATATTTTGGCTATAAAAATGTGTTATATATAAAAATGGATGGTGGAGGTGAGAAAAGAAATATATATATATATATATATATATATATATATATATATATATATATATATATATATATATATATATTTTAGGATTTTTGCACCCGCCGCGGTTGCGAACCTTTAGTGCCTACGTACCACCTTTCGTGCAATACGGGATCAGGGTACTCGTAGTTCCTCTTTTAAAAATTTGAAACACAAGTGTGTTGGTTGATTTTAAGAGATAAGACATCATTGTCATTGTCCGTGTGGAAAACATACTTACTATCCACAATCATGAGAAAGGAGAATTTTCATCATCTTAAAGTGGAGGATATGGCTTGGATTTTAAAATCAACAATGCCTCACTCAACACCCAAGTGGAAAATATCTCTCTTCACTACATATTGTACAAGTATAGTTTTTTGCATCACTACAAGGATTGACAAAAGTCTAACCTTTTGAGAAAAGTTTAAAGATAAAAACCAAAGTGGCAAAATGGTTTGAAATGAGATTAATTGACTTTTAGTCTTCTCACAAAAATGTCAAGATATTATTAAGTTGATTGGAGTTCATTTATGAAAATATTTTGTAAATGCATGGACTTAAGTCCAAGTTTATTATGAAAGTGGTTTAAGTTTCAAAACAAGAAGAGTTTTCAAAAGGAGGGAGAAGATTTTTGAAATTAAATAAGGTGGGAGGAGAAGAAGAGGTTATCCTAAAGCATAAGGTAAAAGCTAAGGATAATGACCATCTAACCAATAAGAAGCCAAAGCTTGGCATTATGAGCCAAGATAGAATTCCCATTCTTTGGATTAAAACCAAGCAAGCAAAGATACTAGACCTCTTCAAATGTATTATGTCTTTACAAAAATTGGGCAGAGTGACGGCTATATACAGGTGAATTCCAGATTACAAACAAAGGATGTAATCACAAAAAACCTGCACCCAAAACAAACAAAAAACCCAATGTCTTGAGGTAAGCCTTAAGAACTCTAGGCAAAATAATCAGATAAGATCACAAGGTCTCCAAGATAGGCCAAGGTTTCTAATCCTAAGTCCAAGAAAAAGTCTCATGCTCCATAATGTCAAGGATAGTAACCAAATAGTCCAAATACCATTAAGAGTTTTTTAGGGTTTATGTTGATTATTAAGTATCTTAGGAAAAGAAAAAGAAAAGCTCAAGTGAGAAAAATAAAAATGGCAAGAAAATAAATGCTCAAATGAGCAAAGACGAAAATGGAATAAAATGTAAATGCTAAAAATAAATATTACATAAAGCATAAAAAAGAATAAAAGCATAAGATAAAATAAGTCAATAATTAGTGGTTAGTTGGATGACCATCTTGAAACTTGCATTTGGAACTCATTAGAGGATTGGTAGAACCAAAGCCTCCACACAACAAGTTGCATTTTCTTTTTGTCAAGTATATCATCTATTTGGAATTCTCATAAGTACCATTTAATGATCAATGATGTTTAAGTGATCCGCATTGACCAAAGGTGTTGTAGATCCATTAGAGGATTGGTAGAACCAAAGCCTCCACACAATAAATCTCAAGGTTATTGGATCAAAGAGATTAAATTAACATACTTGGGCTTGCAATCATAAGTTTGGGCCACGAATGATCATTTATTCGAATCGGGACAAAATTTAGCGTTATGTTAAGCAATCGTATGTGGACTTATATAGAAGTCGCACCTATTTTGAGGTCGGTCAATAGTAATCTATGCACCATTTGTTTTGAGACATGATATAGAGATCATGCTCCAACAATATTTAGTGCAATGAGAAGGGGATGAGATGAAGAGGATTAGGGCAAAAGATAAATAAACCACTTAAATTAAAAATTTAATCAAACTATTATTAAAATCATTCATCCATTTTTGTGGAGTTAAACTCAACACCATGGATCCAATGATGTTAATAAAGTCATGATAAAAAAAAATCAACCCAAGACAGCCAGAAAATAATCACAAAATAATAATATAACTAATATATACATTAAAAGGTTTAAAAAATGTTTAAAAAATGGAAAATGATGAGGAAAATATCAATTATATTCAAATTAATCAAGAAATGAAAAATAAGACCATAGAAAAATCAGCAAAGATGCCAAGTAATTTTAAAAAAATTTTGGTAATTTTTAAAAGTCAGAAACTATTTTTAAAAATTAAAATAAATGGGTAAAATAAACAAAAATAGTAAAAAAAAGTAAAGTCAGAAACAAAAACAAAATAAGGTCACCAATATTTGTCACAATATCATTGGATCATTCTATAATTTTTTTTCAGAATTTAAAAATGTACAAAAGTATTTTTAAACATTTTAAACAAAAAAGATAAGTGTAAAATTCATAAAAAATACCAAAACAAAAAATTAAATTATGAAAAAATAAAAATCAGAAAGAGAATAATCAAAAATATTTTTCATTATTTTTTGAGATTTTTTGGACTAAAAATGAATTTTCTATGATTTTTTGAAATTTAAAAAAATTAAAATATAAAAATCAGAAAAAGAAAATAAAAGTAAAAGATGTGGACCATTGTATGGGAGTCAAAACGCGTTAGTAATCAAATCCAAGGGATCTGGCGCAATGTGCATATCATGGTCTTTAATGAATAATGTACAAAATCAATAATAAATCAGATTTTTGAAAAACACAAATGACACACCATCATTGCTTGGAAGATGTCACGTAGGTCATCTTCAACCTCCAGCCAACGTGATTTGCAGGTCTCTCAAACTGTAAAATCAGAAGCTCAGACCTATGTCAATTGCTTCGTCTCTTCAAGACGAAAACAACCACACCCTCGCGCCAAATTTATATAGACTGTAGCTCAAGCAATTTGGAAAGAAAGTTTTGAAAAGGGATTTGAAAATTCATGGTCAAAACGTGTTTCCAGTGAAATGTACGTGTTGCGACTAGAACCAGGGCAATGAGAGCAACACAATGATATCAGAGTTTTGAAGAATTGATGAAGGAATCTACCTATTGGAATTGAGTTGTAGAGCTCTGAAATTGGACTTCTATGGAATGGTATAGGGCACGATTCTTGAATGTAATTATATGGTTAGCTTCGGGGAAGATCAAGGAAGGTGAGTTGAGGGAAAAATGGATTGAAAAAGGCTTGAGAATAGATTTCAAAGTTGTTGAATTCTGGGTTGTGAAGCAAGTTTGGCAGGGTGATTCTGGCTATCTAAGCTTGGGAAATTGAATGGGGGATGACCCTCTATTTATAGGGAAGCAAATGGGATCAAAAGGAATAGCAAATGATGCGTTTTGGAGGGAATTCATGTGGGTTTGCATCATGAAGATAGTGTGACTCAAACTTGATCAAAACTCAGCCAAATTGTGTGTTTGATGATGCTAATCACTTCTGGCAAGTTGCTAAACATGATTAGAACCAAAAACGCGTGGAAATCTTGTGATTAGAAGCCAAAACAAAGATTTCAAAATCCTGACTTTGTGAAAAATTTAGTTTCAAACTACCCAATTAAAATCCATGGCATTTCCATCTCAAGGGGTCTTAGGGCATAATTCTTGATGCTTTGGAAAGATGAGGTTACAAGCTTTACAATGGAAAAAGAATGGAATCAAATGGATGCTTGAGCTGAGAGTCAAAGTTGAAGAAAAAGAGTTGACTTTCCATACTTAGAAATATTTCAAATTCTTCTTTAAAAATGACCTATAATCTTTTGTATCCAAACATGGTCTTCCACTTAGAATTTGATCTTGACCAAAAAAGATGGAATGAAGTAGATCTGCTGAATGAAAATTTTCAATTTGAACCACTCAAAATCTCCAAAAATTGGGCAAGTTATGACTTGTTGAAGTTGGCCAAAAATCATGAAATGACCTATAATCTTTTGCATTCTTAAGGAAACTTCCATCCATTTTCTCACTTTGCACATAAAGGAAGGCATGAAGTACACATCCTTAAGATCATCACGAAAAAAGAATGGGCTCAAGGTGATAAAAATTGACCAAGTTATGACCATTTGAAGTCACATATGGAAAATTGGGGATTCATATGAGTGACTTGTAATCTTTCTTCTTCACCAAGTTCCTTCCACATGAAAACTCCTTGGAACTTTTGAAGTGATTTGTTGGAAAATCTTTAAAGAGAAGGATGTTTTTGGAATCACTCAAAAATACCAAAAGATGAGCAAGATATGCTCCTTTGAAGTTCAAAACCCTAGCCTCTAGATCAAGAGAAGTTTTGAGGAAATTTGCCAAGTTTGAACAAGATTTTTGTGCCAATATTCTTCCTTTGTGAATAGAAGTTGTTGAGGATGATGATGAGGACCCATATCCACAAAAACCACTTCCATATCTTGAAATTAGAGATAAATATGCTCTTGTGACCAATAGGAACAAGACCTTGTCCAATCATGACAACTTCTTCCCTTAACCCTTTGTACTTTTAAATCAATTTTGATAACTTTGAAATACGTTGAACCAAAATGAGCCTTGTCATGCCACTTCTTCCAAAATCACTCCAATAGTGAAGTTTGAATTTATCAAGCTATTGACTAGGGCATGGAAATAAACTCATGAACCCATGAAGCAACTTGCTAAACCTCATTGCCTTTACCTACATTATTAACAGGTAAGACAAACCAACATTGCATTTTATTAATTAGAGAGAAAATCAAAGCAAAACATTCATGATCACAAAAGAAAACAAGTCAAGGTGCTTGGTAACTCCTCAAAAGAGCAAGGCTAAAGATAGGGAGAAGAACCAAAAACCCTAATGTGATCTTGTTGTGATTGAAACAATATGGTATGATGCAAGAATTTTAGGGTAAAAAATTGGGGTACAACAATGTGCTTATTTAGGTTCAACCTCAGCTTGTACTTCTTAAGCCTCTCAAGCAGTTTATGTAAATGATCAAGATGCTCTTCTTTTGTTTGGGATCTAGCTATCATGTCGTCCATATAGACCTCTATTTCGTGATGTATCATGTCATGAAATAGAGCTACCATGGCACACTGATAGGTTGCCCCAACATTCTTCAGTCCGAATGGCATTACCTTGTAGTAGAATGTGCCCCACTGTGTGACAAAAGTTGTCTTCTCCATATCCTTAGGCGCCATTTTGATTTGATTGTAGCCTGAGAAACTGTCCATGAAGGAAAACAATTTATGTTTGGCCATATTGTCAACTAGAATATCAATGTAGGGAAGTGGAAATCATCCTTAGGGCTTTCCCTATTCAAATCTATGTAGTCCACGCACATTTGCACTTTGTCGTCCTTTTTGGGCACGGGAACAACATTGGAAACCCATTGCGGATAAAAGGTGATGGCCAAGAATCCAGCGTTGAATTGTTTTATGACTTCAGCTTTAATCTTCTCTGACATATCTGGTCGCATACGAAGGACCTTTTGTTTTACTGGTGGGCATTCCTCTTTTGTAGGTAGACGATGTACCACAATATCAGCATCAAGTCCTAGCATGTCTTCATACGAACATGCAAAAACCTCAACATACTCGTGTAGCAACTGAATTAGATGCTCCTTGACAGTAGGTTCCAGATTCACATCCATCCTGACTTCTCTTTTGTCTTCTCCGGTACCTAGGTTGATTGTATCCACTAGTTCCTTGTGGGGTTGAATGGTCCTCTCTTCTTGTTGTAGTAATCTGGAAAGTTCCCTTGGTACTTCACAATCTTCCTCACCTTCGTCTTCGGCTTGGTAGACTAGATTTTCAAAGTCACAAAAATACATAGCATAACCGTTACCCATGGGATCCCGAATGGATGTAGACCTGCATTGTGAGTGTGAGTGTGTGTAAGAGTATAGCTATCTTTGAAAGAAATGAAAATGTAAAAAGAAAAACAATGAGCACAAAGTTTGTATGCAAAAACGTCCATGATTCATTGATGTCATATGGAAATGAGATAATAACACTTACAAATTGACCATTGTGCCTTAGGTAAGACACAAGGTTTTAAGAGTCTGAATTGTTTTAATATTACAGATTCAACAAAATGTAAAGACAAATTACTGTGGGATGAAAGTGATCAAGACGAAATCTCTAGCCTCCCAGTTGTTGAGCCCTCCACTGACAGTTGGGAAAATCCAATCCTCCAGGTTGTAGTTGTCTTCATCATCCTCCACGGTGCTGACTTTGTAGTTGCTGATCTTCAATGGTGGTTCTCTGGCACGAGTGTGACGTACAACCTTCTGGGCACCTGAAGTGAAACCCATACCAAACTTATCAGATTTGTATGGGATATCTGGGAGTTGTCCCCAGATAGTGGACCCACCTTCTTCTATCTCTGCCTTGGCATCCTTCAAAGATGACATCCTGAGTGGAGGCCTTATGATCTTGGGAACTTGAGACACAACCTTGTTCACTGCCACATCTTGCGGGACTTCTTCAAAGTGCTGGAATGGAGTTTCAATAAATTCACCTTCTAATTCCATATATCTGAAGGAATTGAGATGGTTGATCATATAATCTTCTTCTCCATGAACGGTGATGATCTTCCCTTGAATTGGATATTTCAGCATTTGGTGCAACATAGAAGTAACAACGCCGACATTGTGGATCCACAGCCGACCTAGCAAGTAGGAATATGAAGGGCGAATATCCATTACATAAAAAGTTGAATCAAATGTAAGGGTTCCAACCTTTATGGGGATATCCACTTCCCCGTGCACCATTCTTTTTGAGCCGTCAAAGGCCCTTACTACTATGTTGCTTGGCTTCAATGTCAATCCCTCGCAGTCAAGCCTATCAAGAGCCTTTTTAGGCAACACATTCAGAGACGACCCAGTGTCCACCAAAACATGAGCCAAGGTTGTGCCCCTACATTACACTGAGACATGCAATGCCTCATTATGCTTCCTTCCTCTTGGCGTTAAATCAGCACCCGAAAAACCTAGACCATTATTTGCAGTCAAGCTAGCTACGCAGTCTTGGAACTGATCGGCAGATGTTTCTTGGGGTACTTAAGCAGTTTTCAGGAATTTTACCAAGGCTTTTGCATGAGCCTCAGAACATAGTAATAGATCCATCATGGAAATTTTTGATGGAGTTTTCCCCAGTTGCTCGACTACATTGTAGTCACTTATTTTTATGATCTTTAGGATTTCCTCCATCTCTTTATGGGATGTTTCAGGAATAGCCAATGATTGTGCCTTCGTTCGGACAGGCGCCATCAAAATACCTTTACCTCGAGTCTCGGTTGACTTGGCAGCAGGAATGTCAGTAGGAGTGTTAACAAGGTTTCTAACAGCTTTGTCAGCAGGAGTATTTGTAACAGCCCGAGCCTTCAGCGTTCCCGGCACTGTTATCTCACGATCTTCTCTACCCCCCTCACTAGTAGAGTTTTTGCCTTTCGTGGGAATCAAACCTTGTACCCTGGAGTTCAATTACATGCTCAATGCATTCCCACTACCAATTGAGCTACAACTCAATTGTTAGTGGGAATGCATTTAGCATGCACTTGAACCCCAGGGTACAGGGTTCGATTCCCACGAAAGGCAAAAATTCTACTAGTGAAAGGGGTAGAGAAGATAGTGAGGTAATAGTGCCAGGAATGCTGAAGGCTCGGGCTATTACATAAAAAGGCACCTTTTTATGTAACAACTCGAGCCTTCAGCATTCCCGACACTATTACCTCATGATATTCTCTAACCCCTCACTAGTAGAGTTTTTGCCTTCCGTGGGAATCGAACCTTGTACCATGGGGTTCAAGTACATGCTCAATACATTCCCACTACGAATTGAACTACGTAGCTCAATTGGTAATGGGAATGCATTGAGCATGTACTTGAACCCCATGGTACAGGGTTCAATTCCCACGGAAGGAAAAAACTCTACTATTGAGGGGGTAGAGAAGATCGTGAGGTAATAGTGCCGAGAACGTTGAAGGCTCGGGAGCTCAATTGGTAGTGGAATGCATTGAGCATGTACTTGAACCCCAGGGTACAGGGTTCGATTCCCACGAAAGGAAAAAACTCTACCAGTGAAGGGGGTAGAGAAGATCGTGAGGTAATAGTGTCGGGAACGCTGAAGGCTCGGGCTATTACAGTATTAGTAGAGATGATTGTAGGACTTGGAACAACCTTTGGAGGAGCAATAATAACATGAATGATTACGGGTCCAGAAACTGCTTTTGGGGGAGAAAATATCTGGATAAAATATCCTTCCTCGTTGGGTAATCTTTCTAGTCCCTGCAATATTACTGATATTGGAGTCATCCTTCTCAGAACTTGAATCTTCAGCGGCTGGCCAATCTTGCTTAATACCGTGGTAGTAAACATCCCCTCCATAATTCCATGGTACGGTTTTGTCTGACGAATATGGGATTGGTCCAGGCATTGTAATTACCAAAGGAGCTACTTTTAGAACTGATGTAATTCTAACGGGTCTTTTGGTGGAGACCCTAAAAGAATTTGTGGAAATGGTAATGATGGAAACATCATTATAAGAAATAGTTGGAACAAAAGTCTTTTCGAACAAAATTTCCTTGTTGTCTATTAAGCACTGAACGCCTGCTTTCAACAAAGGATAATTGGTTGGTGAGGACAAATAGAAATGACAGCTTTCATCACAACCTGGGAAAACATTGGCATTCAATAAGTTCTTTTTGATAATCTGGAGTGGGGTCATAAGTTCTTTTCTGGTGCATCGAATTCAATTTCTTTGACTTCAAGGAGGTATTGTACTTTGTTCCTTAGAGCCCAACAGTTGTTAGTGTCATGGCCGGGACTCTCAGAGTGGTATGCACAGCGGGCATTAGGATGATAGTGAGGAGAGGTTGTGTTAGGATTCTCTGGAGCTTCTTTCATAGTCACTAGGTTGGATCTTAACAAATGTGGTAATACTTGAGATATGGTCATGTTAATTCTGGTGAATTGTCTGACTGGTCTTTCCATTCTTAGTTGGTTGTTTATTTGCTGATCAGACGCAGGTTTAGGAATCATAATAGCCCCCACCATTGGACGGTGTTCGACCCTATCTTGATTTCTCTGAGGATATACAGCAACCACTTCTTTCTTTCTGATGAATGGCTTCCTTACAGTAGAAAAGGATGCATCTTTTTGAATCTATCCATTTTTTATCCCGACTTCTACCCTTTCTCCGGTCAATATCAGTTTGGTAAAACCCGCCGATAAACTCCCAATCAAATGATTAAAGAAGGGACAAGACAAGGTTCCCAAGAACATGTCTACTAGTTCTCTTTCAGATAGGGGAGGTTGAACTCTTTCGGCCAAGTTCCTCCATTGTTGCGCAGAGTCTTTGAAGCCTTCACTTGAAACCATATCCATACTCTAGAGTTGAGTACGGGTAGGCACAAGATCAGTATTGTATTGGTATTGTTTGTAAAAGGCTGCAGCAAGATCTTCCCAGTTATGAACATTGGCTCTTTCTAACTGATAAAACCAATCAAGCTGAGTTCCAGACAGACTGGCTTGGAAGAAGTGTACCCGCGATTCTTTGTTAGCGGTATGAGACTGGATTTTCCTCACATAGGACCAGAGATTCATTTTGGGGCATGAGACTCCATCATATTTGGCGAACACAAGTGCTTTGAATTTTGGAGGAATAACAATCCCCAACACTAATCCCAACTCCTCAAAGTCCAATCCAGGCACTTTTTGGATTTCCATTGCACTTAACTGCTCTTCTAAATGCTTATACTTGTCGTCGGCCCCAGGATATTGTTCTTCAGAATAGTCTTCTTCTTCCTCTTCCTCTTTTGATTCTGACTGGACAACTATTTCTTTTCCTTTCCCATCTTGATTGTCTTTATCACCAGATGTTGTTGCAAAGTCTAAGGCCCTTCTTGTTTGCCCTTGGAATCTTCTTCCCATGTTTAGAACTCTGTTTATCTTTGTTGTATTCTTTTTCTTCTCTTTAGCCAGCAAGGTCTTCAACTCTTCTTGTCCTTTAGCCAGAGTTAAGAACAACTGTTAAAACTGGGCATTCTGAGCTAGAAGGTCCTTCACCGTTTGCTAGAGATCCATCTCACTGAAATAAATAGTAGAGAGATGAGGAGACTTATTGCAAGAAACCTGCTTATGTTATGATGAATGGTAAATGTATATGCAATGATTTCAAGGATTTTAAGATTCAAATTTGTTTTAGACAAAAAGGAAACACACATTATATTAATAGATTAAAGCTCGAGTACATCAATGCCTTCTTGGGAAAAATAATACAAAAACTCTAAGATAAAAAGGTAGTACGCATCCTCTTTGGTGCAATGTAGGCATTCAGAGTCTGCTCCTCATGAAGTAGTTTAGTGAGTTCCAAAACCTTCTTCTCGCTTGTGTAGAATTGGGCTTCAAAAGTATCTCGCTCCCCCCTTAAGTTGTATCCAATCCCTTTGTAGGTCTTCAAGAGAGGTGAGCATGTCAGGATGTAAGATAGTATATGGAACATCTCCTTCCATGAAATGCTCAATGATTACCAGGAGAATGGAAGGATAAGGCATCATAAGACTCTGAGCACGAGTTCGTACCCATTTAAGGTAAGGCTCAAGAGAGATGGAATTCTTATGCCCCAATGTCTTGCTATCTACCTTGTTCAACATCCTCCAAGCTCAGATAAATATCTGGCAAAGACCTTGATCGTTGTTCTCGTAGTCAAATACCACACCTTAAATCAGCATCTCATGAGGGCCATCCCTTCGGGCGTAACCAAACTGTCTTAAGACTAAGCAGGGGTTATAGGTGATACCTCCCCTAATGCCAAGTAAGGGGACATTAGGGAACTCTCCACAATGGTCAACAAGAGTAAAATTCTCTATGGATCGAGAGCACCAATGAATGTCTGAATGTTTGAGCGTCATCAACCTTTGTGACCACCTTGAACCTTGCTCATTATTTAATACAGATTAGGGAAGATGCGAAATGAACCATCTTTCCAAGAGAGGAGTGCAACATATAAGGACACCTCTTTTCCTCATTGTGCGAGTGTGAAAAGAGTGTAGGATATCTCCTAGCAATGCAGGCACCGAGTTGTGGGATATGAAGATTTTGACGGTGTTCACATCTATGAGTTGGTCAGGATTTGGAAATAAAACCATCCCATAGATGAGGAGAGCCATAATTTCCTCAAAGGCTTGCAGATCCAAAGAGTTCCAACAGTTTTGGGCTTTCTCAAACAAGAACTTCGCTAGGAAACCCTTGACACCACTCCTTGTTTCGCAATGAGTTGTGACATCAGATAAGTGCAAGTGTATAGCTTGAGCAATCTCTTCTGGCTTCGGGTCTGTTTCCGTACTGTTGAAAGGTAGTTGATTGAGAATGGGAATCCTCAAGAGTCGGGAGAATTCTTCCAAAGTAGGCACAAGTTGATAATCGGGAAATGTGAAGCAATGGTGTAAAGGATCAAAGATACCTTACATGCGTAATATGGCCATTTTGTATAAGGAAACAAAGTGGAATAATCCTAGGGGTGCTTGTGTGCAAGTGTATTGTATTAATGCTTGTTTTTTTTCTTGAATTAGGTTTTTCTAATTGATTGGTTTTAGTCTTTCCATACAAACCCTAATTACTAACATGTTATATATAAAGCGATAAATTGCGGAATTTAAAGTTACTACGCTATTACACCATTTATGGAGAGGGGGTGTACAAATTGAATGGGGATTGCAAGAATGTAAACCTAGTTAGTCTATTACAACCATATTGAATTGACATCAATGTAGAAGGAAATAAATAAGTACAAAGTATAAAATGAATAAATGTACAAAAATGCAAAATGTAAAGTAAATGGATATTTGTTTGGTTTTCATGAGAAAAAGGGAAATTGTCTGAACCTAATTAATTAAAGAAAATAATTAATTAAACTTAAATTTATTAAGAAAATATTTTAAATAAAACCCTAAATCTATTAAAAGAAAATAAGTTTTTGTAAGAAAAGTATTTTTTGGTATTTTTGTCTTGGAAATAAATTATAGTATTATAAAAATTTTTTGGCCTTTTTTATATTAAAATAAATATATTTTAATAGGTGTAAAAGAAAAATAAATACTAACCTAGTTTTAATTAAATTTACAAGATAATTTAGTAAAAATAAATAAAGTATAGTTAATAAAAAAAATTGTGAGAAAAATAAAATAAACTAAGTTAAAATAAAAATCTATTTTTTTTTGTATTTTTTATAACTTTTTAGTATTATGAAAACAATTTAAAAAAATAAAATAAAATAAAATAAAAAAATAAGAAAATAAAATAAACTGGGCCAGGGTGCAAATAGCTTGCAGGGGGTTAACTAGCAAAAACAAAAAAAGAATGACAAAAAGCCCAACAAGACCCAGCGCCTGCAAAAAAATCAAAAATGCAAAACATGTAAAAAAAATGCAAAAGGGTACCACTGGGGCTCGAACCCATGTCCCAAAGGTTACAGGCGCGCGCTTCCACCACTGGGGTGGCTATGCATCTGTTAAATAAGCAAAACAATAAATATACAAGGAAAAACACGCCCTGATGACTTCATCTTCAACCTCCAGTCAGACCAACTGTAACTTGCTCATTTCTCATCAAAAATGAAAATTGTAAACATGAAACTTGTAGCAAATTTTCTCATGGTTTCAGAAATGAAAAGCATTAAAAATATAGATCAAAGATAAGCATGAACTTTAATGGCCCTAATCTGAACCCTAAAAATCTCAGAAATTTCAGTTTCAAAATTCTCTAAGCTCAAGCAAAATTAATGGAAACTATGAACATGGTTAGCTTTAGGGAAATGATATCTACATGTTTTGTTCATAAATAAACTATTGATGATGCCTGTATGAAGAGTTCAAAGTTTAGAAAACTTACCTCAAAACTGGAAACTGTGTTTTGAGTTTGAGCTTGTTTCAAGTGATGGTAATGATCAGGTTAGCTTCCTTGAGGCCCCAGGAAGCTAATGCAATGATTAGCTTGAACAATGGATGGCTGAAATGGCCTGCAAAAGTCAATGTGCGGAGCTGAGTTTTTGAAAATGGACGATGGTGTTAATAATGTTACAATTCTAAAACAGGGTGTGGGATCAACTCTATATGATGGTTAGAAACTTTAGAAACCAAAAGGCCAAGAAACGCACGAGTAGATTATGAGTTTCAAGTTTTTGTTCAGTTTGTGTGAAAATGGAAGTGTGAAGTGTGATTCTGAGTTCTAGGTGTTTTAAAGGCTTGAGCATTCGTGTGTTTATGGTCTAAGGTTTGTGTATGTATAAACAAAAGTGTTTGAGTGCATTGGCAAGTCAGAAGTACAAGTTCTTAGCTTTTGGCTAGATTACTTGATTTTGAAGAAAAGAGGGAAACAAGTTTCAAGAAGAGGTACAAGCATGGGATGGGTGATTGTAAGTGTTTGAAACATTTCTCATGAGTTATAGGACCTATTTGATCAGAAGATAACAAGTGCAAGGCTCAAGAACAAGTTTTGTACAAAAAGTCACTTTATCAAAATGGCAATGTGACCTTTCTTCCAAAAATGGATATAAAGCATGTCCATGCATTGAACGCTTGAAGTGAGGCCTCTAACAGCTGTGTAAACCATTAATTATAGAGTGCCTAACAAGTTTGAGGCCTGCAAATTAGTGTTTATGCTGCATAGTTTGAATTTGAATTTTGTTCATCACTAAAATGACTTGTAATTAAAGTGATAAAATCCTATCTTCATCTCTTTGATTCTCCCTACTCAAGAATGATCTCAAGGAGTTCTTAGACATTTTGAAAAGCTTAAAATGTTCTCTACAACCCATATTTGAATTTATTTTGAATATTCCCCTTGGAACTATATGAAAAAGTGCCATAAAGTTGGGTCAAAATCCTGACCAAATTAGGGCAAAATTTCACTAAGTGTTTTGTTTCATGATCCCATGTTCCTAAAATTATAACTTGAGATCTAAGCAATTTTGGAAGGAGTTGTGTAAAGAAAAGTTGTATATTTCATGGATATCTACAACTTTAATGTTGGAAGTTTCTCTTGAATCATCTTGCATCATGGTGAAAAATTTGTTCAAAGTTGTGAAAAAATATGAAATTTCCAACACTAAAATTTCTAAGTTTAGAAATTTTGACTTTTCAAAATGAAATCTTGACTTTTTGATTTCTTGATGAATAAGTTTCATATTTTGACATGTTTTGATGAATTATGATCTTTGGCACTTGAATTTGACCAAAAAGTCAAAGTTTGACTTTTCGGTATATAGTTGACTTTTGATCAGTTGACTGAAAAATTCATCTGTCAATCCAATGGACTTGCAATGTTTTGAACCATGTCATTAGGTCAAAATTATGCAATTGTACTCTTGAGATCATGCCTTAAACCAATTGACCATTTGCTAGGTCAAAAATCTGAAATTACCGTTTCCCAATCAAAACCCTAATTTTGACCATTTTGCCATTTTGGAGATTTGATCAAATTTCTTAAGGAATTATGGTCCAAACTTGATCTAATGATACATATGAGTTTAAAATGTTTATGTGGATCAATAATTATGAAGTTTGACTGTAAATTGGCCACGATTGACTTTTCCCCATTACAGTTGATTTTTAGGTCAACTGCTCAATCGATTGAGCAAAAGTGTGATCTAAGGCTTGAAACTTGACATGAGTGATCTTGGGGGTCCATAATGATCTATGAAAGTCATATGGGGCATTGGAATTTCAAAAATCCTTGTGAAATCTCAAACCCTAATTTTGGTCATCAGTGCTTAAGGAGGTGTCTTGAGTTGATCAAATCCTAGTGCAGTCTTGAGCCCTAGGAGATCTTGTGAACAAATTCTTGATAAGTGAGAGGGAAAATTTTGGGGTACAAAAATTGGAATGAAAGATGCATGTTGTGCAATTTTGTGAAGATAACTCAAAATGTATTGAATTATGTGATGAGTTGTTGAGATTGCACATGTACATGCATCTTTTGTGTCAAGAGGAAGGGTTTGGTAATTTCGTGGGAACTATTGACTTGTCACAAACATAACTCTAAATGGAGTTTGAATATTAAGGCTGAATCAAGCTTTTATTAGTGGTTATCTGTCTTGGAGATGTGGACCCGAAAGGACCGTTAAGGATAACATTTGGTACCACATGTATAATGCATTTGAGTTGAATTGGAGTCACATGTGTCGATGTGAATGGTTGATTTATTGTGCATTATGTGATGTCGTTGTGAATATTATGGTTGGTGAAAAATGTGTGATGATTGAATTGATTGATATACTTGTGATAATGGTGATTGATTACATTTGAAATATGAATGAATGAGCTATGTTGTATATGAGAACATGTATGATGATTTATGTTTATGCCAAATGTATTACTATGTGAAGTGTGGTGAATTCTATCATTGTACATATGTTTTACATTGTTTATGATTATATATTTTCATAATGATGTGAATTCTCACTCTTTTGTTGGAATGATGTTCTTATGCGACATCGCTCAGGTACCGAAGATAGTGGTGCTTCTTTCCAAGATTAGAGGAGGTGCTAGATCCTTATTTATCTGCTTATTCCTAGGTAGTGAGTCATTTCCCTGGTCTATGTAACATAAGGGATATTCGAACTCACGTTTTGATATTCTTTGAGAGATATTTGTTATTATTCTCTTATATTTGGATATGTCTAAGACTATATGATGTTTGGCCTCAGTGCCTAGTACTTATGATATGATTGTCAGTATGGGATTTCAATCACTTATATCTTTATGTTGAGATAATTATTTTTCTGCGAGATGCATAATTTTTGTATTGGCATATGAAACGTGAATTTGAATACGTGTTATGATCATGACCAGTACGCATGTTTGATTTATTTGTCGTTTTATGAAGTCAATTGTGACGCCCTCTTTGAGATGTATACTAATTTACTCTGATTATTCAATTTATGTCGATATGGGGTTAGAGGGTGTTACATGGGAGGCCATCACCTCCTCATCCACCAGTTGGCCACCATAGACGACTTTGAGGAAGTCCATTTAACTCAGATCCATATTGGGGTAGAGGAAGGAAACCTACTTTTTGGCTCTCTTAAAGTAGACGCCAGAACTAGACACCACCTCATTAGTAAGCTCTAAGACATCCTTCTTTAGCTCCATTTGGAGAAGGAGGGCAGTCTCCAAGGATTTATGCAAGGATTCCTTCTCAGTGGATATCTCTTTAGCCCTGGACTTCACATCTTCCAATTTCTCCTCCCACTTCTCATTATCTTTCTAAAGGGCCTTCAACAACCTCTGGATCTCATTATAGGCGCTCACATGCTTTTTAAGCTTTGCCTTCAGCTATTTCTCATCATTGTCTTGCCTCTCTTGGTCGACATCTTACAGCATTAGAGCCTCAATAAATAGTTGGATATTTTCCCACCTTTATCTCTTCTCTTCAGCAGTAATCTTTACCGTCTAATTTTCAAAATAATGCTTAGATGTCATAGATACTATTTGAAAATACCAATAAAGGAAAGAAAAATATCTGAAATTTACTTAACTAAGCGGTGAGGTGTTTATTATCGTCAAAAATAAAGTTTAATCAATGAACGATAGTCCATAACCTCAGACTTTTCTAGGAGGTGAAGAGTTTTTGCCTCGTCAAGGGTGGGGTACTCTTTGTCATATATCATGATCGACGCAAGATCATTCGTCTAAGATAGGGGAAAGAGGGGGCCCCATTAGCGCATAACACCTTGAGGGAGTCCTCCTGCCCCCTCACACAGGAAAACTTTCCCTTCCAATATTTATAGTTATTGGAATGGGATACAAAAGGGCTTTTCCTTAATAACCACCTAAGTACACTCATCTACTATTTACCGGTCTGATGATGTAAAGAGAGAAAAATACTCCCATATTCGGAGTAACGTCTAGGTCCCCACAGACCATCTCTAAGGCCCTGATATAACCCCAACTACTAAGGAACCAATGGGAAGGCGCGACATTTAAAACCCTTAAAACCTCCATGGAAAAAGGCGAGAGGGGGAACAATCCCTCATATCCTTAATGATAGAGAGGTAGAAGTAAAAGTATGGAGAAGGAGGATCATAGGAGACGGATGTGGTCGTCATCCTCAAATGCGAACAAGCCTCTAGAGTAATGTTGTATTCATCTTCTAAAGAGGAAACTTCCACTTCTAATCAAAAATGGAGGATTTGTTCATCATAAGTATAATATGGTCCATTATCTTCGATGTTCTTGGACACGTCAGATGAGGTAGACATTGTCTCTTTGCTTCTAAGAAAATAGTAGGATGAAAAGAAATCAACACCACCGACACAATCGTCAAAGGGGGAAATACCCTAAAAACCTATGACCATGCAATAACCTAAGCCCTATTTTTATTTTTTCTTCATAAACCCTACTCTCTGTAGAAAACGAGAGAAAGGGAAATTCATGCTTGTAAGGAGGTTCTGGATGAGGAATCAGGTGAAATGAGAAGCTGGGCAATTCAGATGAGCTTGCACAATGTTATACCCTAAATATGGGGAATTAGGGTTGTTTCTCCTTGTTACCATATCTTTAAGTTTGCTCTCAAGGGATCGCCAAACACCTTATTTGTGTATAATGTATATATGTGTTGTTATATTTTTTTTACTGACCTCTAATCAAAATACCAAAAATATTTGCTTTGCTTTCTTATATATTTGTGTTTTGTAGGTATCTAGTCAAAGCATCCAACAAGTAAGGTTTTTTTTGGCATTTTCTTATGAGAAAATCGATTTCCCATAGAGGTAAATCAATTTCCGTCACTGTTTTTGCGCTAGGATTTTAAATTTTTGTTGTGGAAATCGATTTCCCATATGGGTAAATTAATTTCTTATGCGAAATTTTGAAGAAAAAAAAAGTAATTTTCAAGTTTATAACTTTTGGCTCCAATTTTTCTATTTTTTTGTTGAAAATATTCTTAATTATCAATAAATAATTTCCCACTTCATAAAAGTTAAATTCCATCATACACCTTCATTTGATCACATGTTCACCACTTGATTTAATTTTTGGCTCCAAAATCAATTACCAAGCCTAATTTTGGTTCCAAACCAAACTATAAACTACCACTAATCCGAAGCCTAAATTCTATAAATAGAGCTCCCATTTCATTCAATTCTCAAGCTTTTGATAGCCAAAATCACCTTGCTAAAAATTCTCTCAACTCTCTTCATCCACCAAATTCACTCAAAGCTCCATTTTCATAAAAGTTAGTAAGCTTTTCATTGAAGCTTACTAATCTTTGAGTTAAACTTTCATCTAAACATTTTCTCTTCATTAATTCTCTACATCCAAGCTTAAAAGATTGATTCTTAGAGCTGATTTTTGAAGTTGGTTTGATAATTTTCTAGTTTCATCTTTGGTAAGTTGGAGCTACTCTTTTTTATTCAAATTGGTGCTATTTTCTCATAATTTGATAGAATTTTTGTACTCAATTAAATTCAAGATCATAAGGTGTTTGATAAAAAGTTTGAACAAGAATTTTTCCTTTTAAAATGGTGTTTTTGCTACAAGAAATCGATTTACCATATGGGTAAATTGATTTCCCTTTGTTTTTCTATGACAATTTTGTTATTTTTGTGCAGGAAATCAATTTACCAAATGGGTAAATCGATTTCCTAGAGCAGATTTGTCATTTTTGCTCAAATATTGGGCTTTTTTTATTCTTTTAAATTTTCTACTATTTTCATTTGATTGTTGCTTTGGATAACAATTTTAAATGTCAAATCTCTCTTCAAATTCATTGGACTTGGGATGTAGATGAACTTGGATAAACATTCATTAGTTCAAATCTATCTTAGAATGAATTATTTAATTCATTCTAGGTGCTTTGAATTAGTGATATGTTTAGTACTTTAATCCATCAATTATGATGGATTGAAGTTGAAGATGAAAGAATTTTGAGGATGTGAGCCAAATTAACTTCTCATTCCCATTTCCCTCTTCCTCTTGTCGCTTTCATCTTTATTTTTATTTTTTTACTTGTGCTACATATTTTAGGAGCTTTATTTTTACCATGTCTCTAACATGTACTGTACATACATTGCTATTGACCAACCTCAAAATAGGTATGGCTTCTACATAAGTCCACTTACGATTGCTTAACATAGCGCTAAACTTTTCCTGATTCTGAAATGATCATTTGTGCCCAAATTTTATGTTTGAAATCCCAAGTGTAATTGATTCTTGTATTTTTAGTTCAAGACCTTTGAAGCTTGTTGTTAGGAGGCTTTGATCTTATCAATCTTCTAACAAGCCTTCATCAACTTTGGCCTAAGTTTAATATTCAATCATCATTGATCATATGTGTTGGTTTGAGTATTTGAAATGAATGATATACTTGACAAAAAGAAAATGAAACTTGTTGTTGGGAGGTTTTGATTTTAACAATCCTCTAATGAGTTTTCAAAAGAAAGCTTTAAGATGGCCATTCAAATAACATTTTGTTATACTTGACTTCCAACTTTTAACTCACTAGAAATTAACTTTACTTTATGTGCATGTTATTTTGATTTTATGCTTTATCTGTGATTGAAAATTATTTTGTATACAACCGTTACTCAGACCAATTTTTTGTGAAGACTCAATACATCTAAGGCGCAAGTTCATTTGAATCTTATTTTCATCTGAAGCTCGGTTTTATTATGCTTGCTTGGTTTTTAATCCAAAGGATGGGAATTCTACATTGACTTCTTTATGTCAAGTGTTGGCTTCTCGTTGGTGAGACCGTTCTTTTCCTTAAATTTTACTTTGTGAACATAGGATAGTCCCTTCATCTCCTCTTATTTTCTTTAATTTTAAAAATATTATCCCTCCTTTTCAAAACACTTCTTGTTTTTCAAACTGTAATTGCTTTCAGAATAAACTTGGACTTAGGTCCATGCATTTTCAAAACCTTTTTTTCAATCAAAATCTCAATCCATTTAATTATAATTTGACATATTTTTCAAGACTAAAAGTTATTAACCTCACTCAAACCATTCTTACCACTTTGGATTTTTTTTAAAACTCTTTTCTCAAAAGATTAGACTCTTGTTGATTCTTGTAGCGATACAAGTTACTATACTTCTACAATATGTAGTAAAGTGAGCCATTTACCACTTGGGTGTTGAATGATGTCTTGTGGATTTTAAAATCCAAGTTATGTTCTCCCCTTTTAGATGACGCAAATGCTCCTTTCTCATAATTATTGTTAGTAAGTGTGTTTTCCACTCGGATATGACGATGATGTCGCTTCTTTTAAAAATAACCAACACACATGTGTTTTAAATTTTTTAAGGTAAACTACAAGTACCCTGATCCTCTATTGCACGAAGGGGGTATGTAGGCACAAAATATTTGCAACCGCAACAGGTGCAAAAATTGTAAAAAATAATTTTTTTCTCATCTCCACTGTCTTGTTTTACATATACCTTTTATAGTCAAATACACAGATTTTAAAAGAAGTTCCTGTAGAGTACCATAGATGTTTATGGTGCTAATACCTTCCCTTTTCATAACCAACCCCCATACGTAGATTCTCTCCCCTCCTTTCTTTTGGGTTTATTCACTCTTTTCCCATTTCCTTTGGAAACAATAAAGCGCGATGGAGATTTTCATTTGATTTGTACGAGTTAAGTCAATCCAATGGATTAGTCTCAACATTTCTGCCGCTATAGAAAAATGGCAACTTTACTGGAGATTATCTCTAAGTGGGTTAAGCCCATCTTTGTTTACTTGTGTATGTGTTATTATTTGTTGTATATTATTTGTTGTATATATGTATGTTTGAATTTTTCTGGTTTTCAAGGTACTCAGTGATCTCTTATAAGTCCTATACCCGGACTTGGGCAAACTTAAGATAGGGTGGGCGATATAGTCATGTCAACTTTAAGGGAGTAATCCTAAAAAAGAAGACATGAGATCACCCACTCAATGGAGGCCTCTTTGACTGTAGTATTTGTTTATCGAGCAATCAGGAAGACATTGCTGCTTTTGACCTGGGAGCAAGCGAAGCTAAGAAGCCATAGAACCCTTAACCCATCTTGGCCATTAGATGTAGTGTGGAGACTATGACGAAGAAATCCAAAAGTAGTTGTCACGCGATGTTACACTCAGATGAGTTTCACCTGAGAATATTGCTAATTAACGAGCTAATCAGGACGTTGATAATATCCGAAAGAGGAATGTAAGCTCTGGGAATTCTTTAGAACCTTGATCTACAGGTGATAAACCATTAGTCCTCACCTTGTGGGTAGTACCTTTGGCTTCATGCTCGTGACGTCGAACCTATGAACCCCTCATACTTGTGATCTTGT
This sequence comes from Vicia faba, assembly GCA_948472305.1. Lineage (NCBI taxonomy): Eukaryota > Viridiplantae > Streptophyta > Magnoliopsida > Fabales > Fabaceae > Vicia > Vicia faba. The sequence continues at coordinate 139,311 of CATIWC010001046.1, forward strand.
GTGTGATTTTCTCATTGCCATGCATTGATGCACCCATGAGCGTTCTTTAAACAGTTTTTCAAGGAGATTAAGGTTGACCTTTGCAAATATCTCAAGTACTCTTTTGACCATGGATTTTAGAAGGAGAAAGATTCCGAAGTACAATTTCAAGGATCCTAAGATAGAGGAGTTGAAGAGTCTAATTTATGAGGTTGAGAGTCTTATAGATTTCTAGAAAAAGTATGGAGCTATTGTGCCTCTTATGAAGCTCAAGATGAAGAAGGGCATTCTTACTACATTGATCTAGTTCTATGATCCTCTATACAGGTGTTTTACTTTTCCTGATCATTAGTTGATGCCCATATTGGAAGAGTATTCTTATTTACTTGGTATACATATTATTGATTGTGTTTCTTTCACCAGCTTAAAAGGAGAGCCTAATTCTCATGTGATTAGAACAATTACTCATTTGAGGAAGTCTGAGATAGAAGATAACATGACTACTAAAGGAGGAATCAGAGGTTTGCCTGCTCAATTTCTATTAGAGAAAGCTCGTTACTTTTCCAATATGAAGAGTACAATTGCTTTTGAGGCTAACTTTGCTTTTCTTGCCTATGGTTTGTTCTTATTTCCTAACATCGACAAGTTTGTGGATGTTAACAGCATTAGGATCTTTCTGATTTGGAATACAATCCCTAAGTTTCCAGGAGATACTTATTATTCCATCCATATTTGGAATTTATATCAAGATGGGATGATCATCTATTACACACTATTGTTATATGAGTGGTTTATTTCTCACTTACCCCAATCTGCTGCTTTTAGGGATACCAAGAAGGAGCCACATTGGGCACCGAAGATTATAGCTCTCACTCATTCATACATTGACTAGTATCATCAAGCTTACTATGATGTGAATATTATTGATAACTATGGTCATTTTCCCAATGTGCCTCTTCTTAGTATAAAAGGAGGAATTAACTACAATCATGTTCTTGCATATCGCCATCTTGGATATCTAATGAGAGACAAGTCAAATAACATTCATCTGAGTGGTTTCTTTCTCCAAGAATGAAAAGATCACAAGGCAGCTGAGGAAGAGATTGAAAAGGCTTGGCATCATATTCATAGGAAAGGAAGGAAATATTAGGACCTAGAGGAGATATTTCCTTAGAGCCTCATCTTCGGTGGGTACAAGCAAGGGAAATTCAATTGAAGATGATTTATTCTTGTACATGACCTTTAGTTGATATATTTATGACGACTACTCCTCCCCTTTTAGATGATGTGGAAGAACTTCAACTTGCCTTGGTTAAGATGCAGCAAGAGAAGGAAGCATGGAAGAACAAGTACCGGACTTAGGAGGTGTCCTACTCAACATAATTGAAAGAGAAGGATGACTTGATTGAGATTCTTTAGAGTTATGATGTTGAGAGGATAGAGAAGAAAGATGATTTATTTTCCTTTAGCACCCATCCAGGTCCCGTTGAACACTTATCCCCCCACTTCTAGTGGAATGAAGGAAGTCGTCGATAAGTATGCAGAAGAGAACAAATAGTTGAAGGATCAGATTGCAAGACTTAAGGGGAAGCGTCAGTGTATGGAGAAATTTTCACCAGCTTTGGCTCCTTAGGATTCTTATATTCTATCTTTTGTACTTAGGATTGTTAAAACTTGTACTAAAAGTTGTAATCCTTTCAAAAGTTATTAATATAACAAGTTTATTCAGTTTTCTAAAAAATATGTTGCTTCTATGATATTTGCAATTTTTCTTTAAGTTCTTTGAATAAACAAAATAATATAAATCATGTGAATTGCATATCATGCATCATTTCACACATATTTTTGCATTCCAGTTTCTCTCAGGTGTCTTATTTGTTTATCTACTTCGTTCAGCCAAGTTGTCTAACCAGTATAACACTCAGGCTAATTCTAGAAGGAAGATGGAAAACCTTGAGCAAGAGAATCACGAACTGCGCGAAGAAGTTACTGCTTTGAGAGCCTGTATCGCTAATCTGAATGCGTTGGTAGAGTTATTGGTGAATGCTCAGAATCAGCCACCACCACCTCCATCTCCTCATTCTACTCAACCACTACAAAAAAACTCTCATTTCTGAAGTGATGTCAATTCTCGTATCTTCTACTCCAGTTGTTACCTCATCTCAGTATCATATACCTCCCGGTTGTCCATGGGGAATGCCTGAAGGGTACATGCTAGAAGGATAAAACCCTACTATTCAAGTTGCTCAGCCTGTCCAATCAATTGTGGTTTATGCCCCTCCCGTGGTGCACGCTACTCCTATTGCTAATAATTAAATTCATCATGTCGCACCTCATATGGTAAATTTTGTTCCTGTTATTAATAAGGTTTATAATTCTTCTCCTCCACCAAGTGAAAGTTTGAGTTTCTATGAAAGAATGGATGACTTTCAAGATCAATTCAATGAAATGTAGAAAGAGGTGAAGACACTCTGAGGGAAAGAGTTATCTGGACAAAATGTTAGTGAACTCTACTTAGTTCATTATGTGAAAGTGCCAGCAAAGTTCAAAGTACCAGAACTTTAGAAGTAAAAGGGAAACTCTTGCCCCTGTGACCACTCGATGATGTATATCAAAAATATTTCCATTCATATTGATGATTAGCGCTTGCTTATTCATTTCTTCTAGGATAGTTTGATTGGCGCTGGCTTGAAATGGTATATGGGAATGGACATTAGCAACATCCATACATTCAATGACTTGGGTGAAGCTTTTGTGAAGAAATATAAGTATAACATGTTTATGGAACCTGACCATGACCAGCTGAGAGAAATGGCTCAGAAAGATAAGGAATCATTTAAGGAGTATGTACAACATTGTCGTGAAGTAGCCGCTAAAGTTATCCCTCCAATGGAATAGAAATAAATGACTAAGATCTTTCTGAAAACTCTCAGTTCTCTCTACTATGAGAAGATAGTTACAAGTTCCCCCACTAATTTCACCAAAATGGTAAGCATGGGAATCCGTTAAGAGGAAGTTGTCTGTGAAAGTCATTTATCCAAGGATGGGAACTCATCAAATTATGACAAGAAGTATGATGATAACTTTGTTAAGAAGAAAGAGAAAGACTCTTACGCTGTCTCCCATGGTAAGCAAAGGAGATCCCATGACAGGAATCATCAACAACAACAAGTTTCGTCTATTATTCTGGTGGTTAATCCAGCTCTTGTTGTCCCTGCTGAAAAGGCTCATCAGCGGCACAATCAACCAAGTCGTATGCAGGAGAAGGATGAGTTTGACCCAATTCCTATGACGTATGTTGAATTATTGCCTGATTTGTTACACAAGAACTTGGTTCAGACAAGATCGCTGCTAGCTATCGTAGAAGTAATTCCTTGGTGGTACAAGGCTGATGCTTTCTGTGATTTTCACCAAGGCTCCCCTGGGCATGACATTGAGAATTGTTTTCCATTGAAGATAGAAGTACAAAAGTTGATAACAAGTGGTATCTTATCCTTCAAGGATGTTAAATCGATGAGCAAGCATGTATGAACATTGGTGAGCTTAACGGAAGGATTTCTTGGAGTTAAGGGATGATTAGACTTCTCATTTTATTAGCATTTTTACTGCTTTCTCATTTGTATTTTTTCTTGTTTATCATTGCACTGTTTGCATGTAAGAACTTGTTTACATTTGAATGATTATCTTAATACAATGAATATGACTGTCTTGAAGAAACCCATTCGTTTCACTTGTATTTGTTTTCAATTTTAAATTGCTTCTTGAATTATGATACAAACTTGTTACCCATTCTCTATCCTAGGAAGAGATTGAAAGGAGGATGATGATATTGAAAAATGCAAAATTTCTGGTTGTATGATTTTGGATAAAACCCTGTTGATGATGTACAAGCATTGTTTCAAATTCTCAAACACCTGAGATACAAGGAAGAAAATCCCTTGCTAACCCCTTTGAGCCTTGAAGTAAAAGTTTCTTTTTTATACGAAAAAACCCCTAATTTTTAACCTGGGGCAGGGCAGTTTTCAGTTGATTTGACTGAGTGTTCAAATTTCAAAAGGAATGCACTTCTGAAGATCAACCACAATGGTTATCTTTCACAAACCATGAGGCCAAAAAATGTGAAACCATAATGTTTATCCCTCATCCATCAAATAACGAGGCAATCATCACTCTCTCAACAAATCAAGACAAGTTAATGTCACACAGTTTGTTCAAATCAAAAGAAAATAAAAAAAGAAAAAGCCTGCTAAGTCAAGTAACTTAGGAAAAAATTAGGGCATCCTGCTGGACTTCAAAATAAAAATTCAAAAGAATTAGTCCAGGTAAAAGTTAGGGAAAAAAATCGAAAAAAAAATTACAAAGAAATGACTACAAAGCAAAAGTCCTCAACAAAGAACGAATTCCTTAAACCATCGCAAGATCCTTTCTTAGAGATGATCACTCATGTTGAATTAACTGAACATAGGACTGAATAACATCACAAAGAATGGGTCGGCATAAATAAACTGTGTGCCTTAAAAATCTTTTTTCTGAAAACCGTTAACCAGGCCATGTTACAACCCTTAAAAGTCCTAATTGAAGCAGGGTTTATTTTGAAGGCATACTTCAATGAGATAGAATTTCCAGACTCCCATGAGTTTTGCTAAATAATTGTGTTGGTATCATATGATTTTCTTTCCCAAGGTTTTGTGACATCTTTAAAATAAAATCTTCAAGACTTACATAATTGTCACATTAGAATTTTCATTCTTAAGATAAATATTTCTCTGCTTTTAAAACAATTGCTTGATATCAAGGAAGTTTATATTTAAGTATCAGCAAAGGGCATGTCTCCTTGAAGAGTTATTGAGCAAAGAATATGCAGCATTCAGACAATCTAGGGAAATTACGGCCAGGTTCGATAAATCTTTAGAAGCTCATTGGTTAGGCAGATTATGCAGTCTAGGGCAAGCGATGAAGGTTATCTTGATCAACACAATAAACTTGGGGAACCAAAGTTGTTCCAAGGGCATTTCCATATTTTTGTAAAGATAGTTACTATGTTCTCCCCAAGCCGAGAATCTTCCTTAAGCATGACTATTTCTCGTGATCTTCCTTGTAGATGTGTGCTTGGTTTCCTTAACAGTCGTTGATCAATTACTATGTTTCCCTCCAAGCTGTGTGGGTGGTGTTGAGTTTGTAATCCCATTTTCCCCAGTTAAGTATTGGTTCAGATTTTCTCCAAGTTGTTATATAGTGTTGGGTTTGTGTGGTTTGATACCTCTCATCTCCCCCAGTTAAGTTTTGATTCAAGTTTCTCCAGCTGAGTGTGATTCCTCCTACCCATCAGGGTTGTGATTAAGCAAAGAGTGTAAAGTTGTGTAGCATTTGCTTAGTTGTTGGATTCTTTCTCCCTTTATATTGAGAGTTGGTGTAGAATCTCTTGCAGATCATTTCTCCCTCCAGTTATGTCCTTGTTATTGTTGTGTGCTCCCCGAGCAGCTAGACAAGAGCATTATCTTTTCTGAGAAGTGTTGAAACAACTATCAATTTTTTGGGTTTTCTCTCTCCAAGTGTTGAGTTTGATTTAAAATCCCCATAACTTTGACTTCTTGCTATGATGTTAACTTCTTAATTCTCAGAGGAATCAAGGATGATTTTTCCCTCTGAGGTTGTAATACTCGTGAAGTTCGTTTGATATTCTTTAGAGAAGTTTGTACAACCCCTATTCCTTGGTGTTAAATGTTTATGGTCTCCCCTCGGTGATGTGGCTTCATCTTCCCTAGTAAAGTCAGTTGGCGTCCCCAGTTAAAATCTAGACAATATGGTATTGTCTTACCTAGAAGAGTATATATGATATTCCCTGGTAAAGCCTAGAGGAGTTTATTATATCCCTGCATCTTTACAATTCATTGCTATCAGTTTATGCTTTGATTGTTCTCAAGAAACATTACTTTTCCCAATGAAGTTAAGTTGTGAAGTAGGATGTTGTTTCCTCAGTTGGTGCTTATTCTCTTACAGAATATCCATCTTGGATATGATTTAGCTGAGTGTTATTTTTAGCCAAGCTGGTTTTGTCTGGATCTCCCTAGTGTAGCATATATGTTTTATCAGTATATACATGACAATATTCATACATTACTGTGATACGGTGGGAGAACCGACTTGGGATTTTGCGTTTGTATTCGCAAATGTTTCGGTTTAGCAAGAGTCGCCACCGACTTTTTATTTTATCCTAAGGAAATGTCAAAAAGCACAGGAAAGACCTTTGAGATATTTTCTTGGGTTCGGGGAGTAGATTATAGAAAGGGAAGGTATTAGCACCCTTTCTATCCATGGTTATCCATGGGCTCTTAGTTACTTGCTTAGATCACTTGCTTTTCATTTCTATTGTTTGAAATGGTGCTTTTCAATTGTTTGAAATGGTGCTTTGTGTGTGATTTTGGAAAATGTTTTGAAAAGAGGCCATCGTTGTGGCAACCTTTGTAATGATTCTTGTTTGAATCTATACAAAGGAGTTTTTGTCTTTTGAAAAGTTTTCAATGTTTGAAAGTAGGGTTTTGAAATTTATGATGTGAAGTGTATTTTGAAGATAGCAAGGATGTTTTTGCAAGTTTTGATCAAGTAACTAAGAGTTGTCTACCCTATTTTACTCAAAGGTCTTTCTTATGTTTTTAACCCTTTTAACAGTGTTGTTTCACCATTGTATTTGATGAACAGCCTTGTGTTAGGATATTAAATGGGACAGGCGCGGGTCATCGTATAGACCATGATAGCAATAATATCAAGTATCTTTGGCAATTTTCTTGAGGGACTTGATGATTTTATTTAGGCAACTCAGATAGCGTCATCGAGGGACTATGATCTTTTTGTTTGTTTTTTTTGTTTTGCCAAAGTATTTGACATACAATCATGGCCCATTTTTGAAGGCAACAAGTGGATGAAACCCTAGGGGTGCAAGTGTGCATTGTGTTTGTTTTTCATGCATATTTATCTTGGATTAGGTCAAGCTAGTTGTTGATTTTATTTGCATACAAACCCTAGGTCTAACATGGCATATTTGAAAGCTTTTAAATGTGCGAGAATTTAAATGCTACACTATTACAACATGATATAGGGAGGGGGGTACAAATTTGAATTGGGGGTATTTGACAAGAAATTAAACCCTAGATTACTATTACAACCAAATTGAATGTACAAGATACATTATTTAAATATACAATAATTGAAATAAATACAATAAATAAATGTAAATGAAATGTATTAAGCCAAAATGTTTTTAGTATGTAAAAAGTATTTTTTCAATGTGAAAAGTAAAAAATAAAAAGATCAATTTTAATTATTTTTTCCTTTTAGGGCAAGAAACCCTAATTCTTAATAAATAATATTATTTATTAATTATGTACAATAATATACTAATTTATACAAAAAAAATAAAAGTATATTATAAAAATGATATTTTTGGTCCAAAATAATAATAAAAATGAAAATGTAATATTTTTTGTATTTTTGACCTAATTATTTAACAAGATAAAATATATATATATATATATATATATATATATATATATATATATATATATATATATATATATATATTAAATATATTAAGTGTGCAAAAAATTAAAATAAATTATTTACAAAGATGAATATTTTCAAGAAAATGTTTTTAAATATAAATAAATGAAATAAATGAAAATAAGTATATTTTTTGTATTATTTTTGAGTTTTGTTTTAAAAAGAAAATAGTTTATTTACATATGTATACTTAATAAAATAAAATAAATATCAAATAAATATGAAAAAACATAGAAAATTATTTTTGGCATTTTTTATATTTATACAAAAAATAATGAAGTCAGAATAAAAAACAAAAATGTCAAAAATGATAAATATTAAATAAATGGGCCAGGGGGGTGTAAACAGAAAATATGGGTGTTAAAAGTGAAAACACAACAGGCCCAGCCCACCAGACTTCTTCTTCTTCTTCCTCTTGTTCACAAAACATGCGCTTCTGTGTATCAATGGCTAACTCATGATTCTTTGATTTTTTGACAAAACTCATAACATGAATATTGTAGAGAATTAAACAACGAATTCAACCATATAAAAAACTTGGATTAACTCTCAAAGACCAGAGAGAATTTCTCTGGCCCTAATTTTTAACCTAGTTTTTTCAGAAAGTTCATGAGTGAAATTCTCTCAGCACGATTAATGTAAATGAAAACTAAGCATATGTATGGCTTCAGGGCTACGAGTACAACATATTTCATTCACAAACCTAAGCCTAACCATTCCTAAATAGAGAGATAAAAGTCCATGAAATACCTGTTTCAGTTGACTTCGAGCTGGACAATGCAGCAACCTTCAATGGTGTTTGAGCTTCTGTTGAGCTTGCCTGAGGTCCAAGAAAGCTTCTCTAATGCTTGGCTTGCTTTGAAACAACTTGAATCATGCTGTAGAACTCAACCTGCAGAGCTTTGAAATGAAAATGGAAAAGTGTGTTAAAGGTGTTACAGCTTGCAATGGGGGCTTGGGATAGTTCAGGTGAGTTGATTGGAAGGTGTTGGAACTATCTTGGGACAAAACGCACGATGGAAATTGGTTGTGGCTTGCAAGATGCAGAACTTGCTCTGTTTTGCAGAAAAACAGTGATTCTGAGTATGAGGAGTTTTTAGTGATGAAAGGGTCGTGCTTTAGGCTTGTTGGGATGTATGGAACCTGTTCATAAAGTTCTTGCAAGCTTGTGTTAACAGATATGAGAGATTGCTTATGTTTTGCCACTTTTCTTCTACTTGAAGCAAGAGAATGGAAATGATGTTATAGCCCTGTACAAGCCCTCCTATCATGCTGCAACTTTTGTTCTTGGTTACTGGAATTAGTGGACTTGATCTTGCTTCAAAGATCTGGCCCCCATGCCTCAAGGATTTGGTTTTGACATAAAGTGAAATTAGACAAAAATGGCATTGTTGCTTTTTCCTTTTAAGGCTTAAACTAAAGTATAATACCCTAATGACCAAGACAATACCTTAATACAATGGATATGCATTTAATTAAGGAGTACAAATTGGTTTTGAGGCCTGTAATGTTGAACCAAGCTAGGTAGATCAGAATTGCAAGTTGTTATGAACATGTATTGGCCATGGACAAAAGTGAGTTTTTGCCAACTTCAAGAATTCGACTCTCTCTAACCACAAGGGTGTTTGAGGAGTTCTTGGACAATTTGGAAAGCTTGGAACATGTACTACAATCCATATTTGTAATGCAACTTGAAACTCCAAGTGGAACTATGTGAAAAATGGCCAAGAAGATGGGTCAAAATCCTGCCTAGATTAGGGCAAATTTTCTCTAAGTTAAAAGTTTTAGGTACCCTTGTTCCAAAAATCATAACTTGAGATACAAGCTTCTTTTGAGAAAACTTTGTGAATAAAAGTTGTATACTTTGTGATAGACTACAACTTTCATGTTGCAAGTTTTGTTTGAATCCATTTGCATCTTGGTGAAAAAATGGGACAAAATTAGGAAACAAATAAGAAAATTTCATAACTTAGAAAAATTCTAAGTTATGAAATTTTTCCATTTCAAACCCTAATTTGCATTTTTGGGTTTCTTGATGAACAAGTTTCATAATTTGACATGTCTTGATGAAAAATGACCCTTGGCACTTGATGAAAAACAACTGTGCTGGGGATAAACTCTGAATGAGTGACAGAATGGCAACCACGTCTGGAGCGTATCTGGACTGTATCTGAAGTTGAGATTTGTATGAGTAGTAGAATGACTTCCATGGTGACTGCACTGAGGGAATCAAACCGCTGGTGTAAGGGTCAGAATGGCATCCGTGTCTGGAGCATATCTGAACTTGAGGTTGATAATTGAATCTGAATGAGGGATAGAATGGTCGTCGTGTTTGGAGCGTATCTAGTATGTATCGGATTGCTGAAGTCTGAATGAGTAGTAGAATGACCGCCGTGTCTGGGGTGTATCTGTATTGTATCTGACTTGAAATTCCGAATGAGTAATAGAATGACCGCCGTATCTGGGATGTATCCATACTGTATCTGAGTAATTGTTAACGATAGCCTTTTAATCTTATCCTGAAAAGGATAAAATGTTAGCTAAAACACAAAGTTATGCTGTATGATATGTATGATGCAATGAACTGTATTTCATTAATGTTTATGATATATGAGTGTAATGGTTATGCATGTAAGCTGAGTAGTCGTCTTGTTGAAGAAGATAAAATCCGGATAGCTGGAGATAACGAAATCTTTGACTGCCGCCGGGGAAGATAAATCCTTGACCGGTGCTGAGGATTTGAAGATGAGAAACCCTTGCTGACTGCTTGGGGAATAAGGGAAACTCTGAAGAATCTCTACTGGGGAGTTAAAACCTGGGAGACCTCTGCTGGAGAAATCAGACTGAGAATCTTCAATCTGCTGGGAAATAAATCTGTGGGGAAATGCTCACTATTCTGGCTCTGCCGGGGATAGGATTTTCAGGGTTTTTGGGCTCCACTGGGGATCTTGAAACTTGACTCTGATGGGAATTTTGAAATTCAGCTTAGCTGGGGAATCAAGCTTTAGAAAGCATTGGCTCTGCTGAGGATCTTGAAGCTTAACCCCGCTGGGGAAATATATTCCAAATTTCAGCTTTGTTGAGGATCTGAATGATGTATCGTAGGGGATTTCTTCTGAAATGGCATAAATATATCTTCCTACACCTTCAACCTATCAGTAATTATCTTTTTTCAATTTCGTTTTATTTGTAAGCAATGATTATGTTCAAATGCATATGCCTATTTGTTGTACCCCAAAATTTGCCCTCCCATATTCTTCAAAATTTGCCAAGTCAAAGCTTCAAAATCTCCCCAAGGGTTGCACAGTTCAAGGGCCTCCTAACAGTCAAAAAATAGGGTTTTGGTTCTGACAAAGAAAATGAAGTTTCCAAGGGTCCAATCAAATCCCACATGCCTATAAACATGGTCAAGCATCCTCATACCAAGTTTCAAGACTCACAGCACAAAATTGCACAGTCAAAAACCCTAATTGCACTACAGTCAACTGCAGGGGCAAAATGGTCATTTGACAGTCAAAAGTTCAAATTTTTGGTCAACATCTCATTTTGAAGCCACAAACATCATTTGATCAATGCTTGATCATGATTCTCAAAGCTTGGCTCAGAAAGTCTCAAGATGCAAAGTTTCCATATTTGGACAGTTGAAAAAGTCAACTGTAACTTGACCAGGGCATAACTTTCACATGGATTATCAGAAAAATTCCATCCAAAGCTCATTTTGAAGATAAAGACATTTTCTACAACTCCTCTTCACACTTCAAGTCCAAGAAATGCTCTCACAAAAAGTTATCAATTTCAACATTATAGGTCATTTTCAAAAGTCAACAAAAAGGGACTTTAAGTCAAAGGCCATAACATGAGATTGGTAAATCAAAATGACATGGGACCAAAAGCATTGGTTAGAGGACTCAAAGACCTTTCCAAAATGTCCAAGAACATGAGCAAAGCTTAAAAATTGAGCAAGTTATACCTTGTAGAAGTTGGGAAATGTTTGGATATTTTGAAAAGTCAACATTGCTTCAAAAGTCTTAAAAATGCTAATGGGCCTCTTTTTCTTCCAAAATTCATCATCCAAGGCATGTGCACGACCATTTGGCCCAAAGGGAAGTTTTTCATCATTTTTATTTATTTATTTTAATTTTTAAATACTAATAATTCATTTAATTTAAATAAATATGTGGAAAATACTAAACCTAAGCAATCAAATCTTTTTATGCATGAAATAGTCTAAAGATTTCGTGCATTATCTGATTTAGAAAGAATCAAGGCAATTGGCCATGATTGGAACCAAGTTTGCATGAAAAAGATTGAAAACTCATGGCATGAAAAATCAAATATCTTCTCATCAATTCAAGGATTCTTTGGACAAAAAACTCAACCCTAATCTCTCATACACATATATACATGCTAACCCTCGTGCCCAAAACTTCCCAGCTGCGCCAGAAATCCATAGCCAAACTTGCAATTTTCACAAATTTTCCAAAACTGAAAACTAGGTTACAGGGCGATTCAAGGCCAAATACTTATTCCATTGTGTTCCTGAAGCTTCAAGGAAGGAGTCTGAATCAAAATCACAGCTTGAAACATCAAGAATTGGTAGTTACAATTCAGACTGCATCACTTTTTTTATATAATCGCATCTGATCATTTATGCCATAACTTTCAAATCTAATGCTTGTTTTGTAATGCTCTCATCACTCTGAAACTAACTGCATGCTTTAATTGAGTTTTCGTGCCAAATTAGAGGATTCACCATTGAAACAGGCTAGGGTTACCAAGCTTTCAAATTAGGCGTTTCTGGATACTGTAAAATTAGAGAACCTCAATACCATGGTTGAGTTCAGGAAGTTTGGACGATCCGAAAACACCCATCGCGCCTAATTTATGTGGGCATATGGCCTAATCGCTATTATTAAAAACTGCATATTTTGTGGGGGTTCAAAACCCCTGCTAACTCTTTTGTGTTTCAGGGAAAAAGCGAACGAAGAAGAAGAAGATGAGGTGGCAAGGCGTAAATGGTTCATTTGAATTTCGCGCTAAAAGTCCCACTAACTTTTGGTTTTATCTTATATTATTCATTGGCCATATAACTTACAAGACGCGTGAAGAGCTCCAGTGGTAGGCATACGTATTGGTAATCCCTGGGACCTGGGTTCGAACCCCAGGTCCCCCTCCCTTTCAATAACATTTTTCTATTAATACTTCTATGCAGTTTCTATGCAAGCGACCACCATACATCCATCCTCCAGGTTTGCCACGCGTATAGCAAGATCAATCCAAAGGCACTGATTGGGAGAACACCCTGGGCGTTAGTCAATGGAGCTACATGCTAGCCAAAAAGTCAGACAAGGCCTTGCAAAGATGGGCCTAAAATGCTAAGAATACACCTCCAATTTGGGGACAGAACCCCCTAGGGTTTGCTTCTTTTATTCTTTTTTTATATTATTCTTTTCTTTGTTTTATTAATTTCCTTTAATTCTTTGATTTAATATTTTCATAAAAAACATAAAAACAATATAAAAATCAGAAAAAAGACAAAAATAAGTATTTTTATTTAATGTTATTTTTTTGTAAATAAATATCATTAATTAATTTTAGCTTTTTTTTAAATTAGGTTTAATTCAAATATTTTTCTCAATAAACTTAAAAAAACTTGTAGAATTAGGTTTTAATTATTTTAGTTACTTTTTCTTTTATTTCATCATCCCTAATAATTAATTATTTACTATTATTTTTATAAATCAAATCGCTTTAATTAATTAGGTTAATTTAGGTTTAACTTTAATATTTTTTCTTAATAAATAAAAGTTATAGAATTAGGGTTAATTTAATTTTAATTTCAGCTAATCTTCTCATTAAAAATTCACAACTCCAAAAACTCAAAAAAATCTTTTCTCTTTTTATTTTAATTTTATTTTAATTAATTTGTTAATAATTTAATTTAATTCCATTAAAAAGGGTCCAACGCCCTCGCTTTCAATTTCAATTCAATTCGCGCATGTTATTCTATTTCTTATAATATTTATGTACTTCTCCCAAAGCCGTGTAAATCTAATTTCTCGCACTTTATTTACTTTCTGTCAAATCGGGTCCTGGATTTTAATTTTGGCGATGTGGACCCGTGCCTTTGTAATAGTTTAGAACCTTTAATTTCTGCATCTTTTTTAACTGTTGATAAAATGCATGCAAGAATGAATGACAAAATAAAAACAATGCGTAGATCACCCATGACATGACAAGACAAAATATCTGAAAACGACACACAAATCACACACCACCCCTAGGGTACGCCTCACTGTTGCCTTGCCTCGAAAGGTGATCGTCGAGTAGAGGATGTCTTAGTAAGTCCTCATGATCCGGGAACCTGGCATGAGGGTAGCTTCTAAGGTGTCTTCCCATTGCTCTGGTGATCACCATGTCCCGAACCTTCGAATTGACCCGAACACCTCCAACGGTGGTGCTACCTACCTCTCAATGGTGGGATGGCACTACTTTAAAGGACATCTACACAGACGAATTCCTTAGGGTAGGTAGACGACTCTAGATACTTGCTCTAATTTCAAAACCAATTCAAAAATACTTTTCACACCAACACATTTTCAAAAAGCTTTCGAAAGCATTTTTTCAAACACTCTTGAGGACCGATACAAGAGTCGAACTGGAATTTTCAAAGAAACTTTTTTAAAACCCACAGTTGAAAAGAAAACACTTTTGAAAACACAAATGAGCAAGTATCTAAGAGCCCATGGATAACCATGGATAGAAAGGGTGCTAACACCTTCCCTTTCTATAATCTACCTCCCGAACCGAGAGCAATCTCTTTAAGGAATTTTTCTGTGCTTTTGTCCTTTCCATTTGGAGAAAATAAAAGACGGTGGCGACTCTTGCTTCCGCGACATTTTGCGAACCAGCGTTAAACAGTCAGTTCCAGATCCACCGATCACAGAACTGGCGACTCTACTGGGGATTTCTTTTAAAGTGAGGTGTACCTTAGGGTAGTTCATAACTGTGTTTTCAATTGTATTGCTTTGCTTGCTTTAAATGATGGGTTGCATGGGAGTTACATAGATCCTAACCCGGATCTGGGGATACCCTATTTAGGTAGCATAAGCTGTGAGGGACCTGTCCGGCGTATACCGACATGGGTGAAGCAGTGGCTACATTGGTGTGGCGCCTTGGTCTGTACCGATATCCCTCGTGTTGAAACGGGGAGAATATCGGTCTTCCAAGGAGTCATTAAGCACCAACCGACCTTAGAACCCTAAATTGACCCAACTTGGCCATTAGAACAGTAACAGTATGCTACGCCCATTGAGGCTAAACTCTCGTGATGGTTCTGGCTGCAAGAAAAGATTGCGATGCTGGAGTTATGACCGATGGAGGGTAGTCAGTGATATTGGGATCCTCTAGAACCCGGTTACTTCTGATAGGACAGGTCTTAACCAACAAACTGAAAGAGGGTAATACCTAGACCTCATGCGGGCCTAAACTCTAAGGGTTTGTCTTGTGTGACTTGTGTGCCTTCCAACTTGACTATTTGCATGCTTGTTATCTGACACATGAACTTTCTTGCAGGTTTTGTTTATAGTCCTTGATTAGGGCTCATAACAGGGTTCACTAAGTTTCTTGCAGGTTTTGTGGATAGTCCTTAATTGGGACTCATGACGGGTTTTACTTGATTTTCTTGCAGGTTTTGGTTTGTAGTCCTTAATTGGGACTCATAACAGGGTTACCTACATTACCCCATGCATACCATAACATCATACCATTGCATACATCCTGACCCATTTCAAGGACCTCAAGGGCTTGTGATGTAGGTCATGATGAATCAACTATCCCAGCAAGGGGCAAAGAGGATTTATTTTCCTCCAGACAAAGTAGTCTGGGGCTATGACCCACTTGATATGGTGAGCCTTTGACCCTTGGAAGAGAGACTCTCAACAAATACGAAGTTCTTTCAATCAAGCTACCGGATCCAGATGCTAACCAATTTTCTTGTTTACCCCGCGAGGTCCTTGAAAACATTGCATGCATGTCATACACATCATTACATAACAGGTATCTTTGTTGCAGGTCACTTACCTTTCTCGCTGTCTATTTCAGCAATGGCCTTCCAACCAGATAACCAGGACCTCCTCGCTCAAGAGACTCGGTTCGGGGAAATCCTCCTGAATCTATCCAAGGGGCAGGAGGAGCTAAGGACACTTCTCATGGAGACTTTAGTCAGGAACAGTGCTGAGGATGAACGGCTGAAACATCTTCAAGTTGAGATGGATGCAATGAAAGCCCAGATGTTGGGGCAGGTGACTGCTATTCAAAGTTTAGCTCAAAGACAAGATGAGCTCGGGGTTCTCGTCAACCAAATGCTTCAGGGTAACCAACTGGGGCAAATGTCTAAGGGTAAAAAGCCAGTCGTCGTTCAACCATCTTTGAGACAAGGAGGTAAGGGGAGAGCTCCTCAAATGGCTTCAGTGCCACAAATTCAACATCAACCTCACCAGCTTCAGCCAGACAAGTCCAGGAGGCAATTCACCCAGCTCAATATGTCGCTGTTTCAAGCTTTACAACGCCTGTTGAGGTTGAACCTGATCACATTAAGGGCTCATCCCCAGAACCCCAACACAGCACATCCTACTTATGATCCCAATAAAAGGTGTGCCTACCACTCTGCCTGTCCAGGACATGATACAAATGAGTGTTGGGCTCTGAAGAATAAGATCCAGGACCTGATTGATGAAGGGGCATTGGAGTTCACACAAGATGGTCAGGCTGAATATTTCTACCATCCCTCCAAGACTCACCATTTGAAATGACAAGCCTTGAGACTAGGAAACTTTTGTTCATTCGAATGTTCAAGTTGTAATTCTTTTTGATTGTTCAAACATTTGTTCATTGTTAAACATTGTTATTCCATTAATGCATTGCATATGTCTGTTTTGAAGCAATATATTCGTATTCACTATATGCAAATTATTTTCATATTTTTTTCTGATGATCAACTCTCATTAATTCTAAGCCTCTTGAGGGAGGATGACGAAAACGATACCGCTATCTTTACAATATGCTTTTGAACATACCCCGCTGATGAGGTACAGACATTGTTTCAATCCCTAAACACTGGAGTTATAAGGAAGATAATCCCTCGTCAACCCCTTTGAGCCAAAGAAGTAGGAGTTTTTTCTTTTCGAAATTAAAAACCCTTTATCATAACCTGGGGCAGGGTAGTTCTCTCAGTTGATCCAGGTGCATAACGAATGGCATCAAAGGAGTCCTTCCAAAACAAAAGACAATGATGGTTCAAAACAACCATAAGGACGGGCAGTCATTATCAAAAAATCATAAAAGAAAAGCCCAATGAGTCAAAACCCATGAAGGAGACTTACAAAACTGGGGCATCCCGCTGACTGTAATTCCAAAAAAGGAGACAGTTCAGGTAAAAAAACAGGGATAATGAAATCAAAAAGAAAGAGGTCCTACAAACCCTCAACCAAAAAAGGAATGACTGCCTATCCAAAATAAACTGTCAAAGTCTGAACCATCACAGGTATATCAAAGCAAAGACTCAAATAAGGTCTAACGCACGATCAACTGAGTTTAGGATTGAAGAACATCACGAAGAGCGGGTGGGTACAAATAACTTGAGCCTTTATCCTTTGTTTCTTAAACCGTGAACCAAGCCACGTTATAACCCTTAAAAGTCCTAGCTGAAGCATGGGTTAGTTCGAAAGCATACTGTTACGAAAGGTATCTTGACTCCTTAAGGCCTACGGTAAATACGGAGTTGACATCACGTTTTACAAACATTCACTCGTTTTATGGAAAAAAATGCGTTTTCAAAACCTTCAAGACAGACGTAAGCTTTATATTTTTGATATAACATTGTTTGCATATAATTATTTGTTTGAACAGTAGGAAAATTCGCACGAGGAATGCCTAATGAACAGAAGCACTTCCAATCAAGGGGCATGATATGATCATGGTCTATGATCTGGGGCAGTCCAATCAAGATTCGGAGAATCTCTCAAAGGCCAAATAGCCTGGGACCAATCTCCATCGGAGTCACTTGGGGCATTCCAACAACGAACCTTGCCTGATCAAACACCTTCTGGTGGCATGACAAAACACTTCTAACAGGGGCAACTCCCTACATTCTGAAAGCACGGACATAGTCGAAAAAATATTACGCAAAATCAAAGACCCGCTAGGTTAACACACCTAGGCATAAATAAGGGCTTCCCGGCGAACCAAAAGGGTTCGGGCAAAATAAGGGATGAAGTGAAAAAATCTGTACACCCGGCAAGTCGAAAACCTAAAAAGGCGGCTTGGGCAAAAATGGGTATCCCGGTGGACTGAAAACCCGAAAGGGCGGTCCAGGCAAAAGTTAGGGATCAAAGCGTACGACTATGTCCCGCCATCTTGTCACCTGCCTACCTGAAGAAGGTTTGACCCTCAACAATTATCGGCATCCCACAGGTGCCTCCCCCATAGAAATAGGGGCAATAAAGAGTTGTCTAAGCAATCTAATTGTTCTGTCCTCCAAGGTACCAAGGTAGGGTCAGCTAAAGAACATAACCAGTATATCTTAATTCTCCAGAGAGTGAGCCAGCAAGTCAGTGCACTCTCCCCGAGCAAAGCTACTATCAAACTTAAGGAAGTTGGGTATCCTCCAGCAGGTCTCAACACTCCCCAGCAGTACATGTATTCTTAAACAAGCATCCCTGGCAATCTTGGTCTAAAGATTGTTCCCTCGACGGTATATCCAACATTCAAAGGAGTCACTTCCCCGATACAGCTCAAACTTCCCCAGGAGAGTCCAATCCAGCTCCCCCAGGAAAGTTAGAATCATCTCCCAAGCAGTAAGCTTATCCCTAGTAGATTCTGGAAGCTTATCCTCGCAGAGCACGAACGCGTCTCCTGGCTTCATTCAAAGAGTTATTTCCCTACCAGGATATAACTGGGTTATCCTCAGCTAAAAGCCACGGAAAGAGCGTCCTCAACGAAGTCTTCTTATCCCCAGCGAAGTCTATCAACACTTCCAACACAACAAGGGTATCCCCAGCAAGTTATTATCAACATCCCAGCAAAGTATCTCTCTCCCCACAGAGTATTGCTTCCCAACAAGATCGCTAGAGTACTTTTCTCCCCGCAGAGTTATCCATTCGCCAAGTTTATTCCCCAACGGAGTCCTCTTCTCCCACCGGTATTCTTGCAACTATCATCCCCAGCGGAATGCAAAGATCTATTCTTCAATATCAGCCCAGGAGTGACTTCCCGGCACCCGTCAAGGATTCACTTTCCTAGACGAAAGACATACATTCATAAACATTTCCATCATTCTAGCATGCATATACGCATCATATCTTACAAATCTCATTTATGTTGAGAACATCATTGCTTGATCCATATCATGCATTACATGTGACTAACCTTTACCTTTCAGGAAAGATCCAGTTAAGTTCTCAGCTATATTCAAGACCTAGACCGGTTCAGTTAAATCGACCCTAAGATTTTTCTGTTTCTTATCCCGTCCAAGGCCTTCTCTGGTTCAATCAGATCGACCCTAAGATCTCCATGTTTCTTATCCAGTTGAAGATTTCAAGACCTAGACCGGTTCAGTTAAATCGACCCTAAGATTTTACTGTTTCTTATCCAGTCAAAGGCCTTCTCTAGTCCAGCTAAATCGACCCCTAACAGATTTTTCTGATAAAGACTTAGTAGAAGATACCCAAGATTCTCTCAATGATTACTGTTGAGGTTGTAGTCGCCTGTGGTTCTCTCCCCGTTACTGCGGAGGTAGTAATCGCCTCAAGATTCTCTCAGCGTTACTGTTGAAGTAGAAGATATCCAAGATTCTCTCAATGATTACTGTTGAGGTTGTAGTCGCCTGTGGTTCTCTCCCCGTTACTGCGGAGGTAGTAATCGTCCCCAGATTCTCTCAATGATTACTGTTGAGGTTGAAGTCGCCCAAGATTCTCTCAATGATTACTGTTGAGGTTGAAGTCGCCCAAGATTCTCTCAATGATTACTGTTGAGGTTGAAGTCGCCTATGGTTCTCTCCCCGTTACTGCGGAGGTAGTAATCGTCCCCAGATTCTCTCAATGATTACTGTTGAGGTTGAAGTCGTCCAAGATTCTCTCAATGATTACTGTTGAGGTTGAAGTCACCTAAGGTTCTCTCACCGTTCCTGTTGAGGTAGTAACTATCCCTGGTTCATTCATCACCATTTGAAGATCCAGATCCAGCTCCTGTAACCAGTCAGGACACATCTATACAAAGAATCTGAAGACCAGCTCTTGTAACAGGTCAGGTAATCATTTTCTTTTGCAGGTACGCAAGTTCTCGCTAAGGAATCTCTTACGCGATCGACATCCAGATGGCATCTATAAGCCCATCCACCTTCCATCATCTCTTAGCATGGCATCAATAAGCCCATCATCCTATCCATCAAATCTCCAAATGGCATCTATAAGCCCATTCCCATCATCACACTACTATGTGAGCGCAAATTTCTGGGCACTCTAGTGTTCAATCATCTTCCACCTTCGGATTACGAAAGGCACGTCAGCCAATCTGCATCCTCAGGTCTAAGAAGATTGAACAGGGGCAACTGTTGTACCCCAAAATTTGCCCTCCCATATTCTTCAAAATTTGCCAAGTCAAAGCTTCAAAATCTCCCCAAGGGTTGCACAGTTCAAGGGCCTCCTAACAGTCAAAAACTAGGGTTTTGGTTCTGACAAATAAAATGAATTTTCAAAGGGTCCAATCAAATCCCACATGCCTATAAACATGGTCAAGCATCCTCATACCAAGTTTCAAGACTCACAGCATAAAATTGCACAGTCAAAAACCCTAATTGCACTACAGTCAACTGCAGGGGCAAAATGGTCATTTGACAGTCAAAAGTTCAAATTTTTGGTCAACATCTCATTTTGAAGCCACAAACATCATTTGATCAATGCTTGATCATGATTCTCAAAGCTTGGCTCAGAAAGTCTCAAGATGCAAAGTTTCCATATTTGGACAGTTGAAAAAGTCAACTGTAACTTGACCAGGGCATAACTTTCACATGGATTATCAGAAAAATTCCATCCAAAGCTCATTTTGAAGATAAAGACATTTTCTACAACTCCTCTTCACACTTCAAGTCCAAGAAATGCTCTCACAAAAAGTTATCAATTTCAACATTATAGGTCATTTTCAAAAGTCAACAAAAAGGGACTTTAAGTCAAAGGCCATAACTTGAGATTGGTAAATCAAAATGACATGGGACCAAAGGCATTGGTTAGAGGACTCAAAGTCCTTTCCAAAATGTCCAAGAACATAAGCAAAGCTTAAAAATTGAGCAAGTTATACCTTGTAGAAGTTGGGAAATGTTTGGATATTTTGAAAAGTCAACATTGCTTCAAAAGTCTTAAAAATGCTAATGGGCCTCTTTTTCTTCCAAAATTCATCATCCAAGGCATGTGCACGACCATTTGGCCCAAAGGGAAGTTTTTCATCATTTTTATTTATTTATTTTAATTTTTAAATACTAATAATTCATTTAATTTAAATAAATATGTGGAAAATACTAAACCTAAGCAATCAAATCTTTTTATGCATGAAATAGTCTAAAGATTTCGTGCATTATCTGATTTAGAAAGAATCAAGGCAATTGGCCATGATTGGAACCAAGTTTGCATGAAAAAGATTGAAAACTCATGGCATGAAAAATCAAATATCTTCTCATCAATTCAAGGATTCTTTGGACAAAAAACTCAACCCTAATCTCTCATACACATATATACATGCTAACCCTCGTGCCCAAAACTTCCCAGCTGCGCCAGAAATCCATAGCCAAACTTGCAATTTTCACAAATTTTCCAAAACTGAAAACTAGGTTACAGGGCGATTCAAGGCCAAATACTTATTCCATTGTGTTCCTGAAGCTTCAAGGAAGGAGTCTGAATCAAAATCACAGCTTGAAACATCAAGAATTGGTAGTTACAATTCAGACTGCATCACTTTTTTTATATAATCGCATCTGATCATTTATGCCATAACTTTCAAATCTAATGCTTGTTTTGTAATGCTCTCATCACTCTGAAACTAACTGCATGCTTTAATTGAGTTTTCGTGCCAAATTAGAGGATTCACCATTGAAACAGGCTAGGGTTACCAAGCTTTCAAATTAGGCGTTTCTGGATACTGTAAAATTAGAGAACCTCAATACCATGGTTGAGTTCAGGAAGTTTGGACGATCCGAAAACACCCATCGCGCCTAATTTATGTGGGCATATGGCCTAATCTCTATTATTAAAAACTGCATATTTTGTGGGGGTTCAAAACCCCCGCTAACTCTTTTGTGTTTCAGGGAAAAAGCGAACGAAGAAGAAGAAGATGAGGTGGCAAGGCGTAAATGGTTCATTTGAATTTCGCGCTAAAAGTCCCACTAACTTTTGGTTTTATCTTATATTATTCATTGGCCATATAACTTACAAGACGCGTGAAGAGCTCCAGTGGTAGGCATACGTATTGGTAATCCCTGGGACCTGGGTTCGAACCCCAGGTCCCCCTCCCTTTCAATAACATTTTTCTATTAATACTTCTATGCAGTTTCTATGCAAGCGACCACCATACATCCATCCTCCAGGTTTGCCACGCGTATAGCAAGATCAATCCAAAGGCACTGATTGGGAGAACACCCTGGGCGTTAGTCAATGGAGCTACATGCTAGCCAAAAAGTCAGACAAGGCCTTGCAAAGATGGGCCTAAAATGCTAAGAATACACCTCCAATTTGGGGACAGAACCCCCTAGGGTTTGCTTCTTTTATTCTTTTTTTATATTATTCTTTTCTTTGTTTTATTAATTTCCTTTAATTCTTTGATTTAATATTTTCATAAAAAACATAAAAACAATATAAAAATCAGAAAAAAGACAAAAATAAGTATTTTTATTTAATGTTATTTTTTTGTAAATAAATATCATTAATTAATTTTAGCTTTTTTTTAAATTAGGTTTAATTCAAATATTTTTCTCAATAAACTTAAAAAAACTTGTAGAATTAGGTTTTAATTATTTTAGTTACTTTTTCTTTTATTTCATCATCCCTAATAATTAATTATTTACTATTATTTTTATAAATCAAATCGCTTTAATTAATTAGGTTAATTTAGGTTTAACTTTAATATTTTTTCTTAATAAATAAAAGTTATAGAATTAGGGTTAATTTAATTTTAATTTCAGCTAATCTTCTCATTAAAAATTCACAACTCCAAAAACTCAAAAAAATCTTTTCTCTTTTTATTTTAATTTTATTTTAATTAATTTGTTAATAATTTAATTTAATTCCATTAAAAAGGGTCCAACGCCCTCGCTTTCAATTTCAATTCAATTCGCGCATGTTATTCTATTTCTTATAATATTTATGTACTTCTCCCAAAGCCGTGTAAATCTAATTTCTCGCACTTTATTTACTTTCTGTCAAATCGGGTCCTGGATTTTAATTTTGGCGATGTGGACCCGTGCCTTTGTAATAGTTTAGAACCTTTAATTTCCGCATCTTTTTTAACTGTTAATAAAATGCATGCAAGAATGAATGACAAAATAAAAACAATGCGTAGATCACCCATGACATGACAAGACAAAATATCTGAAAACGACACACAAATCACACACCACCCCTAGGGTACGCCTCACTGTTGCCTTGCCTCGAAAGGTGATCGTCGAGTAGAGGATGTCTTAGTAAGTCCTCATGATCCGGGAACCTGGCATGAGGGTAGCTTCTAAGGTGTCTTCCCATTGCTCTGGTGATCACCATGTCCCGAACCTTCGAATTGACCCGAACACCTCCAACGGTGGTGCTACCTACCTCTCAATGGTGGGATGACACTACTTTAAAGGACATCTACACAGACGAATTCCTTAGGGTAGGTAGACGACTCTAGATACTTGCTCTAATTTCAAAACCAATTCAAAAATACTTTTCACACCAACAAATTTTCAAAAAGCTTTCGAAAGCATTTTTTCAAACACTCTTGAGGACCGATACAAGAGTCGAACTGGAATTTTCAAAGAAACTTTTTTAAAACCCACAGTTGAAAAGCAAACACTTTTGAAAACACAAATGAGCAAGTATCTAAGAGCCCATGGATAACCATGGATAGAAAGGGTGCTAACACCTTCCCTTTCTATAATCTACCTCCCGAACCGAGAGCAATCTCTTTAAGGAATTTTTCTGTGCTTTTGTCCTTTCCATTTGGAGAAAATAAAAGACGGTGGCGACTCTTGCTTCCGCGACATTTCGCGAACCAGCGTTAAACAGTCAGTTCCAGATCCACCGATCACACTATTTAACAAAACATTGGATGTTTTCAAATAAAACATAAGTGTAAAAAGAAAAGAAAGGCAAGCAAATTTCTGCACTTCGAAGTATATTTATATTTAACTTTTGTGAGTATCTTTATACAAAGGAGGCAGACATCCTAGTAAGAGAATGTTGTCGCAAAAATTGAAAATTTTTTATACAAAAGAAAGATGGCTATGTGCAACAATTCCATGGGATTCCCATTCTGTTATAGCCTTCACAACTCTGAATATCTTGTCCATTTGTTGCTTCGTCCGCCGATGACTAGGTTGATCAGAAGCTCGGAGCTTGTTGATGAAGAGATTGTTCTTTAAAGTGATCCGACGAGACACAGTCATACGCTTTAATTCCCTAACTTTTTCCTGAATCGCCCTTTCGGGTTTTCGATCCACCGGGAAACCCTTTTTTTCCCAAGGCGCCCTTTCGGGTTTTTAACTTTCCGGGTGTACAAATTTTTTTGTTTTATCCCTAATTTTTGCCTGAACCGCCCTTTCGGGTTTTCGGTTCACCGGGATGCCCATTTTTGCCCAAGTCGCCCTTTCGGGTTTTCAACTTGCCGGGTCGTTTTATGCGTAGTATCTTTTGACTATGTCTGCGTTCGCAGGGTGTGGCAAGTCGTCGCCGTCCATGGTGGTCAAAATCATTGCCCCACCGGAGAAGATGTTCTTGATCACAAATGGTCCTTCGTAAGTAGGAGTCTACTTTCCTCTGGGATCACTTTGCGGTAAGATGATTCGCTTGATTACAAGATCTCTGACTTGATATACTTGACGCCTGACTTTCTTGTTGAAAGCTTTGATCATGCGTTTTTGATACGCCTGACCATGACAAACAGAAGTAAGTCGCTTCTCGTCGATCAAATTGAGTTGATCAAGCCGGGTCTGAATCCAATCGTCTTCACTCAAACTGGTGTCCTTCATAATCCTTAAAGAAGGAATTTGTACTTCCATAGGCAAAACAGCCTCCATGCCATATACTAAAGAGAATGGGGTTGCCCCGGTCGAAGTACGTGCCGTGGTAAGATATCCATGCAGAGCAAACGGTAACATCTCATGCCAGTATTTGTAGGCAACTGTCATTTTTTGAATGATCTTCTTGATATTTTTGTTTGCGGCTTCAACAACACCGTTCATCTTCGGCCGATAGGGAGATGAATTGTGATGATAAATCTTGAACTGCTCGCATAGGGCGGTGATCATAGTGTTGTTCAAATTCGTACCGTTGTCCGTGATGATCCTGTCGGGGACACCATACTGGCATATGAGGTTCTGCTTGATGAAGCGGGCAACCACATTCTTTGTAACAGAGGCAAAGGAAGCTGCTTCGACCCACTTGGTAAAATAATCAATAGCGACCAAGATAAAGCGATGTCCATTGGACGCCGTGGGCTTGATCTCTCCAATCATGTCAATGCCCCACATTGCGAATGGCCAAGGAGCTGTCAAAACGTTGAGAGGAACGGGAGGAATATGTACCTTGTCGGTGTAGACTTGGCATTTGTGGCAGGTACGGGAATGTTGATGACAATCAGCTTCCATGGTAGACCAGTAGTAGCCTGCCCTTAGAATCTTCTTAGCCATTGTATGTCTTCTCAAGTGGGTGCCAAATGTGCCACTATGTATTTCGGTCATGATCAAATCTGCTTCAACCTTGTCCACACAACGAAGTAGAACACAATCATGGCTGCGCTTATAAAGGATGCCATTGCTTAGGAAGAACTTGGCAGCAAATCTCCTTAAGAACTTTTTGTCATTGACAGAAGCTCCTTCAGGGTATTCTCGAGTCTGGAGATACCTTTTGATTTCATGAAACCAGAGTTGTTCCACTACTTCTTCGATATTAATCTCATGACAGTGTGCAGGTTCATCCATTCGCTCGATGGTGATTTAGGGAGCCTCGTTATCCCAGTTGAGTTTAAACATGGAAGACATTGTAGCCAGAGCATCTGCTAGCTGATTTTATTCTCGCGGGAAATGCTCGAAAGTAATCTGCTCGAAATGAGGCAACAATGTCAGGACATGTTCTTTGTATGGGATAAGATTAGGATGTTTGGTGTCCCACTCTCCTTTGACTTGACTGATAACCAAAGTCGAGTCCCTAAATACGACCAAAGATTTGATCCCCAGGTCTATAGCAGCCTTGAGACCAAAGATGCAAGCTTCATATTCGGCCATGTTATTGGTACAGCTGAAACAAAGTTGGGCAGTGAAGGGTGTATGGCAACCTTCCGGAGAAATGAGTACCGCACCGATACTGTTGCCAAGTGCATTTGAAGCACCATCAAAGTACAGGGTCCATCGGGATTCTTGTTCAGGTCCGTCATATGGTCTGTTACCTTCGATGTTGTCCAAAGTCATGATGTCCTCGTCAGGGAAGTCGAATCTCATAGACTGATAATCTTCGACGGCTTGATGATCTAGATGGTCAGCTAGTACACTCCCTTTTATAGCTTTTTGGTTAGTATACTGGATGTCATACTCAATCAGGATCATCTGCCATCTAGCGATTCTTCCAGATAAAGCAGGCTTCTCGAAGATATACTTGATTGGATCCATCTTGGAAATCAGCAAACTGGTATGAGTCAACATATACTGCCTTAGCCGGCGAGCAGCCCATACCAAAGCGCAACAAGTTTTCTCGAGCAATGAGTAGCGAGTCTCACAGTCAGTAAACTTTTTGCTAAGGTAATAAATGGCATGCTCTTTTCGACCAGACTCGTCATGTTGGCCCAACACGCACCCTATTGAGTTATCCAAAACGGTCAGATACATGATCAGCGGCCTTCCTTCGACGGGTGGCATCAGAATAAGAGGTTCTAGTAAGTACTCCTTGATCTTATCAAAAGAAATTTGACAATCATTGTTCCATTCGAATACCTGATCTTTCTTCAACAGTTTGAAAATTGGCTCGCAGGTAGATGTCAGGTGAGAGATGAACCTCGCAATATAGTTCAAGCGTCCCAAGAATCCTCTAACCTCCTTTTCAGTACGGGGGACAGGCATTTCTTGTATAGCTTTTACTTTAGCTGGACCAACCTCAATGCCCTTGTTGCTGACAATAAATCCCAGAAGTTTACCAGATCTAACTCCAAAAGTGCACTTGCTTGGATTCAGTCTGAGTTTATACTCCTTCAACCTGGCAAACAACTTTTGCAAATGAATAAGGTGTTCTTCTTCTGTCTGTGATCGAGCTATCATGTCATCTACGTAAACTTCGATCTCATGATGTATCATATCATGAAACAAAGCTACCATGGCGCGTTGATAAGTTTCCCCTGCGTTCTTTAGTCCGAACGGCATCACCTTGTAGCAAAAAGTACCCCATTGCGTGACAAAGGTTGTTTTCTCCATGTCCTCGGGGGACATTTTGATTTGGTTGTATCCCGAGAATCCATCCATAAAGGAAAATACCTTGTGCTGAGTTGTGTTGTCAACCAAGATGTCGATATGTGGCAGCGGAAAATCGTCTTTAGGGCTAGCCCTGTTCAAATCCCGATAGTCCACACACATTCTGACTTTTCCGTCCTTTTTAGGTACGGGCACAATTTTAGCAACCCATTATGGATAGGTTGTAACAGCCAGAAAACCAGCGTTGAATTGCTTCATTACTTCAGCCTTAATCTTCTCAGACATGTCAGACCTCATTCGGCGAACCTTTTGCTTGATCGGTGGACAATCTTCTCTTGTGGGGAGACGGTGAACCATGATATCGGTGTCTAGCCCTGGCATGTCTTCATAAGACCAAGCGAAGATTACAACATGTTCGTTTAACAACTGCACTAAGCGCTCCTTGACACTTGGTTCCAGGTTGGCACCCACTTTTACTTCCTTCCTGTCTTCCTCTGTCCCTAAGTTGATGGTTTCTAGCAACTCTTCATGAGGCAGAATGGCCATCTCTTCTTGTTGTAGAAGTCTGGCTAACTCTCCCGGCACTTCACAATCTTCGTCAACTCCATACTCAGCATGATTGACCAAATCTTCAGAGTTATCGAAGGCTAAAACAGAATAGTCACCCATGGAATCCGGAGTGGATGGGTACCTGCATTTGTGAGTGTGGGTGTGTGTAAGGGATAGCCATCCTTAAAAAAACAAAAATGCAAAAAGGAAAGAAAATGAACACAGCAGTTTATAGATGAAAAACGTCCAATGATTCACTAAAACATGGCATATGATTATGAAGAAAATCAAGCCCTTACAAATGGACCTACATGCCCCAGGCAAGGCATGAGGTGAAAATAATGTGCGAATTGTTTTAGTTATTACAGACCATAAAAATGGGAAATTGTTCAAAGATAAAATTACTGGTTGATAAAGGTGATAGGAACAAAATCCTTTGCTTCCCAATTGCTCAAACCCCCTTCGACAGTCGGAAAGATCCAATCTTCAAAGTGGCTCTCCTCATCCTCATCTTCTACAACATTGATTCCATGGTGAGAAATCTTGACGGGTGGCCCTCCAGCCTTGGAGCGACGCATAGCCTTTTGTCTTGCAGCAGTAAACCCTAAACCAAACTTGTTTGTCTTATGGGGAAAGTCAGGAAACTGTCTTTATACTGTGCTCTTCCCCTCCTTAATCACAGCCTCTGCGTCCTTGAGAGATGCCATCCTAGCCACATGCTTGGGAATGATAGGTACCTCAACCACTGTCTTCGCAACTGCTACCTTGGGAGAAACTTCCTCAAAATGTTGAAAAGGCGTTTCGATGAACTCGCCATCTAACTCCACATATCGAAAGGAATTGAGATGACTGATCATGTACTCTTCCTCTCTGTGCACAATTATGATTTTACCCTTAACAGGATATTTCAACATCTGGTGTAAAGAGGATGTAACTGCCCTGACATAATGGATCCACGGTCTTCCTAGAAAATATGAGTATGACGGATAGATGTCCATTACGTAGAAGGTGGAGTAGAACACTTCAGTGCCTACCTTGATAGTAATATTAACCTCTCCATGCACCATCCTTTTAGACCCGTCAAAGGCCCTGACAATAATATTACTTGGTTTCAGCGCTAAACCTTCACAATCCAACCGGTCTAGAGCTTTCTTTGGCAACACATTTAGGAAAGAACCAGTATCAATCAAGACATGGGCGAGAGTAGTTCCCCGACATTCAACTGAAACATGTAATGCATCATTATGCTTCCTTCCCTTAGGAGTTAAGTCAGCATCGGAAAAACCCAGGCCATTGTCAGCAGTAAGACTGACCACACATTCCTGAAATTGGTCAGCCAAAGTCTCCTGGGGTACATGTGCCGCTTTCAAGAATTTTATTAGGGCCTTGGCATGGGCCTCAGAACAAAGAAGAAGAGCCAACATTGAAATTTTAGAAGGGGTCTGCCCCAGTTGTTCTACAACGCCGTAGTCACTTTTTTTGATTATTTTTAGGATTTCATCCATTTCCTTCTGTGTGGTTTCGGGGATAACCACAACATGGGCCTTTGTCCTGACAGGCACTTCCAGTATCCCCTTACCTTTGTTGGTATTATCAACAGATGGTCTTTCTTCAAGAGTATCCACTTCTTCAATCACCGGGCCTTGCACAGAGGGTCCAACAGGTGCAGAAGATTTTAAGGGTCCGAAAACTGCTCGGGGGGGAGAAATCTCCGGAGAAAAGATCCGGCCACTGCGGGTTATCTTGCTTGTACCCGCGATGTTCCCTATGTCAGGGTCTTCTTCAGAAACTTCTTGGACTGTTTCGATTTGTTTGATGTCGTGGTAGAAGATTTCTCCCCCATAGTTCCACGGTATCATTTTGCTTGATTGGTACGGGACAGGTCCCGGCATGGTGATCTTTAAAGGTACACATTCCGAGTTGGGTGTAACCCTGACAGGCCTTTTGCAAGCCTTGGGAGGATTGTCGGAAATGGTTATGATAGCAATATCGTTGGTTGAAGTATCACAAGTATCAGGAGTAATCGGATTGAAAGTGTTAACAGGGGTTTTCTGGAAAAGTATCTCTTGCGTATCCATCAGGCATTGGACACCCGACTTCAACATTAGACAATCACCTTGAATGTTCAAACAAAAATAACAGTCTTTACCACAACCAGGAAAGATCCCAACTCTCAACAAATTTTCTTTAATCACTAACAATGGAGTCAACAGATCGGAAACATCAGTAACATGGAGGTTTTCCAAAACAGCATGCACATTGTGGCCGTGCTTGGGAATCGGAGCGGATATAACATTGGGCTTCTCAAGAGCGTCAAATTCAACCTCTTTGGCATCGATTAAATCCTGAATTTTGTTCTTAAGTGCCTAGCAATTATTGGTATCGTGTCCAGCACTATCGGAATGGTAAGCACACTTGGCGTTGGAGTGATAGTATGGAGAGGAGGTGTTAGGGTTTTTTGGCGCCTCTTTCAAACTAGTCAGATTCAGCTTCAACAAATGGGGAAGAACCTGTGCGAGTGTCATGTTGATACGGGTGAACTACCGTTGTGGTCGTTCTACCCGTTGTGGCTGTTCTACCCGTTGTTGATTAGGTCTCGACTGATTGTTACAAGGTTGATCATTTGACGAATTTTGAATCATCACGGCCCCTACAGTCAGACGGCGCTCAGTTCTTCCCAACCCCTTCTGAGAATACACAGCAGATGCTTCTTTCTTGGCTGGGAAAGGTTTTTTAACAGATGTGGATGCGGAAGCATCCTTTTGAATCTTTCCACTTTTAATACCGGCCTCCACCCTCTCGCCGGTAAGAATCAGTTCAGTAAATCCCGTAGAAGAGCTCCCGATTATATGGTTGAAGAAAGGGCCAGATAGGGTCCCCAAAACATATCGACTAATTCCCTATCTGATAGCGGTGGCTGTACCCTTCCAGCCAGATCACGCCACTTTTGGGCGTACTCCTTAAACCCTTCATTTGAAGTCATCCCCATACTTTGTAACTGAGTACGAGTGGGCGCCAAATTAGCATTGTACTGATACTGACGATAAAAAGCAGCTGCCAAGTCTTCCCAATTGTGAACCTCTTATCTCTCGAGCTGATAAAACCAGTCTAACTGAGTGCCAGACAAGCTGTCTTGGAAAAAGTGTACCCAGAGATATTTATCGGATGAATGAGGCTGGATCTTTCTAACATACGACCTCAAGTGCATCTTAGGGCAGGACAGACCGTCGTACTTGGCAAATGTTGGCACCTTGAACTTGGGAGGGATAACAATCTCAGCTACCAATCCCAGTTCCTCAAAATCCAATCTGGGCACCCTCTGCAACTCCATAGCTACCAATCTGTCTTGAAGGTTCTTATATTTGTCATCCGCTGGTGGATACTGTTGTTCGGAGTAGTCTTCGTCTTCTTCCTCTTCCTCCTCTTCTACCTCAGACTCAGAAGGTACAGTAACTCCTTTCCCCTTGCCAATCCCTTCGTCAGACGTTGAAGGGAACTCAAGAGTCCTTCTAGCATCGCCCTCAAACCTTCTTCCGAAAGTGGCTACCCCTGGTCTCTTTTTCTTTTTCCTCTCTTTATTCTTCTCTAGCAGAACCTTGAGATCCTCTTGACCTTTTGCCAAGGTCATGAGGAGTTGCTGAAATTGTGAATTTTGTGCCTGTAGATCTTTTACTGTTTGCTCCAAATCCATCTTGCTGAAGTAAACAACAGAAAGATAAGGAAACCTGGCTTGAAGACCTGTTTATGCATATGATGAATGGTATGTTATTCATGTAATGTATTCAAGGGTTCAAAAATTCAAATTTGTTGTAAACAAAAAGAACGCACGTCATATTAAGAAGAAATTGTTAGTACATAAGTGCCCCATGGGCGAAATATTACAAAATTCTTAATGTAAAAAGACATTGTGCATCCCCTTTGGTGCGATGTAGGTGTTGAGAGTTTCCTCCTCGTGAAGTCGGAGGGTGAGCTCTAAAACCTTCTTCTCACTGGCATAGAAGTTGGCTTCAAAAGTATCTCGTTCTTATTTGAGTTGGATCCAACTCTTTTGAATTTCCTCCCATGATGTTGGCATGTCAGGATGTAGGATGGTGTATGGAACCTCTCCTTCCATAACAGGCTATTTGATCAAGGGGAGAATGTGAGGATATGGCATCATAAGATTCTGGGAGCGGGTTCGTACCCACTTGAGGTAAGGCTCAAGGGGGATGGAATTCTTGTGCCCCAGTGTCTTACTATCCCCCTTGTTAGGCATCCTCCAAGCTCTGATGAACCTTTGTCGAAGTCCTTGCGCATCATTGTCGAAGTCAAAAACTAGGTCAGGAATCAGCATGTCATGAGGGCCATCCCTCCGGGCATATCCAAATTGTCTCAAAGCTAGACAGGGGTTGTAGGTAATGCCTCCCCTAGTGCCAAGTAATGGGACATTAGGGAATTCACCACAACGATCAATGATGATGACATTTTCTCTGGACCGAGAACACCAATGTACATCAGAATGTGTGAGGGTCATCAACTGTTGCGACCACCTTAAACCCTGCTCATTCTTCAAAACTGATTGTGGAAGGTGAGAAATAAACCACCTTGCTAAGAGAGGAGTACATCACATGAGAACACCTCTTTTCCTCATTGTTCGTGTGTAAAATGAGTGTAGGATGTCCCCAAGCAATGTAGGTATGGGATTCCTGGATATGAAAATCTTTACAACATTCATATCTATAAGTTGATCAGGATTTGGGAACAAGACCAACTCATAGATAAGGAGTGCTATAATCTCTTCAAATGCTTGTAGATCAAGAGAATTCCAGCAGTCCTGGGCCTTCTCAAACAAAAACTTTGCCAAGAAACCCTTGACACCACTTCTGGTTTCCCAATGTCCTTTGATGTCAGATGGTTGCAAGTGTAATGCTTGAGCAACATCTTCAGGCTTTGGTTCTTTTTCCGTACCGTTGTATGGTAGTTGATGAAGAATGGGAATTCTCAAGAGTTGAGAAAATTCCTCCAAAGTAGGCACCAACTGATAATCAGGGAATGTGAAACAGTGGTGTAGGGTGTCAAAGAACTGGAACAGTACTTTCACCATGTCTTCTTCAATGTTGGTGTTGACTAAGTTGAGGAGTCTACCATGTCTTTCACTGAAGAGAGAATTCTCTGGAATCCTGGAAGTAAGCTCCTTGAGTTGAGGAGGGATCCTCACAAGGTTGACTTGAATTGTTTTCCTGCGAAGAGATTCCATGACCTACAAAACAAGAACAAAGATGAAGATCCAAACCCTTGAAATGGTTAATGGATGCATATGATGCTTTATGATGTTCATGATGTATGCACAAGTACATGTACAGGCAAGTCACACAAAACCTTAGTTTCAGGCTTGCATGAGGTTTCATAGGTAAGTACCCTCTTGAGTTTAGTTGGCTCAAAACCTGTCCTATAAATAGTAACCGGGTTCTAAGGAGCTCAATATCATTGGATTGTTTTCTATGTTCATTGTTTTTGTTTAGCCACTTAACTAGCGACCAAAATATTCCAAGAAAACAACCCTCAATGAGTGTAGTATCGAGTATCTACCAACTTCGGACTGCACCAAAGGCGGTCATCTCACTACCCCTAATAAAAGGACAAGATGGTCAAGTAAGGTTCTAGTTCATTAGTGCTTAATGACATCACTCAGCGGCCCCGTATTCTCTTTGATTGACTCAAAGGCTACCGGTACTCACAAATATGTCGCACTAATATAGCTATTGCTTCAACCGTGTCGGTATACCCCGCACAGTTTCCATAACGTATTTCTATCTATGAATGTTTCCCAAATCCGGGTGGAGGATTTCAAGCCCAAACAAGAGAACAAAGATGTAAAGCAATCAAAGAAAACAATAGTCATGCCAAGGGTGATCTAAGCCCTAAGGTTAATCCACTTTTAAAGATACTCCCCAGCAGAGTCGCCAGTTCTGAGATACAGTGGGAGAACTGACTTGGGATTTTGCGTTTGTATTCGCAAATGTTTCGGTTTAGCAAGAGTCTCCATTGACTTTTTATTTTATCCTAAGGAAAGGTTAAAAAGCACAGGAAAGACCTTTGAGATGTTTTCTTGGGTTCGGGGAGTAGATTATATAAAGGGAAGGTATTAGCACCCTTTCTATCCATGGTTATCCATGGGCTCTTAGTTACTTGCTTAGATCACTTGCTTTGCATTTCTATTGTTTGAAATGGTGCTTTTCAATTGTTTGAAATGGTGCTTTGTGTGTGATTTTGGAAAATGTTTTGAAAAGAGGCCATCGTTGTGGCAACCTTTGTAATGATTCTTGTTTGAATGTATACAAAGGAGTTTTTGTCTTTTGAAAAGTTTTCAATGTTTGACAGTAGGGTTTTGAAATTTGTGGTGTGAAGTGTATTTTGAAGATAGCAAGGATGTTTTTGCAAGTTTTGATCAAGTAACTAAGAGTTGTCTACCCTATTTTACTCAAATATATTTCTTATGTTTTTAACCCTTTTAAGAGTGTTGTTTCACCATTGTATTTGATGAACAACCTGGTGTTAGGATGTTAAACGGGACAGGCGCGGGTCATCGTATAGACCATGATAGCAATAATATCAAGTATCTTTGGCAATTTTCTTGAGGGACTTGATCATTTTATTTAGGCAACTCAGATAGCGTCATCGAGGGACTATGATCTTTTTGTTTGTTTTTTTGTTTTGCCAAAGTATTTGACATGCAACCATGGCCCATTTTTGAAGGCAACAAGTGGATGAAACCCTAGGGGTGCAAGTGTGCATTGTGTTTGTTTTTCATGCATATTTATCTTGGATTAGGTCAAGCTAGTTGTTGATTTTATTTGCATACAAACCCTAGGTCTAACATGGCATATTTGAAAGCTTTTAAATGTGCGAGAATTTAAATGCTACACTATTACAACATGATATAGGGAGGGGGGTACAAATTTGAATTGGGGGTATTTGACAAGAAATTAAACCCTAGATTACTATTACAACCAAATTGAATGTACAAGATACATTATTTAAATATACAATAATTGAAATAAATACAATAAATAAATGTAAATGAAATGTATTATGCCAAAATATTTTTAGTATGTAAAAAGTATTTTTTTCAATGTGAAAAGTAAAAAATAAAAAGATCAATTTTAATTATTTTTTCCTTTTTAGGGCAAGAAACCCTAATTCTTAATAAATAATATTATTTATTAATTATGTGCAATAATATACTAATTTATACAAAAAAAATAAAAGTTTATTATAAAAATGATATTTTTGGTCCAAAATAATAATAAAAATGAAAATGTAATATTTTTTGTATTTTTTACCTAATTATTTAACAAGATAAAATATATAAGTATATATATATATATATATATATATATATATATATATATATATATATATATATATATATATATATATATATATATATATATATAAAAGAAAGAAAAAGAGAAGGGTTCATTGTGAGAAAAAGAAATCAAATAAGTCAAGTTGAAATAGGGATGAAGCAAAAATGAATGCTATGAATGTGTGAATGCTATAAATTATTTACAAAGATGAATATTTTCAAGAAAATGTTTTTAAATATAAATAAATGAAATAAATGAAAATAAGTATATTTTTTGTATTATTTTTAAGTTTTGTTTTAAAAAGAAAATAGTTTATTTACATATGTATACTTAATAAAATAAAATAAATATCAAATAAATATGAAAAAACATAGAAAATTATTTTTGGCATTTTTTATATTTATACAAAAACTAATGAAGTCAGAATAAAAAATAAAAATGTCAAAAATGATAAATATTAAATAAATGGGCCAGGGGGGTGTAAACAGAAAGTAGGGGTGTTAAAAGTGAAAACACAACAGGCCCAGCCCACCAGACTTCTTCTTCTTCCTCTTGTTCACAAAACACGCGCTTCTGTGTATCAATGGCTAACTCCTGATTCTTTGATTTTTTGACAAAACTCATAACACGAACATTGTAGAGAATTAAACAACGAATTCAACCATATAAAAAACTTGGATTAACTCTCAAAGACCAGAGAGAATTTCTCTGGCCCTAATTTTTAACCTAGTTTTTTTAGAAAGTTCATTAGTGAAATTCTCTCAGCACGACTAATGTAAATGAAAACTAAGCATATGTATGGCTTCAGGGCTATGAGTACAACATATTTCATTCACAAACCTAAGCCTAACCATTCCTAAATGGAGAGATAGAAGTCCATGAAATACCTGTTTCAGTTGACTTCGAGCTGGACAATGTAGCAACCTTCAATGGTGTTTGAGCTTCTATTGAGCTTGCCTGAGGTCCAAGGAAGCTTCTCCAATGCTTGGCTTGCTTTGAAACAACTTGAATCGTGCTGTAGAACTCAACCTGCAGAGCTTTGAAATGAAAATGGAAAAGTGTGTTAAAGGTGTTGCAGCTTGCAATGGGGGCTTGGGATAGTTCAAGTGAGTTGATTGGAAGGTGTTGGAACTATCTTGGGACAAAACGCACGATGGAAATTGGTTGTGGCTTGCAAGATGCAGAACTTGCTTTGTTTTGCAGAAAACAGTGATTCTGAGTATGAGGAGTTTTTAGTGATGAAAGGGTCGTTCTTTAGGCTTGTTGGGATGTATGGAACCTGTTCACAAAGTTCTTGTAAGCTTGTGTTAACAGATATGAGAGATTGCTTATGTTTTGCCACTTTTCTTCTACTTGAAGCAAGAGAATGGAAATGATGTTATAGACCTGTACAATCCCTCATATCATGCTGAAAATTTTGTTCTTGGTTACTGGAATTAGTGGACTTGATCTTGCTTCAAAGATCTGGCCCCATGCCTCAAGGATTTGGTTTTGACATAAAGTGAAATTAGGCAAAAATGGCATTGTTGCTTTTTCCTTTTAAGGCTTAAACTAAAGTATAATACCCTAATGACCAAGACAATACCTTAATACAATGGATATGAATTAAATTAAGGAGTACAAATTGGTTTTGAGGCCTGTAATGTTGAACCAAGCTAGCTAGATCAGAATTGCAAGTTGTTAAGAACATGTATTGGCCATGGACAAAAGTGAGTTTTTTCCAACTTCAAGAATTCGATTCTCTCTAACCTTAAGGGTGTTTGAGGAGTTCTTGGACAATTTGGAATGCTT
This sequence comes from Vicia faba, assembly GCA_948472305.1. Taxonomy (NCBI): domain Eukaryota; kingdom Viridiplantae; phylum Streptophyta; class Magnoliopsida; order Fabales; family Fabaceae; genus Vicia; species Vicia faba. Next base: position 176,229 of record CATIWC010001046.1, read on the forward strand.
GGAACATGTACTACAATCCATATTTGTAATGCAACTTGAAAATCCAAGTTGAACTATATGAAAAATGGCCAAGAAGATGGGTCAAAATCCTGCCAAGATTAGGGCAAATTTTCTCTGTTAAAAGTTTTAGGTACCCTTGTTCCAAAAATCATAACTTGAGATACTAGCTTCTTTTGAGAAAACTTTGTGAATCAAAGTTGTAGACCTTGTGATGGAATACAACTTTCATGTTTTAAGTTTTGTTTGAATCCATTTGCATCTTGGTGAAAATATGGGACAAAGTTAGGAAAAAAATAAGAAAATTTCATAACTTAGAAAAATTCTAAGTTATGAAATATTTCCATTTCAAACCCTAATTTGCATTTTTGGGTTTCTTGATGAACAAGTTTCATAATTTGACATGTCTTGATGAAAAATGACCATTGGCACTTGATTTTGACCAAAAAGTCAATGTTTGACTTTTCAGTATACAGTCAAATTTTGATCAGTTGACTGAAAAAATTCATCTGCCAATCCTATGCATTTGAGATCTTTTGAACTTGTTGAATGGGTAAAGAAAATTTCATTGAGTCCTTGAGTCCATATGTGAGCTTGGTTTTCCATTGGTTAGATCAAACAGTCAAAAATTGCCTTTGTGCAGTCAAAACCCTAAAAATGACCATTTTGCCCTTTTGGTGATCTGATCAAATTTCTTGTGGAATTATGATCCAAACATGATCAAATGGTTCATATGAGTTCATAATGTTAATGTGGGTCAAATTTCATGAGGTTTGACTATCAATTGGCCACAGTTAACTTTTTCCCCAATACAACTGATTTCTAGGTCAACTGTCCAATTGACTGGGCAAAGATTTGAATCAAGGCTTGAAACTTGGTATGGGAAAACTTGTGAACCCAACATGGAGCATGAAAGTTAATTTGGGTATTGTAGGTCAAAATATCCTTGTGCAAGCTCAAACCCTAATTTGGGTTAACAGTGCAAGGAGGGGTCTTGAGCAGAGCAAACCCTAGCTTGATCCTGAATTCCAAGAGTCTTGTGATGAGAAAGTGTTGATGAAATGAGAGGGTAAATTTTGGGGTACAACAATTACAAATACATACATCATGCATAGTTAATTTAAAATTAGTGGTTCATCTGCACTCATTGATGTATCTTTCGATACATTATCCTCTTTGTAGAGTGTGTACCCTCTCTCCAATAGAATTTCAGTCCTAAGCAGAAACTGTATATCCTTTCAATTTTCCCACTGAGTTATCCCTCGTGGATGAATTTTGTTTTAGCCTTCCTACCTAGATCATTACCTGGATGGAATTGATCTCCAATGGAGTTTATTCCTCATTGGATGATGTCTTAGTTGAATGTTTCACTCTGATTTATTCATGGCTTGAATTTGCACGTGAGGACTTTATCTCCTCGATGGGAATGTGTTTATGTTTCCCCAGGAAGTCAAAATTCATTTCTCAGCAATGCTATTGCAATCCTTTATATAATGGCAAGCGGCGTTCTCTTTATTTGAGAAACTTGTACTCCCCCAGCAAGTTTGTTAGTGCTAGAGAAGATTATTTGTTAGCTCCAATGGGTGGATGGTCATTTTAGTATGCCAAAGATAGTTCGTTGAAAGATCTTTACAACAGTTATTATCCTTTTCAAGGGATATCTTTATCAAAGAAGAAATTATTGTCGTTTTCGGTGAAATCCAGAAATTGGTAAAGTTGGTTACCCTTTCTAGGAGGAATGCCTTGGTTAAAAAAGAAGTTGAGATCCGTTCTAGGTGGAATGCCAGAATTGTGAGAAATTTATTGTTGTTCTATGTTTTTTCTACCTTCATCCTGAATTGGTAGTTCACCATCATTCGTTAGTCAGTATTTACCTTTTTTTCCTCATTGGACCTTACCCCAATAGAGTCGACCTGCTTCCAGTTATAAGTATTAATGTCAATCATTTGTTACCAGTCATAAGTATTGATGTCAATCATATGTTCCCACTCATAAGTACTGATGTCAACCCTTTGTTTCCAGTTATAAGCACTAATGGAAATCCTTTAAATACACTTAATAATTAACTTGAACCTTAAAAGACTTAATTCTTTTTGGACTATTTGGTTACTATTATTGGCATTGTGGAGTTATGGATCTCTCTGACTTAGTATTAGAAGCCTTGCTACTTTGAGACTTTGGTGCCCTCTTGTTATTTTGTCTGAATTCCTTGGGTTTTACTACAAGGTATTGGGTGATTTTTTTGTGTGCAGGTTAATCTAATTTTATGCTTTGTCTGTGATTTGGAATTCTTCTGTATACAGTTGTTACTCTGTCCAATTTTTTGTGAAGACTTAATACATCTAAGGCGCAAGTTCATTTGAAGCTTATTTTCATTTGAATCTCGATTTTATTATGCTTGTTTGGTTTTTAATCCAAAGGATGAGTATTCTATATTGAATTCTTTATGTCAAGTGTTGACTTCTCGTTGGTTAGACCATTCTTTTCCTTAGCTTTTACTTTGTGTACATAGGATAGTCCCTTCATCTCCTCGCATTTTCTTTAATTTTAAAAATATTCTCCCTCCTTTTCAAAATCTTTCTTGTTTTTCAAACTTTAACACCTTTCATAATAAACTTGGACTTAGGTCCATGCATTTTCAAAACCTTTTTCTCAATCAAAATCTCAATCCACTTAATCATACTTTGACATCTTTTTCAAGACTAAAAGTCATTAGCCTCACTAAAACCATTTTTGCCACTTTGAATTTTTATTTTAAAACTCTTTTCTCAAAAGATTAGTGTAACGCCCGTTAATTTAATTAAATTAATTACGGATTAATGGTTGAAAATGTTTTTGAAATTGTTGAAGTTGTGAAATGTCGAGAAATGTTAATTTAAGTTGCTAAGTTGTTATTTGGTTGATATTTCATTGATTGGTTGATTAATATTATCAATAATATTGATATAGATATTAGTATAATATAAGGTTTATTAGTCGGGCTCACTATTTGGTTGTATGGAGTAATAGGTGGGGTGTGAAAGTGAGGCCCAATAAGAATATTAATAACTATAAGGTTAAGCCGATTATAAGGAATTAGGTTAATTGAACAAGTCTTAGAGAATTTGGTATGTGAGAAGCTGCAAAGTTACAGAGAAGAGGCAAAGGTAGGAAGCTAGGGCGAGAGACTTTAACCGGTAGAATAAAGCGATCTCCAATCCAAGATAAGGGTGGGGTTCTGACTCTATAAAAGAGTATATGATAAATATTATGCTGGGATTGGTCTGTATAAAATTATCATTGTAGGAATGTTGTTGTATGTGTGATTGTTTTTGTTATGAGTTGGTGTTACCACAATCATATTTTCAGAGGAATTTTTAGTGAATCAATTGATGAATTTGTTGTTGGAAATTATTATATGTTGATATAGTTGTTATGTTGCTGTGTGGTTCTATGTGGTTGGCCTGAAACTGAAAATTATACGTTAGCAATCAGTAACAGACTGGAAGGCTGGAAAACATACATGTCGAGGGGCATGACATGGGTGCCGACCGGCACAATGTTGAAAGGGGGATCATGCCGATCAACAGGAGAATGGTGTCGAAGGGCACATATTGTCTCAATTTTATTTTGTTTGTTTTGTTTCTTGCTGTTGTAGTGGAGCCTTCATGTAGTAGTATTAGTATGAATTAGCAGAGACATTATTGGTAGCAGTATATAACAGAGTTATCGGTAGGATTAATTTGTGGAAATTAATATTTAGAAGAGATGGATTTAATAAGTTGCAGAATTAGCTTAATTAATTATAGTAGTATCCCATTAGATTAATTTAAACCAAGTAGTAGATTTATTGGCACCTAGCAGAGATAATTGTTAGATTAACACTTAGTTGGCATCTAGAGTAGCAGTAGTAGCAGAGTTAATAACAATGGTGTTCCAGAAGCTAAATTTGCACAAAGATGCTAAGTAGCAGAGGATGGTTCAATTAATTTAGCAGAGTAGTATATTAATAACAGATTCAATAATTTAGCAAAGAATTACCGGTAGAAGTAATTAGTAGAATAAATTGGCATAAGATCAATGTAGTAACTAATAGTAATTTATTAAGTGGATAACATGTAGTGTATGTTGGTAACAAGTAGTATTTTTAATAATAGAGAGTAATGGTACTAGTTTGGTAGTGAAATATTAGTAACAGGTAGTACCTATACTAGCAGTAATTGTTTAGACTTAATAAGAGTAGTGCAAAGTAGGAAATGTTGGTAATTTAGCAAAAGATTAATTAACTGGAAATAATCAAATTGTCCAAAAAAAATCATGGAGCATTTGTAGTATATTTTGGCTGATGCGGTGTATTGTAGACTTTGTTGAAAAATATGAATTGCAGGTGGTATTGAATTGTTAGGCTTATGGCCAATGTTGTTTTCTTGCTGATGTTGTTGTCAAATTACTATTGCTGATATGATATTGTTGTTGTGACGTACTAAGTTGTAGGCTTATACCAACGTTGTGTTAATTGTTGTTGTTGAAATATCAAGTTGTAGGTCTATGGCCAAAGTTGAATTATGTTGAGTTGATGCTGAATCGTTAATTGATGTGGTAGGGTTATGCCCAATGTTGATTTATATTGATTTGTTGTGTTGTTGTGATTGTAGCTGTGAATTCTTGTTGATAATGTGAAGTTGCAATGAATTTTAATGACGATGAATTACCTCTATTTACTAGTAATAATGGTGATATAGGCTTATGCCTTGCGATGAATGATGATTATTGTGAGTATGTGATAGTGAATTTATTGAGTCATATACATTTGCATACTCTGTGATGGACTGGATTGGCAAACTGCAAAGAAGGCTTATGCCTTATTGATGCCTCTATTAATTGGAAAATTCTTAAGTTGGGAGTTCTGCTCCTTTTTTAAGTTGAGAGTTATGCTCCATTGATACCACATGCATGTGCATTATATGAGTCGCATTTCATGTTGCATAATCGAGTTGTTGTAATGATGAAATAGTTATTATTTTGTGTTGATGCTTTGTTGTAATAGATGTTGTGTATAAGTTGTGAAATGGTGATTTTATATGATCTGATCTAATATATTATTTATCATACGCTCAATTATATAGTTTGATATCTTACCCCTTCCGTTTGAATGTTGCCCTCTATTGGTAACATGCAGGTAATCAGGAAGGATAGTTGTTACATTCGTTAGTTCGAGTCAGTATTATCACTCTGATACGTAGCACTCGGGGGGGTGAATGATTGATGTTTAGTTGTTGATTATTATTTCATTTGCTGAATTTTTAATTTGATTTCATGAACTAATTATTGTCTTGAGGTTGTTTTAGTTGAATAAAAGATGTTAAGTGAATTTAAGTTGAGTATGTAGATTTCGTTGCTTATCAATAAAAAGTTGTTTGATTTTAAAGAATAAATCAGGTTGTTATCGGTTCATCCAAATTAAGTGTTATGTATATATTTTATATGCGATTAAATGAAGTTTGATTTTAAGTTGAAAATGTAGTATACTATTTATGTTGAACTCTGATTTTGTTATTATCCTCCGGGTAGAAATGGGGTGTTACATTAGTGGTATCAGAGTAGGTCGGTCCATCTTACCAAGTTGTTTAATGTTGTTTGTTCCTTAGTGCGCGACAAGTGTATGAAACACTGTCGGTGCTTGTTGTTTTTCTAATTGAGTTGTATGCAGGAGTTGGGTTGAATATAAGTGGGGGAGAAGCTTTTCTTCTCGGATGTGTTTCCATTGTAAGATGTTAATTTAGTATGTTGTTGATGGCGACAATGCAAGTATTATTGAAGTTTTATTGTTTCCCGAATTCGAATGTGACACGGTTCTAAGATTCTATTGTTAATCAAGTTGGAACATCTTGGGTGAGGATGATCAAACATTGTTGATGTTTACTTCTCGAAGGATGGGTAGCAATGTAAAATTTGTTGATATACGAGTAGAGTGTAAATTCCTGATGTTTCTGAAGATGATGGTTAAGTAACCAGGATAATTTTTAGAAGATGGAATTTAGAAAATTGCGATGTTTCAGCGCTGCTGGTGGACTGTAAAGTTGTCGATTTGAGTAGCCCTTGCGTAAGATGTCGATGTTTGAACGGTGGTAGAGTGACAGATTGCTGTAGACCTTGTCGTGGGATCCTTGTGAGTGATTGTAAAAGTTGTTGAAGTTGGTATAATGTTTTGAATCGTGAGCCAGAGTCGGAAATGCGAGGAGATGAGTATGATTTCAAGAGTGGTAAGTGTTGGTACTGGTACAAAGAAATTATGTTCTGATGTTATCGTGAGGTGTGTATTAGTATGTCGCTGCATGACATCGGTGTTCGCATTTTCGGATAACTTTAGAAATCCATAACTTGTGTTCCAGGCATCGGATTGGCGTTCCATTTGAACGTGTGAGGAGATAGAAATATATTCTAACATATGAAAGTGTTTTCAAATATGGTTGATGCATTCCCATATGGAGGAACTCTGAAGTTGGTTACGGAACTAGAGGCTTTTTGGGTGTAAATGATTATTATTGCAGTTGCTCGAGACGAGGTCAAGCATAATATGTTGTTGGTGATTAAGTTGAGAAATGAGATGTTCGTCATTGAAAAGGATAGTAGTTCATCATTTCAAGTATGGGATGTTGCATGTGAAGAAAGTTTTGTAGGACTAAAGAAAAGAATGACGACTGCTCCGGTATTGGTTTTGTCTAATCCGAGTGAGTCATTTATAGTGTATTATGAATTCGTCTAAGATGGGATTTAGTGGCGTGCTAATGCTGAATGGACAAGTTGTTGCTTGTGCTTCTAGACAAATCATAGTTCATGAGAGGGAAATTGTGGGAGTATTTGTAAACCTCATTGTAAATTATTGGATTATGGTGCTTTAGGTGACTTGAGTACAAGTTCTAAAGGAACACTATTATAGTTCGGTAACGATGGTTTATACTCTATTATGGTTGTCGACTATCTATTGACAAATTGAGGAATTGATCACCCTTAATCTATTGTTGATAGTAGAAGAGACCGTGTTGGATGATATAGATTTGTCGTGCTATCTTAATGGTGTGTAAAGTGATTGATGTTATATCCTGAGGATAGTCGCTCGCCAGTTTGTGTGAATTAATAGAGGAGTGGCTAGGAACGAGTTGAGACGTATGGAACAAGTCGTAGTAGCGAGTTATATGCGAATTAACATCGCAAAGTGAAAGATTGAGAATATCAAGTGAACAATGGTTTTATGGTGGGTATTGAGAAAGTCCAAAACTAGATTGAAACTTGTAAACCATATATTTGAAGAAAATTTTAATGAGGACGATGACCTAAGGTTGATTATCAGAGTTGCGCAGCTGAAGAGTGGTGTGGCGCAAGTGTTGTGCGTGTACGACTCGTTAGAAGTGAAGGATTAAAACATCAGAAGCCTATGTGAATGGTGTGTCTAAACCTACATGCTTGATTTGGTGGATTGTTGATATAGAGATGTTGTGCCACGGAACTATGTTTGATAGTAAATATTTGCAGATTTTATAAGAAGATGGTTGTGGACTGTTGGTTGATGATGAACTATGGGTATGCTTGCTGAGTTATGCAGTTAAGTTGATGTTGTGATGATTTTGTAAGGAATGATGCTCCATAACGTGACGAAGTTGATTTTGTTGGTTGTGTTGATGTCAATATAAGAGTGATACAACAATATGAGTAGAGTTGTTGATATTTTATTGATAATTAACATACGGGTATGAAATTGTGTATGTGTTTTGGTATTGAAAAAGGTGTTAAGATGATATTGCGATGATGTATATCCAAGTATAAGTGGGTTATAGTTGTTTCTACATTATTTGTGGATATGTCGTATTATGGTTTACTAGTTGAAATGCAAGTAACAGTTGTGTCACAAAGTGTTGAATGATTGGCACATGTGTAATCGATTTGAATCGTGTTGAGTTATTGAGTTATCAGGAAAATAGTGGTCGTATTGTTTATAAATGCGACTTGGAAATCAACGAGTTGGATGCGAAACTCGTACTAAGAGTGGTAGTATCTAATAGATTTTCGAGGACGAAAGTATTCTAAGTGGGAGAGAGCTGTAACGCCCGTTAGTTTAATTAATTATTTAATTAAATTAATTACGGATTAATATTTGAAAATGTTTTTGAAATTGTTGAAGTTGCGAAATATCGAGAAATGTTGATTTAAGTTGCTAAGTTGTTATTTGGTTCATATTTAATTGATTGGTTGATTAATATTAGCAATAATATTAATATAGATATTAGAATAATATAAGGTTTATTAGTTGGGTTCACTATTTAGTTGTATGGAGTAATAGGTGGGGTGTGAAACTGAGGCCTGTGATACGGTGGGAGAACTGACTTGAGTGTTTTGCGTTTGATCGCAAATGTTGTCGTTAGCAAGAGTCGCCACCGACTTTTCTTTTATCCAAAAGGAAAGAATGAAAAGAACAGGAAAGACCTTTGAGATTGTTTCTTGAGTTCGGGGGGGTTGATTATGAAAAGGAAATGCGTTAGCAACCTTTTCATCCATAGTTATCTATGGACTCTTAGTTTCTTGCTAGATCACTGGTTTTTGTTTGAAAATGTGCTTTGTGTGGTTTTTGAAAGTATTTTGAAAAGGCGTCTTCCTTTAGGCAAACTTTGTAATAGTTCTCATTTGTAAGAATGTATACAAAGTGTTGGACTTTTGAAAAAATTTCATGTTTGGAAAATGTTTTGAAAGATTTTTTTTTGAAAGTGTTGGTGTTTGTTTTGAAAATAAGCAAGAGTGTTTGATTTGAAATTGAGCAAGCAACTAGGAACAATCTACCTACTCAAAAGTCTTAGTTCATTTCTTCCTTTCCTTTGATATAGCTATCTTACTATTGATTTGGTAAGAAGCCTTATCTTTGGATGTAAAGGGACGGGCGTGGATCATCGTATAGCCATGATAGCAATGTTTTGAAATGTCTTAGCAATTCTCTTTAAGGGGCTAAGATCATTTTAAAAGGCAACAATTGATAGAGTCATCGAGGGACTATGCTCTTGTATTTTTTATTGCTTTTTGGCTAAGATATCTGACATGTATAACATGGCCATTTTCATAAGGCAACAAAGTGGGATTATCCTAAGGGTGCAAGTATGCAAATGTGTTTATTTACATGCATTATTTTATCTTGAATTAGGGTTTTCTAACTTGTTGATTTTGTCTTTCCATACAAACCCTAATTTACTAGCATTTATATAAAACGATAAATTGCGGAAAGTAAAAATACTAAGTTATTACATCATTAGGGGAGGGGGTATACAAATTTACAAATGAGGATTTTTCAAGAAAATTAAACCTAATTAATTATTACAACCATATTGAATATTATACAAAAATTGAATAAATAATAGTGTATAAATGCAAATGGAAAAGAAACATAATTTTTGTTTGAATTTTTATGAAAGGGGTTTTAATCTAAACCTAATTAAGAAAAAAAATTAATTAAAAATTAACAAAATTAAATTTAAACTAATTAAGAAAAGAAATTAAGTTTAAAATCTTTTTAGGATTTTTTATGAAGTGGTTTTAAATTAAGGAAAATAAAATGGAAATTAATTAATTAAAATAAACCTAAGTTCTAAATTAACTTTAATTTACAAGAGAATATTATAATAATTAAAACTAATTATCTAAATATTAATTATTAAAGAAAAGAAATTAATTTATTTAAAGAAAATATTTTTTTTTGTCTTTTTTTGTTTTATAAGAAAATAAAATAAGTAAGTATATATAATAAATAAAATATGTTTTGGATTTTTATTAATAAATAATAATAATGGTAATAATAATAATAATAATAATAATAATAATAATAATAATAATAATAATAATAATAATAATAATAATAAAAGTAAAAAGGAAAATATGAAATAGAAATAAATTAGAAAAATGAAATATTGAATAAAACAATGGGCCAGGGGTGTAAAAGTAGTCAGGGGCTAGAGGTTAGCAAAAATGAAAGCCCAAAAGGGGGGAAGCCCATGCGCTGCAAGCTGGAGCAAAAAAAGATGGGAAAATGTTGAAAAATAAACAAAAGGGTACCACTGGGGCTCGAACTCAGGTCTCTAAGGTGACAGGTGCGCACGCTTTAACCACTGGGATGGTGATACATCTGTTAACTTAAACAAAACAATAAATATGTAACATAAGTTTTGCCCTGAATGTACTCCATCTTCAACCTCTAGCCAAAGGATCTGTAACTTATTCATTTCTCATCCATTCACAAAACTTTCAACATCAAACTTGTTAGACATTTCCTCACAATTCTGAATATGTAAATAACTTAAGCTAATTCTCAAAGATGAGCATGGATTTCTAACAGTATCAAATTCTGACCTAAATATTTTCAGTGATTCAAACTCAAAATTCTCCATACTCAAGCAACATAAATGAAATCTATGGACATGTATAGTTTCAGGGAAATGATGTCTATATTTTATCTTCACAAATGCAAGCCGAATAATGCCTAAATATGAAGATAAAAGTTCAAGAAAAATACCTCAAAATTGGAAATTGTGAAATGAGTTTGAGCTTGTTTCAAGTGATGGTGATGATCAGGTTAACTTCCTTGAGTCTCTAGGAAGCTAATGCAATGCTTAGCTTGAGTTAAGAGTGGCTAGAATGGTCTGGAGAAGTCTTACTATAATGCTCTATTTTTGGCTATGGAAGTTGATGAAGATGATGTTACAGTCTACAAACAGGGACAGGGATGGGTTGTATTTGATGTAAGGAAGCTTTTGAAACTAAAAGGCCAAGAAATGCACAAGTGGTTTTGAATATTGAAGTTTGAAGTCAGAAATGACACAAAAATGGAGGTTTTGTGCAATTTCTAGCTAGAGGTAACTTGGGAGTGCTTAAGGGTGTTCAAACTCGTGTGTTAGCTTGCAAATAACTTGTATATTTATATGAAAAATGTTAGAGCACTTGAGGTGGTCAGAAGTACAAGATATAGAGTTATGGCTATGTTACTTGATTTTGAAGAAAAGTGAAAACATGGTTTCAAGGCATAGTACAAGCATGGCCTGAGTTTATGGGAGGCTCTAGACATGTTGCTTTTGCCTTTGACATTGCTTGTGTTCAGATGAAATAAGTTAGGAGCTCTATGCACCGACTTTGTGATTAAAGTCACTTTTCCAAAATGGAAGTGTGAACTTTGTTTCATTAATGAAATAATCACTTGGACAATGACTCTAGCACTTGGATCATAGCTCAAATAGTTGTGTAATATTCTGATTATGGATAGATTTAGAGGTTAAAAGCCTGCAAAGTAAGATTTATGCAGCATGGGTATGGATTGGATCAAATGTTCATCATGAAAATGACTTGAAAAACAAGTTTGAAACCCTAACTTCTTGCCTTCGATTCTCCTTGCTCAAACATGATCTCAATGAGTTCTTAGACATTTTGAAAAGCTTGTAACATCCTTTATAACCTCTATGTTGGACATTTTTGAATATTCATCTTAGAACTATGTGAAAAATTTCCATGAAGTTAGGTCAAAATCCCGCCTAAACTAGGGCAAAATTTCACTAAGTTTCCTAGTTTCAAGAACATGTATTGACAAAATCATAACTTGAAATCCATGCATTTCTAGGAGAAGTTATGTTCTACAATGTTTTATATCTCATTGAGATATACAACTTTCATGTTGGAAGTTTCCTTTGAATCATCTTGCATCATGGTGGAAAATTGGCTCAAAGTTGTGAAAAAATATGAAGTTTCCAACACTTAGAAAAATTTCTAAGTTTAGAAATATTGACTTTTCAAAATGAAATATTGACTTTTTGATTTCTTGATAAACAAGTTTCATATTTTGACATGTTTTGATGAATTGTAATCTTTGACATTTGATTTTGACCAAAAAGTCAAAGTTTGACTTTTGATCAGTTGACTAAAAATTCATCTGTCAATCAATTGATCTTGAGCAATGTTTTGAGCCATGCCATTAGGTCAAAATGATGAATTTAAATCCTTGAGATCATGTCTGAAACCTAATTTTGACCATTTTGCCCTTTTGATGATCTGATCAAATTTCTTAGAGAATTGTGATCCAAACTTGACCAAATGACATATATAAGTTCATGGTGCTGATATTGGTAAAAAAATTATGAAGTTTGACTATAAATTGACCACAGTTGACTTATTCCCCAATACAATTGATTTTTGGGTCAACTGATCAATTGACTAGGAAAAAATATGATTCAAGACTTGAAACCTTACATGAGCAATCCTGAGAGTCCAAAATGATCCATGAAAGTCATATGAGGCATTAAAAGTCCAATTGTCCTTGTGCAGTCTCAAACCCTAATTTTCAGTCATCAGTGCTTAAGGAGGTGTCTTGAGCTGATCAACTCTTGTGCAGTCTTAAACCAAAGGAGATCTTGTGAGAGATTACTTTAGAAATGAGAGGGAAAATTTATGGTACAACAACTGCCCCTGTTCAATGTTCTTAAACCTGAAGAGTTAGATTGGCGGATCCTCCATTCGTGACTTGAAGGTGGAAGATAATTGAACACTAGAGTGCCAAGAAAATTGCACTCGAATATGTATTGTGAATGGGCTTATAGATGCAATTTGGAGGAATGATGGTAAACACTGAAGGATGTATCAACATATCTTTGGTCGATTTATACTAAAACTTGATGTTTTACCTGTGGGAAAAAGGAGTTAGTAAAATGCAGATGTATGCGTGATGTTTACAAGATGAATGAGATCATGTTAAATGCATTTTGTATGATATGTCACGATGTATGAACGTGAGATGCATGTTTGTCCGGGAAAATAAATTCTTGACTGCTCCTGAAGAATTTTGGGAAACTGAGTCCCGGATTGTTGTTGAGGATGAAGAGTATACATATCTTCAAACTTGTTGAAAGGATGCTTCCACTGGGGAATATCTCTTGTATGTCAGTTGTTATCTGGTCGGATCTAGGCTTCACAATTTGCTGAGGATGAGGAAGTCAACTGCTATCTGGTCAGATCCAGGCTTCACGGTGACTTACTGGGGAAGGAATAAATTATCTATTGTCTGGTCGGATTACAGGCTTTGCTGAAAATCTCTTTTAAATTGAATTGTTATCTGGTCGGGTCCAGGCTTCACAACAACTTGCTGGGAATAAAGAAGTTAACTGTTATCTGGTCGGGCCCAGGCTTTGCAGTAACTGGCCATATGAAGTTAAACTAATATTTAGTCGGGTCCAGGCTTCCTAGTAACTTGAAGTAGTAACTACTATATGGTCGGGTCTAGGCTTCATGGTTTTGGAAAATTTATACTATTATCGGGTCGGGTCCAGGCTTCATAGTATCTCTCTGGGGATCGTAGTTAGTTGTTATCTGGACGGGTCCAAGTTTCACAATAAACTGCTTGGGGATTTAGTTGTTATCTGGTCAGATTCTAGGTTTCACAATGAATTTCTGAAAGGAATTGTTATCTGGTCGGATCCAGGCTTCACAATAACTTATTGGGGTAGAGGCAAACTCTACTGGGGAAAAGAAGTTAAACCTTGGTCTGGTTGAGTCCAGGTTCTTCTATATCTTTGAAGAGTTAAACTATTATCTGGCTAGCTCCAGGTTTCATAGTGTTTTGAGAAGTTGACTATTATCTGGTTAAGTCCAGGCTTCATAGTAGCTTGAAAATTGTACTAATATCTGGTCGGGTCCAGGCTTCATAGTATCTTTTGGAGATAGTAAAGGTTTTGTTGACGACTTTACTGGGGATTAGGGGTTGTGGCCCTATGATTTGCAATAGTCTGAAAGGCAAACTCAAACTGGAGAAGATAAACTCAGCTGGAGAAGACAGGCTCAATTGGGGAGGATAGATTCCATTTGGGGATAACAACCTTAGCTGGGGAAGACATGCTCAACTGGGGAGGATAAACTAAGCTGGGGAATTTTGTGGTTCCTTGACTGTTGTATGTTGGGGAAAATTGAACTCGGCTTGGGGAGTTATGATATCTCGTTGTTTGTTGGGGAAATAAACCATGTTGGGGAAATAAACCCTGTTGATAAACTGCTAAAGAGGTGAGTTATTTTTCTTGTAGGATCAACTTATCTGAGGAGAGAGAGCTGCTAAGAGATTGGGACTTTTGGCTGGAGATTATCCTATTCAAGGAGACTTTGTGAGTAAATTTGTTAATGATGATGTTAATGAAATAATTTTGTGGGGATATTCCAAATACATTAAAGAGGTGCTTGTTACTGCTTAGGTCATATGTGCCATACAATTGTAATTATGTCCATATGCATATGTTCGTTCAATTTTAGTCATTGGACAAGTTTCCATTCAAAACAAAAACAGAAAGTTTGCACTTCAAAGTATATTTGTATTGATATTTTGCCCATGAATATGCGTTTTTGTACAAAGAGACAGAGATCCTAGTAAGAGGAAATCATTGAAAACAAAAACAAATAGCCATGTGAAATAATCTCATTGCCTTCCAACTCTACTATTTCCCCCAATATCTTCGAATTCCCCTTTCCGTCGACAAAAGTTGATTAGATTGATCCTGGACCATTTGAACTTGGATTTTGGTGATAAAGTTGACTGTGGTGATCCACGGGACATAGTTATACGCTTTCCATCCTTAACTTTTCCCTAGACCTCCCTTTCGGGTTTTCAGCCCACCAGGATACCCCTTTTTGCCCAAGTAGCCCTTTCGGATTTTCAACTTGCCGGGTGTACAATCTTTTGCATATATCCCTAATTTTTTCCCAAACCTTTTGGTTTGCCGGGATGCCCTTATTTTTCCTATGTGTGTCAACCTAGCGGGTCTCTTATACGTAGTATTTTTTTAACTATGTCCGCATTTATAGGATGTGGGAAGTATTCACCATCCATGGTAGACAGCATCATGGCACCGCCAGAGAAAGCTCTCTTGACAACAAATGGCCCTTCATAGGTGGGAGTCCATTTGCCTCTGGGGTCGCCTTATGGTAGAATGATGAGTTTTATCACCAAGTCACCAGCTTGATATACTCGAGGCTTGATCTTTTTGTTGAAAGCCTTGATCATCCGTTTTTGGTACATCTGCCATGACAAACAACATCCAATCGCTTCTCATCGATCAAGTTCAGCTGATCCAATCTCGTTTGAATCCACCCGTCTTCGCCTAAGCCTGCTTCATTCATAATCCTTAGTGAGGGAATCTGAACTTCCACTGGAAGAACAACTTCCATGCCATAGACCAAGGAAAAGGGAGTTTCCCCAGTTGATGTCCTAGCTTAAGTGCGGTAGCCATGTAGAGAAAATGGTAACATATCATGCTAGTCCTTATAGGTTACTGCCATCTTCTGCATATTCTTCTTAATGTTTTTGTTGGCCGCTTCGATTGCACCATTCATTTTAGGTCTATATGGAGAAGAATTGTGATGCTTGATATTAAACTGAGTGCAAAGCTCAGTAATCGTAGAATTTTTTAGGTTAGTCCCATTGTCGGTGATGATCCTTTCGGGGATACCATAGCGGAAAATAAGGTTGTGTCTGATGAATCTGGCTACCACATTCTTTGTGACTGAGGCAAAAGAGGCGGCTTCGATCCATTTAGTGAAATAATCAATAGCGACCAGAATTAAACGATGTTCGTTGGAAGCGGTGGACTTGATTTCTATAATCATGTCTATTGTACCCCAAAATTTTCCCTCCCATATTTCTCAACAAATGTCATGTGAGGTCCCCAAATTGCTCAAGGAAGTTCAAGAGTTGACCAGACAAACTCTCTCCTAAGGCAGTCTACCTCAAATCAGGGTTTCCATTTTCATCAAGATGTGTGAACCAAAAAGGACCCAAATGCTCACCATTGTCCTAATATGTTCTCAAGATCATCCATGTCAAGTTTCAAGCCTTGCAGAAGAAGTTTGCCCAATCAATTGCTCAAAGGCCTGAAAATCGACTATGCTAAGTCAAAAGTCAACTGTGGCCCACATACAGTCAAACTTTAAGATTTTTGGTCAACATCCTCATTTTGAAGTATTATTTATCATTTTATCAAGTTTTGATCATGATTCCTCAAGGATTTCTCACAATTCATCAAAACTCAAAAGTTGCTAAATTAGGGTTTTGTAGGAAAAGTTAACTCAACTTTAACCAAGCATAACTTTCTCATACTTTATCATAAATGACCCATCCAAAGCCCATTTTGAAGAGGCTGAAATTCCATACAATTAATATTCATCTCCCAAGTTCAAAATATGCACTCACAAGAAGGTATGAATTTTGACATTATAGGTCATTTTGAAAAGTCAACAAAAACACCTTTTGGGTCAAAGCTTCATACATGAACATGGAAGACTTAATTGAGATGATACCAAAAGGGTTGCTTAGGAGACATCCCAATATTTCTAAAAAGTCCAAGAACACTTCTCTAGGGTCAAAATTGAGAGAGTTATGCATTGGCCGAGTTGAATTTTTTGCAAAATTGCCAAAAGACAAATGTGCTCAAATTTGCATTTTTTGTCAAATGGGCCTAGTTTTTCATGATTGGATCTTGCTTATGACATGGTCAACGACCCAAATACTCACTCACATGTTTTTTGCTTCATTGCTTATTCTATTTTGATTTTTTATTTATTAAAAATTGAATTAAAACAAATAATTGGTAAATAATAGCAAAGATTTGTTTTGATTGGATTTTTTGACAGAATCACAAGCTCATTATGTTGGAAGATCAGAATCAAATCATATCAATGGAAATTGGAACAAAAAGAGCATGATTAGGCCAAAATTGGAAAGATGTCATATACCATGAAAACCAAATCAAATCTTCAAGATTTTTAGTAAGACTAGTGGTTTTTACAACCCTAATTCACTCTAGTACATATAGAGAATGCAGCCAAGGCAAGAAAGGAGGTTAGAGGTCGTGCATAGTCAAGAACAAAATTGAAAAAATTCAAGAAAAAGTGGTGATCCAATTTCCATCCTAGAGGCCAATTCAAGCCATTCTCACAATACCAACAGACTCCTGGACATCTCCAGAAGGGATTTCAATCAGTTGCAAGGCTTCTCACGCCTGGAATCGTAAGTATAGAGGCCACGGTTAGTCTCAAAATTTTGATTTCGTTTTCATTGATTTACGCATCATTAGCACGTTTGATTCATATATTCTTGTTTATCATTGAGTTTGCAAGATTTTGGTATGGTTTAATTGCGTTTTTAGTACAAGAATCAAGAGATGCCATAGTTAGGGTTTCGTGTTCTTGTTTAGGGTTTTCCAATGCAGGCAAAATTGGGCGTTGATTCTGGTACCATGATGCTCGTGAGGATGAGACGAGTTGATTGGTACCAATCATGGTCATTTATCTTAAGCATATACAATTTTTGAGATGCACAGGTCTGTACACTAGCTCAGATGGCTGGGGCGAAGGCCTTTGATGCACACGTCCTGGGTTCGATCCCAAGCGTGTGCATTTTATTATTTTCTTGCTTATTTCAGGTGGATCTCATGCAATACAGTAGCATACGCCTATCATATATGTTTGTGTTCCACCATTAGATTCATCAGCCAGGTGGATCCAACGCTCATGTAGCAAGAGGTCTACCATGCTCCTCAAGTCAACGCGTGCTAGATCAAACAAAGTCAAACACGCCTTAGCCTTGTTGGGCCCAGAAATTCAGTTTCCACCCCCTCTTTCAGCATTGCTACCAGGCCCATTTATTTCTTTTCTTATTTATTTTATTTTAATTTATTCTTTTAATATTTCTTTTATTTATTCTAAATTCACAAATTAATCTATTTTTCATAAAATCATAAAATCAAAAGTTCACAAAAATTAGAATTAGTTTTTTTTACTATTATCAAAATTAATTTAATTTAGTTTAACTTAGGAAAATTGTGATTTATTTTCATAAATAAAATCAAGTAGAAATTAGGTTAAAACTCTTGATTTAATTTTATTTTCTCTTTTTCTCAAATACATAAAATATAAAAAATAGGTTTTTTAGATTGAATTAATTTATTTATCTTAATTAAAATTAATTAGTAGTTAGGTCTTCTTTTTATTTAACTATTTCATTATTTTCTTAAAACATGACAAAAAAAACATTTTTAATCAATCTTCAATAGGTTTAGTCGAGGGTCAAAACCCTAATTGTTTCATATTTAATTCGTCGTGTGCTTGTTATTTATTTTTTCAATATTTTTGTAACTGCCCACTGGTTTGTAATAGTTTAATTTAGGGCTTTTACTTATCGCTTTTCCCCCGGATTTTTGGCTATGTAATTAATCCCCCTCCACGAAGCCTTGTAATAGCGTAGCTTTACTTTCTCGCATTTTAATTTCTACAAATATTTAACTATTTAGATGTATGCTAATAGGATTGTATGACAAGAATGTATGCCAAATTAATACGGTTAGAAAACCCTAATGTGCAAAGATAAATAACTGAAAACAAATCACTCGCACATATCACTCTTAGGGTATACTCTCACTTCGATTGCCTTCGGTAAACGATCATTAAGCATAGGGCGTCTTAGTGGTTGCCCTCCTGTCTAAAAAGATCAAATGTCCCATTCGAATGTTGCCTCAGAAATGTTACCTCGAATATGATCTTAAGACTCTAGGGTTATTACTAAGATGTCCTAACATTGCTTTAGTGACCGTACGTCCCTTTCAAATTGACCCTTACAATTCCAACAACGGTGCTACCTATTTCTCCATAGTAGGATAGCGCTGTCTAAAGGAAACGAGAATAGAAACAATCTTTTTTCGAGTAAGTAGATGCTAGTAGGTACTTGCTCAAATCAAAACTTTTCACACTTACACTTTTCAAACAAATTTTAAAAACAACTTCGTGACACCTTTGAGGACTGATACAAGGGTTATCACGAAGTAGAACATTTTTCAAAACAAAGCACACAAACACAAGAAATTTAAAAATGAGCAAGTACCTAAGAGTCCATGGAAAACCATGGATAGAAAGGATGCTAATACCTTCCCTTTCTATAATCTACCCCCCGTACTCAGAATATCTCAAAAAAGGATTTTTTTTTTCTGTACTTTTTTACTTTCCGATTGGATGAAATAAAAGTCGGTGGCGACTCTTGCTTACCGCGACATTTTGTGAATACAAAACACAAAACGCAAACCAGCGTCAAACAGTCGGTTCTGCCACCGTATCACAATGTCAATGCCCCACATAGCTAATGGCCACAGAGCCGTCATGAACTTCAAAGGGATAGGAGACACATGGACCTTGTCAGCATAAATTTGGCATTTGTGACAATTCCTAGAGTGTTGATGGTAATCAGTCTCCATCGTTGACCAATAGTAACCAGCTCTCAAAATCTTCTTAGCCGTCGTATGTCCACTTGAGTGAGTACCAAAGAGACCATCACGCATATCTTTCATATATTCCTCTTCCTCCTTCTTGTCCATACATCGGAGTAAAGTTGAATCATGGTTGCGCTTGTACAATATTCCGTTGCTTAGGAAGAATTTGGCTGAAAATCTTTGTAAGAACTTTATGTCGTTAATGGATGATCCCTCGGGATACTCTTGTGCTTCAAGATATCTCATCACCTCATGGTACCATGGCTTTTCTGCGTCGGTGTCAAGCTAACAACAATGTGCAGGTTCGTCGAATCTCTCAATTGTAATCATAGGGGCTTCGTTGTCCCATCTGACCTTGAACATTGAAGACATGGTTGCAAAAGCCTCAACCAACTGATTTTCTTCCCTAGGGAAGTGTTCAAAGGTGATATCTTCTAAGTAGGTAATTAGGGATAGCACAAGTTCCTTGTAAGGGATGAGATTAGGGTGTTTAGTGTCCGAATATCCTTTTACTTGGCTGATCACTAGAGCAGAATCCCCAAACAAATTCAAATGCTTGATCCCTAAGTCAATGGCAGCTTTCAGACCCAAGATGCACGCTTTGTACTCGGCCATATTGTTCGTGCAATCGAAGCATAGTCTGGCAGTGAATGGAATGTGGCAACCTTCAGGAGATATGATTACAGCACCAATTCCATTACCGAAGGCGTTGGAAGCCCCATCGAAGACCATAGTCCATCGGGATCCTTATTCAGATCCATCATATGGTCCAGGTTTCACACAGTTGGTTACTAGCATGATGTTCCTATTAGGGAAGTCGAAGTTCATAGACTGATAATCATCTACAGCTTGATGGGCCAAATGATCTGCTAGAACGCTTCCTTTGATGGTCTTTTGTGTAGTGTATTGAATGTCGTACTCAGTCAAGATCATTTGCCATCTGGCTATCCGTCTGGAGAGAACAGGTTTCTCGAAGATGTACTTGATTGGGTCCATCTTAGAAATCAACAAAGTGGTATAAGTCAACATATACTGTCTTAGCCGACGAGTAGCCCATGCCAGAGCGCAACAAGTTTTCTCGAGCAATAAATATCTGGTTTGACAGTCGGTAAACTTTTTGCTCAGGTAATAAATAGCATGCTCTTTTTGACCAGACTCGTCATGTTGGCCCAAAACACACCCCCATGGAGTTCTCTAGTACTGTCAAGTACATGATCAAGGGTCTTCCTTTAATTGGAGGCATGAGAATAGGAGGCTCTTGTAGATATTCTTTGATTTTGTCGAAGGCAGCTTGGCATTCACCATTCCATCTGACTACCTGATCTTTCTTCAAGAGTTTGAAGATTGGCTCACAAGTAGCAGTCAAGTGAGATATGAAGCGGGCAATGTAATTGAGACGACCCAAGAATCCTCTAACTTCCTTTTCAGGATGAGGGACTGGCATTTCTTGGATGGCCTTTACCTTGACAGGATCAACTTCAATGCCTTTATTGCTGACAACAAAACCTAGAAGCTTTCCAGATCGTACTCCAAACGTGCGCTTGTTAGAGTTTAACCTCAACTTGTACTTTTTTAGTCTTCCGAATAGCTTGTACAGGTGATCGAGATGTTCCTCCTTATTTTCTGATTTGGCAATCATATCATCCACATATACCTCTATTTCATGAGGAATCATGTCATGAAACAAAGCTACCGTGGCTCTTTGATACGTTTCCCCTGCATTCTTCAATTCGAACGGCATGACCTTATTACAAAAGGTCCCCCATTGCGTGACAAAAGTCGTCTTCTCCATGTCTTCGAGAGCCATCCTTATTTTATTATAACTTGAGAAGCCATCCATGAAAGAAAAGACTTTATGTTGAGCAGTATTATCTACCAAGACGTCAAAGTGTGGTAGAGGGAAGTCATCCTTGGGGATTTCCCTATTCAGATCCCTATAGTCTACGCACATGCGAACTTTTCCGTCTTTATTTGGCACGGGTACCACATT
Organism: Vicia faba; assembly: GCA_948472305.1. Taxonomy (NCBI): domain Eukaryota; kingdom Viridiplantae; phylum Streptophyta; class Magnoliopsida; order Fabales; family Fabaceae; genus Vicia; species Vicia faba. The sequence goes on from CATIWC010001046.1 coordinate 197,508, forward strand.
GGGGATAGGATGTTATAGATAAGAATCCTTCATCAAATTGTTTCATCACCTTAGCTTTTATCTTTTCAGACATATCGGGCCTCATGCGACGAACCTTTTGTTTGACAGGAGGACAATCTTGTTTTGTCAGCAGAAGATGAACTATAATGTCGGTATCCAACCCAGGCATATCTTCATAAGACCAAGCAAATGCTTCCACATAATCATGCAACATCTGAACCAACCTGCTCTTGACACTGCTTTCCAAGTTAGCACCAATCTTGATTTCCTTCTTATCTGTCTCAGAACCCAGATTGATGACTTCAAGTGACTCTTCGTGTGGCTGAATAGCTTTTTCCTCTTGTAAAAGAAGTCTGGCTAGTTCTCCCGGTATTTCACAATCTTCCTCGCCTTCGTATTCGGCTTGGTTAATTGGACATTTGAAGTCATAGTCGGTAATAGAAGAGTCATTAGCAATAGGATCCATAATGGATGAGGACCTGCAAGAATGTGTGTGTGTGTGTGTGTGTGTGTGTGTGTGTGCATATAAGATACATGGCTATTTTGAAAAATGTATTTGAAGGAAAAGAAAGACAATGAACACAAAGATTTGAATGCAAAAGAGTCCAATGTACTGAATGATCATATGATTAGATGAACATAAATAAAACCCTTGATAAATGGATCAAAGTTCCCCGATCCAGGCACATGGCTTAAAAGTCATTGTGAAATATTATCGACAAAACATTCTTTAATTAAAAGAAAAACAATAACAAGTAGATTACTCCTCAAGGATGGAGATGGGTACGAAGTCCTTTGCATGCCAATTCTTCAGCTCCGTTGTAGTTGGATACACCCAATCTTCAAATGCAGCTTCTTCATCTGAATCACTCACCGCATTAACTTCATGGCTTCCAATACAGAGAGGTGGCTTTCCTGCACGAGCATGCCTCTCTTCCTTCTGAGCTTTGATGCTGAAGCCCAAACCAAACTTGTCCTCTTTGAATGGGATATCAAGGAGTTACCTCTAAGTATTACAGTTTCCTTCTTCAATTGCAGCACGCACATCTTTGACTGAAACTATCTTCGGCACGGCCTTAACGGCTTTAGACTCATCAGAGGAACATTTGGTAACAACAATCAGTGGTAGCACGACCTCAAAGGCTTGACACGGGGTCTCAATGAATTCTCCATCCATCTCTAAATACTTGAAAGAGTTAATGTGGCTCACCATAAACTCTTCCTCACCACAGACGGTGACAATTCTTCCCGTAATAGGATATTTAAGTTTCTGATGGAGAGTTGAGGTTATTGCCCTAGCTTTATGGATCCACGGGCAACCCAACAAACAAGAATAGGCAGGATGGATGTCCATGATGTAGAAGGTAGAACGAAAAAATTGTGATCCTACCTTGATTGGAAGATCCACTTCCCCATGAACTGTCCTCTTTGATCCATCGAACGCCCTTACAATGATATCACTTGGATTCAAGACTAAACCGTCACAATCTAGACAGTCTAACGCCCCCTTGGGTAATACATTCTAAGAAGAACCAGTGTCGACTAGAACATGTGCTAGGGTGTTCCCCTTGCACTCGACTGAAACATGTAAAGCTTTAGTGTGGTTCTTCCCCAACGGTGTTAGGTTAGCATCTGAAAATCCCAAGCCATTATCAGCCGTCAGGCTAGCCACACAATTCTCAAATTGATCCGTTATTGTCTCATGGGGGACATGATCCTTTTCAGGAACTTGATTAATGTCCGAGCATGGGCATCGGAACAAAGTAGCAGTAATAACATTGAAATCTTAGAAGGGGTTTTCCCCAACTGTTCCACAATCTTGAAGTCGCTTCTTTTTATTATCTTCAAGATCTCGTCCATCTCATGAGCGGAGGGCTCTCCATTAGTAACATCCTTTGCGGGTATTTCTGTCACGACCGGCTCAACAACCTCCTATTTCCCCCTTGTATCAGTACTTGGCTTGGCAGCAGTAATGCGGATGGGCGCCTTTGTAACAACTGGTGGTGAGATATTGGGTGAAAATATTCTCCCAGTTCTGGTTACTTTGCTTAAGCCAGTTATGTTATCAACATCATCAGCTTTTCCTTCTTCGATCCAAGCGTCTTGTTTAATCACATGATAAAATACCTCAGCACCATAGTTCCATGGCACTGCCTTTTTTAAAGAATAGGGAATTGGTCCGGGATTGGTAATTATTAAGGGAGAAACAATGGGTTCATTTGAAATCCTAATAGGACCTTTGGAGGTGATCCTAAGAGGCTTGTTTGAGATGGTAATAATGGAGATATCTTTGCATTTGTTAATCAAATTTTGGCAAGTGGGGTCTTCTCAAATATAATTTCGTGGCTATCCATCAGGCGTTGTATGCCTTCCTTCATCCCTTCACATCCATTAAGTTGTCTTGTACATCACACACAGTCTTTTACACAGTCAGGGAAAATCCCAGCTTTCAACAGATTCTTTTTGATGATATCCAGCGGATTAGTTAAGTCTTCAACAAAGGCAACAAAAATTGTATCTTGAACAACATTAACACCCTTGCCATGCTTAAATATAGGTGCGGTGATTACATTCGGAGTTGGAGGAGGATCAAACTCAATAGTTTTCTTATTGATCAAATCCTGTATTTTATTCTTCAAGGCCCAACACTGGTCAGTCTCGTGCCCGGGGCTACTTGAGTGGTAAGAACATTCGGCATTCAGATTATACTTTGGTGAAGAGGTATCTGAGTTGGCAGGTGGATCACGCAATGTCACTAAATTAGCCTTGAGAAAATGTTGTAAGGCTTCAGACAGTGACATGCCTAACCTCGTAAATTGTCTTGGAGTTTAAAAATGTTGCTGATTAGTAGATGGTCTTGGAGTAGGAGTTGGATTGGAGATTCAGACAACATTAACAGACGTATGATCATTCTTCTTGGTACGGGCCCTTGCCCCGTACACAACATTGATTTCCTTCTTTGCAGCAAAAGGTTTCTTGATAGGATTGGAAACAGAGGTAAACGCCATAGAGATCTTCCCACTTTTGATGTTGCTTTCAACTCTTTCACCGGTTAAGATTAATTTGGTGAAACCAGAAGAAGAGCAGCCAACCAAAAAATTAAATAAAGGACCAGATAAAGTGCCCATGAACATGTCAATGTGCTCCCTATTAGTCAAGGGTGGTTGAACCCTACTGGCGAGGTCTCTCCACTTTTATGCATATTCTTTAAATCATTCATTCTTTCCCATGGTCATATCTTGCAACTGAACCCTCGTTGGCGCCAAGTCGGCGTTATACTGATACTGATGGTAGAATGCGGTAGCTAAATCCTCCTAAGTATTGATACGGGAACCATCTAACTGATAAAACCATTCAAGTTGCGTTCTGATCAAGCTCTCTTGGAAAAAGTGAACCCAGAGTTTCTTATCAGCAATGTGCGCCTGTAACTTGCACACATAAGATTTCAGGTGAAGTTTTGGACAAGAAACTCAATTGTATTTTGCAAAGATTGGTATTTTAAATTTATGGGGAATGACAACCCCAGAGATCAAACCCAAATCATCAAAATCTAAACCGGGGACGACTTGGATTTCAACAGCTTCCAATATGTCTTCTAACGGCATATACTTGATACCGGCGGGTGGATATTGCTCGTCAAAATAATCATCATCAGACACTTGATCATTAACACAGTCAACCTGGGTACTCTTAACCTTACCAATCTGATTCTCGTCCTCTTTAGATGAGTCTTCCCCTACCGGGATCTGACGGACTGTCTCCTTGAACCTTCTACCCATGTTAAGTAGAGCTTTCTTCTTGGGCTTCTTCTTAACTTCCAGCAATGCCATCATATCTTGCTGCCCCTTGGCTAGGGCTAGGAGAGTCTCTTGGAATTGAGAGTTTTGTGCCTGGATATCCTTCACAGTTTTCTCTAGATCCATCTTGCTGAAATAAACATCAGAAAGATAAGGAAACCTGTTATGTAAAAAACCTGTCATGTTATGATGCATGGAAGATGTATATGCAAATGATTTCAAGGATTACTGAAATTTAAATTTGTGTAGACAAAATAAATGAACAAACGTCAATTTCATTAATTAGTTTGAAAATATTACATCATGCCTCTTGGGCATACAAAATAATTTTCTAAGATAAAAAGATTGAACGCATCCTCTTCGGTGCGATGTAGGTGTTCACACTTTGCTCTTCTTGTAGCTTCTTCGTAAGCTCCAAGACCCTCTTCTCGCTAGCATAGAATTCTTCGAAAGTATCTCATTCTTCCTTAAGCTGAATCCAACCCTTTTATAAGTCTTCGAGAGAGGTAGGCATGTCTGGATGGAGGACAGTGTATGGGACATCTCCTTTAACCACATGTTCCATGATAACTGGTAAGATGGAGGGATAAGGCATCCCAAGTTTCTGAGCTCGAGTTCGTACCCACTTAAGGTAAGGCTCAAGGTGAATGGAATTCTTGTGTCCTAGCATCTTACTATCCACCTTGCTTACCATCCTCCAAGCTTGGATAAACCTCTAGTGGTAGCTTTGATTATCGTTCTCGTAGTCGAATACCACTCCTTGAATGAGCATCTCATATGGACCATCCCTTCGGGCATAACCAAACTGTCGTAAAGCTAAGCAAGGGTTGTAGTTGATACCTCCCCTAATGCCAAGTAAAGGGACATTAGGGAATTCACCACAACAGTCGATGATAGTAAATTTCTCCAAGGATCGGGAACACCAATGAACATCTGAATGTCTGAGCGTCATCAACCTATGGGACCACCTCAAACCTTGCTCATTCTTCAATACAGATCGGAGAAGATGCGAAATAAACCATCTTGCCAAGAGAGGAGTGAAACACATGAAGATCCCTCTTTTCCTCATAGTGCGAGAGTGTAAAGAATGAATAATATACCCCAACAAAGTAGGCACTGGATTCCGAGACATGAAGATTTTGTGGACGTTTACATCTATGAGTTGGTCAGAATTTGGAAACAAAACCATCCCATACATGAGAAGGGCCACAATTTCTTCAAAAGCTTGTAAGTCCAAGGAGTTCCAACAATCTTGAGCTTTCTCAAATAAGAACTTGGCTAAGAAACCTTTGACACCGCTACTTGTTTCCCAATTAGTGGTGAAATCAGATTGTGGCAAGTGTAGTGCTTGGGAAATCTCCTCAGGTTTTGGATCTCTTTCTGTATCGTTGAAGGGTAGTTGATTGAGAATGGGAATCCTCAAGAGTTGTGAAAATTCTTCTAGAGTAGGCACAAGTTGATAATCGGGAAAAGTGAAGCAATGGTGTAGAGGATCAAAGAATTGGAAGAGCACCTTCATCATGTCTTCATCAGTGATAAAGGTAACCAAATTTAGGAAGCGACAATGTCTTTCGGTGAATGAAGAGTTCTCAGAGACCCTTGATGCTAACTCTTTGAGTTGAGGAGGAATCCTTACGATATTGACTTGGATAGTATTCTCGCGGATAGAAGCCATGTCCTACAAAACAGAACAAAGATAAATCCCAATAATCCTTGAAATGGTTAGAATGAGTATGATGTTATGATGTTTATGATGTCGTGTACAAGTAAATATATACAAACAAGGAAAACAAGTCCTTAGGTTTAGGCTTGCATGGAGTCTCATAGGTAAGTACCCTCTTGAAGTTTAGTTGGCTCAAACCTGTCCTAGAAATAGTAACCGGGTTCTAAAGGATCCCAATATCACTGGTTTGTCTTCTCGGGCATTATTGCAGCGCAAGCCTCTTTCACAGCGACCGAAATATCCCAAAAATCCAAACCTCAATGAGTTTAGTATTGATTATCTACCAACTTCGGACTGCACCAAAGCCAGTCATCTCACTACGTCCTAATAGCCAAGTTGGTCAAGTAAAGGTTCTAAAGTCAGTTAGTGTTTCATGACATCACTCATCGGCCCCGTATTCTCCTTGACTACTCAAGGGCTACCGGTACCCAGAAATATATCACACTAACATAGCTATTTCTTAGACCATGTTGGTATACCCTGTACAGTTTCCACAACGTATTGATACTTACCTATAAGGTATCCCAAATCCGGGTAGAGGATTTAAGCCCAAACAAAGAACCAAAATGTAAAGCAAACAAATCAAACAATGAAAGCAAATAAAAGGTGATATAACCCTAAGGTAACCCTACTTTTAAGGATTTCCCCAGCAGAGTCGCCAGTTCTGTGATACAGTAGGAGAAATGACTTGGGTGTTTTACGTTTGATCGCAAATGTTGCATTTAGAAAGAGTCGCCATCGACTTTTCTTTTATCCAAAAGGAAAGTCTGAAAAGAACAGGAAAGACCTTTGAGATTGTTTCTTGAGTTCGAGGGGTAGATTATAAAAAGGGAAGGTGTTAGCACCCTTTTCATCCATAGTTACTTATGGGCTCTTAGTTGCTTGCTAGATCACTGGCTTTTGTTTGAAATTTTGCTTTATGTGGTTTTTGAAAGTATTTTGAAAAGACGCCTCTGTTTAGGCAAACTTTGTAATAGTTCCCGTTCGTAAGAACGTATACAAAGTGTTGGGATTTTGAAAATATTTCATGTTTGGAAAATATTTTGAAAGTGTTTTTTTGAAAGTGTTGGTGTTTATTTTGAAAATAAGCAAGAGTGTTTAATTTGAAATTGAGCAACCAACTAGGAACAATCTACCAACTCAAAAGTCTTAGTTAATTTCTTCCTTTCCTTTGATATTGCTATCTTACCATTGATTTGGTAATAAGCCTTATCTTTGGATGTAAAGGGACGGGCGTGGGTCATCGTATAGCCATGATAACAATGTTGTGAAATATCTTAGCAATTCTCTTTGAGGGACTAAGATCATTTTGAAAGGCAACATTTGATAGCGTCATTTAGGGACTATGATATTGTATTTTTGATTGCTTTTTGGCTAAGATATCCCACATGTATAGCATGGTCATTTTCATAAGGCAACAAAGTGGAATTACCTTAAGGGTGCAAGTGTGCAAATGGGTTTATTTACATGCATTGTTTTATCTTGAATTAGGGTTTGCTAACTTGTTCTGTAATAATTAATTAGGTTTAATTTTCTTGCAAAATCCCCATTTGTAAATTTGTATACCTCCTCCCCTAATGATGTAATAGCTTAGTATTTTTACTTTCCGCAATTTATCATTTTATATAAATGCTAGTAAATTAGGGTTTGTATGGAAAGAAATTAAATTAAAAATATTTTTAGGGTTTTTTATGAAGTGGTTTTAAATTAAGGAAAATAAAATGGAAATTAATTAATTAAAATAAACCTAAGTTCTAAATTTAATTTACAAGAGAATATTATAATGATTAAACATAATTATCTTAATATTAATTATTAAAGAAAAGAAATTAATTTATTTAAAGAAAATGTTTTTTAGTCTTTTTTTTGTTTTATAAGAAAATAAAATAAATAAGATAATAAATAATAAATCAAACCCGTGTGTTAGCTTGCAAATAACTTGTATAGTTATATGAAAAAGGTTAGAGCACTTGAGGTGGTCAGAAGTACAAGATATAGAGTTATGGCTATGTTACTTAATTTTGAAGAAAAGTGAAAACATGGTTTCAAGGCATAGTACAAGCATGGCCTGAGTTTATGGGAGGCTCTAGACATGTTGATTTTTCCTTTGACATTGCTTGTGTTCAGATGAAACAAGTTAGGAGCTCTATGCATTCACTTTGCGATTAAAGTCACTTTTCCAAAATGGAAGTGTGAACTTTGTTCCATTAATGGAATAATCACTTGGACAATGACTCTAGCATTTGGATCATCGCTCAAATAGTTGTGTAATATTTTGATTATGGACAGGTTTAGAGGTTACAAGCCTGCAAAGTAAGATTTATGCAGCATGGGTGTGGATTGGATCAAATGTTCATCATGAAAATGACTTGAAAAACAAGTTTGAAACCCTAACTTCCCGCCTTCGATTCTCCTTGCTCAAACATGATCTTAATGAGTTCTTTGACATTTTGGAAAGCTTGTAACATCCTCTACAACCTATATGTTGTAAATATTTGAAGATTCATCTTGGAACTATGTGAAAAATTTCCATGAAGTTAGGTCAAAATCCTGCCTAAACTACGGCAAAATTTCACTAAGTTTCCAAGTTTCATGAACATGTATTGTCAAAATCATAACCTGAAATCCATGAATTTCTAGGAGAAGTTGTGTTCTATAATTCTTTATATCTCATTGAGATCTACAACTTTCATGTTGGAAGTTGTCTTTGAATCATCTTGCATCATGGTGGAAAATTGGCTCAAAGTTGTGAAAAAAATAAGAAGTTTCCAACACTTAGAAAAATTTCTAAGTTTAGAAATTTTGACTTTTCAAAATGAAATCTTGACATTTTTATTTATTGATGAACAAGTTTCATATTTTGACATTTTCGATGAGTTGTAATCTTTGACACTTGATTTTGACTAAAAAGTCAAAGTTTGATTTTTTTGTGTACAGTTGACTTTTGATCAGTTGACCGAAAATTCATCTGTCAATCAATTGATCTTGAGCAATGTTTTGAGCCATGCAATTAGGTCAAAATGATGAATTTTAATCCTTGAGATCATGTCTCAAACCAATAAGTCATTTGCTAAGTCAAAAATCAGAAATTGCATCTTCTCAGTCAAAACCCTAATTTTGACCATTTTGTCCTTTTAATGATCTGATCAAATTTGTTGAAGAATTGTGATCCAAACTTGATCAAATGACATATATAAGTTCATGGTGTTGATATGGATAAAAAATTATGAAGTTTGACTGTAAATTGACCACAGTTGACTTTTTCCCCAATACAATTGATTTTTAGGTCAACTGAACAATTGACTTGGCAAAAATGTGATCCAAGACTTGAAACTTGACATGAGAAATCTTGAGAGCCCAAAATTATCCATGAAAGTCATATGAGGCATTAAAAGTCCAATTATCCTTGTGCAATCTCAAACCCTAATTTTCAGTCATCAGTGCTTGAGGAGGTGTCTTAAGCTGATCAACCCTTGTGCAATCTTAAACCAAAGGAGATCTTGTGAGAGATTACTTGAGAAATGAGAGGCCAAATTTTGGGGTACAACAAGGAACAATAAGAATATTAATAACTATAAGGTTAACCTAATTATAAGGAATTAGGTTAATTGAACAAGTCTTGAAGAATTTGGTACGTGAGAAGCTGTAAAGTTACACAGAAGAGGCAAAGGTTGGAAGCTAGGGAGAGAGACTTTAACCGGTAAAATAGAGTGATCTCCAATCCAAGGTAAGGGTGGGTTTCTGACTCTATAAAAGAGTATATGATAAATATTATGCAGGGATTGGTCTGTATAAAATTATCATTGTGGGAATGTTGTTGTATGTGTAATTGTTGTTGTTATGAGTTGGTGTTACCACAATCAGATTTTCTGAGGAATTTGAAGTGAATCAATCAATGAATTTGTTGTTGGAAATTATTATATGTTGATATAGTTTTTACGTTGCTGTGTGGTTCTATGTGGTTGGCCTGAATCTGAAAATTATACGTTAGTAATCAGTAACAGACTAGGAGGCTGGAAAACATACATGTCGAGGGGCATGACATGGGTGCCGACAGGCACAATGTTTAAAGGGGGAGCATGCCGATCGACAGAACAATGGTGCCAAGGGGCACATGTTGTCTCAATTTTATTTTGCTTGTTTAGTTTCTTGTTGTTTTAGTGGAGCATTCATGTAGTAGCATTAGTATGAATTAGCAAAGACATTTTTTGTAGCACTATATAGCAGAGTTATCAGTAGGATTAATTTATGGAAATTAATATTTAAAAGAGATGGATTTAATAAGTTGCAGAATTAGCTTAGTTAATTATAGTAGTATCCCATTAGATTAATTTAAACCAAGTAGCAGATATGTTGGTACCTAGCAGAGATAATTGTTAGATTAACACTTAGTTGGCATCTAGAGTAGCAGTAGAAGCAGAATTAATAACTATGGTGTTCCAGAAATTAAATTTGCACAAAGATGCTAAGCAGCAGAGGATGGTTCAATTAATTTAGTAGAGTAGTATATTAATAACAAATGCAATAATTTAGCAGAGAATTACCGGTAGAAGTAATTAGTAGAACAAATTGGCATAAGATCAATGTAGTAACTAATAGTAATTTATTAAGTGGATAACAGGTAGTGTATGTTGGTAACAAGTAGTATTTTTAATAATAGAGAGTAAGGGTACTAGTTTGGCAGTGAGATATTAGTAACATGTAGTACCTATACTAGCAGTAATTATATAGACTTAATAAGAGTAGTGCAGAGTAGAAAATATTGGTAATTTAGCGAAAGATTAATTAACCGGAAATAGTCTAATTATCGGGAAAAATTCGTAGAGCGTTTGTAGTATATTTTGGTTGATGCGGTGTACTGTATACTTTGCTAAAAAATATGAAATGCGGGTGGTATTGAATTGTTAGGCTTATAGCCAATGTTGTTTTCTTGCTGATGTTGTTGTCAAATTATTATTGTTGATATGATATTGTTGTTGTGACGTACTAAGTTGTAGGCTTATGCCAATGTTGTGTTAATTGTTGTTGTTGAAATATCAAGTTGTAGGCCTATGGCCAAAGTTGAATTATGTTGAGTTAATGTTGAATCGTTGATTGATGTGGTAGGCTTATGACCAATGTTGATTTATGTTGAGTTGTTGTGTTGTTATGATTGTTGCTTTGAATTCTTTTGATAATGCAAAGTTGCAAGGAATTTTAAATGACGATGAATTATCTCTATTTAGTGGTAATAATGGTGATATAGGCTTATGCCTTGCGATGAATGATGATTGTTGTGAGTATGTGATAATGCATTTATTGAGTCATATACATTTTCATACTCTGTAATGGTCTGGATTGGAAAACTAGGAAAAAGGCTTATGCCTTGTTGATGCCTCTCTTAATTGGAAAATTATTAAGTTGGGAATTCCCCTCCATTTTTAAGTTGGGAGTTCTGCTCCATTTTTAAGTTGGGAGTTCTGCTCCATTGGTACCACATGCATGTGCATTGTACGAGTCACATTTTGTGTTGCATAATTGAGTTATTGTAATGGTGAAATAGTTGTTATTTTGTGTTGATACTTTGTTGTAATAGTTGTTGTGTATAAGTTGTGAAGTGGTGATTTTATATGATCTGATCTAATATATTGTTTATCATACTCTCAATTAAATAGTTCTATATCTCACCTCTTTTGTTTGAATGTTTCCATCTGTTGGTAACGTGCAGGTAATCAGGAAGTATAGTTTTTATCTTTGTTAGTTCGAGTCGGTGTTGTCGCTCTGATACGTAGCACTCAGGGGGATGAACGTTTGATGTTTAGTTGTTGATTATTATTTCAGTTGCTGAAATTTTAAGTTGATTGCATGAACTAATTATTGTCTTGAGGTTGTTTTAGTTGAATAAAAGATGTTAAGTGAACTGAAATTGAGTATGTAGATTTCGTTGCTTTTCAATAAAAAGTTGTTTGATTTTAAAGAATAAATCAGGTTGTTATCGGTTCATCTGAATTAAGTGTTATGTATATGTTTTATATGCGCTTAAATGAAGTTTGACTTTAAGTTGAAAATGTAGCATCATATTTATGTTGAACTCTGATTTTATTATTATCCACCGGGTAGAAATGGGGTGTTACAATTAGACTCTTGGTTATTCTTGTAATGATGTATGTTACTATACTTCTACAATATGTAATGAAATGAGCCATTTACCACTTGGGTGTTGAGTGATGTCTTATGGATTTTAAAATCTAAGTGATGTTCTCCACTTTGAGATGACGCAAATGCTTCTTTCTCATAATTGTGGGTAGTAAGTATTTTTTACACTCGTATATGACGATTATGTCTCTTATATTAAAATTAACCAACACACATATGTTTTAAAACTTTTGAGGTGAACTACAAGTACCCTGATCTTCTATTGCACGAAGGAGATATGCGGGCACAAAAGGTTTGCAACCGCGACGGGTAAAAAAATTGTAAAAAAAATATTTCTTTTCTCATCTCCACTATCTTGTTTTGTATATATCTTTTATAGCCAAATACACAGATTTTCAAAGAGGTTCCTGCGGAGTATCATAGATGTTTAGGGTGTTAATAACTTCTTTTTACATAACCAACCCCAGTACCTAGATTCTCTTCCCTTTTCTTTTGGGTTTATTCACTCTTTTCCCATTTTATTTGGAAACAATAAATCACAACAAGGTGATTTTTATTTTATTTGTACTAGTTAAGTCAATCTAATGACTTAGTCTCGATATGTATGCCGCTACACACAAGTAGGGGCAAAATAGAGCAAATGAGATGGACGAAGAAAACTTATATAGGGCAGATAGAACCACAAGGTACCCTTTAGATTCTCCCATGATTTTGAAAAACTCAACACATTTCTGACTCGTCCCACTAGCGTTTAAGGTCTCGAAAAATATATCATAATTACTTACATTAAATGAAAGTAAGCTTGACCATTTGAATGATTGATTGACATTCTCAACATACATTTTTAGGTAATCAGAGGACATATGGTAGGAGAGATGACTTATCCCTCAATTAAGAGACTCACCTCTCACTGGAAAAAGACGTATTTAGCTTAGGGACTCTCTCCAAGCTGAGGGAATCGCCTATCATTAAAAAAGGTCGTCTTCAGCCGATAAAGCTCCCAAGCCGAGGGACCTACCTTACAAACAAAAGAAGCTTTAAAATACTTCTCCCTTTACCAAGTCTCCGTGCTTAAGGGACTATGTAGTATTATATTTGTGAGAGTCCTAAAAATGGAGGCTCAGGCGTATTTGTCTAAGAGTGATATCAAAAGTGTGATATCCTCACAGAACATGAGTGATCGCCTTTGGCGTTGATTACATGTATAATATTATTGTCACATGTTAGTTAGTTGAGAGGAAGTCCACCGTGAATCCCAGAGAATAGGTGGTCAACAATCTCACCTAGTCATGAGGGAGCGGTTGTCGCCCTTAAGGATTTCCTAAATCATAGGTCCAAATAAGCATCTATCAATACCTCATCCCTATCGGGAGAAAGGCAAATCTAAATTCACACGCTTATACCTAAGCACTTGACACTTATACAAAAGCTTTCACTGCACATGAGCAGGTCTACTAAACTACCATAAACACCTCCGTATAGAGCTTATTGTCGCCGTGGACAAACCCTAACCACCATTATTTATTATACACCTATTAAATACACTGAATGTCATTGCCCTTGCAGAGATAACTTACACACATATACTTTTTGACCAGTACAATTGCCTTTTTCTTTAATAAATTTATTTAAGGTTTCATACAAGTTATTCATGCATTTCACTCTTCATATTTATTTGGTTTTAAGGTTTGTCTTGTTCTTTATTTTGTCACTAATCATATCATTTTTATTTTCAATATTTTTAACAATTTTAAAATTTTACAATATTTCTTTCAAGTTAATCATTTCTCTCACTAAGCTCAACATTTAAATTAAATAATTACTTATAGGTAAAAGTAGTTACGTCATCGTCTTCATCACAATTAGTTTTGAGGCAAAAATCTACATATGTCTAATTCTTTTATTGATTTCTTAGACTCGGCTTCATGAAATTTTTTGAAGGATTCTTGAATGAAACTTTGAACGATGATTTAGATGCTTCTCTAATTGATTTTTTCGTGTTGTCACAAAATTCTCATACGAAAGAATATACTCCACGTATGATTCTTATGATGATGATTCTCCAAAAGATCATTTAAAAGTCTTTTTAAAAGAAACTGCTGATGATATTTCTGATATCAAATCTTTAGATGCATTTGAATTTTCTTCTCTAATTTATTCTTTTTGTAAGCAGTTAGATTAATTCTTTCAATTTTTCAATTTCTCAATAATAACTTTTGTATTTTTGGAGTCAAGTGTTAGATAAGTTTCTGATAATAATTCTTGAATTTAAGACATTTATTATAATTTTAGTTGTTGTATTAAGTATGTGATGTGATATATTATTAGATTAAATTCAATAGTAACATTTTTTAAGAGAAAAAAGAAAATGTATTGGTAAGTTTTTATTCAAACAAAAATATAAAAATTTAACAAGAAGTGAAAAACCTTTTTTATGGCAACCATGTTTTAACCGTTGACAAGATTAATGTGATCTAAAGTTAAGAATGTTATTGTAAAATTAAGAGAAGTTTGAATATAACACTTGCATGTAAAAATAAAATAATCTTAAAACAAAGATATATTTGATAATGAATGGCATGTATTGAATTGTCATATTCAAGGAAAGAAACAAAGAACACCTCTTCCTCCGGTCCTATGTATGAATTGATTGACATCAGCAAACATGCATGGAACCTACATATCATGTTCTGCCTGCAAAAATTGATTACTTTAGTTATTATTATTGAAAAATTGAATAAAAATTTGAATTATATAGTAAAGTAGTACTCGTACTATAGTATTTGTTGACGATTGTATAGGTTGAATAAAAAGAAACACTAGCCCACCTTGTCCGTATCCATCTAACATTTCTACTAATTCTTAAATTCTTACACACAAGCACCACGCACTATGAATGAAAAATAAAAAGAGTGGCCAACAAAAAAGAGAGAACATAAATGTTGACATGATGGATTCCCATTATCCTTCTTTTCTTTCCATATCCTCTCTTTTATTGCTTTCTTCCATCATCAAAATACTTTCTAGATCCATAACATGGTATGGCAATCACACCATTGATAGAAAATTTGGTTACTTAATTTTTGTGGTTAATAGTTTAATTAGGTACAAACACTGGTTATATTTATGAGTTATAATTTTGAGACATAATATACATCTCATATAATACAATTGTAAAATAATTATTTTCGTTTATTAAAAATATATTTTTATTAAAAAGTGTTTTTAATTTACCATCTTTTATTTAGTTGGATTTATACCAATTCATCAAATCATACGAGTTTCATATTAGTTTAGTGAAATTATATAAATGATAGTTAATGAAAAAAATTGTGTTACAGAAGATGTTGTCACTCTTTAAAATCTAAAAAAAAAAAAACAATTTTATTGATAAAATTAGCTCTTCTTTCAAATCTTTTGTCTTATCTTTGTGTGATTAATCCCGTCTGAACACATAATAATTTCTCTAAATATTATAATTATTTTAACAAAATATTTGTTCACTTAGTGCACGAGATACTTTAGATGAAAGAATGAATATGAGAAATAATAAAAATAAGAATTATATTATTAACTTAAATATGAAATTGTTTTAATATATATATATATATATATATATATATATATATATATATATATATATATATATATATATATATATATATATATATATATATATATATATATATATATATATATATATATATATATATATATATATATATATATATATATATATATATATATATATATATATATATATATATATATATATATATATATATATATAATTTGTAGACTAAATAACAATCTCTAAACCCTAACTAACTTGAGTTTGGGCTACACAACTTAGATTATATTATAGCATACCCCCTATAATCTAAGTTGTCGAAGACACGCTAATCATAGTCAATCTAAATTATTCTTAATTTCTTTCTCGAGGTTAGGAATTTTTCGATCTTCAATCCTTTATTTGAGTAATGTCTTACTTCAAGTTCACCTTGATTTATATTCTCCCTTAAGAAGATAAATTTAGCTTCGATGTGCTTACTCCTTCCATGTAGAACTAGATTCTTTGCAAGATTTATAGTTGACTTGTTGTCGATCTGCAACATCTGAGGTTTCTTCACTTCGACATTCATCTCTTCCAACGTATATCTAATCTAAATTGCTTGATACGCAACATATGATCCTGCTATGTATTCAGCTTCACATAATGACAATACCACCACAGGTTGCTTTCTTGAGCACTGTGAGATTGGGGAACCAAATACTTGAAATAAATAACCAATTGTACTTCCTCAATCTTCATTATCTCTACGCCAATCAACATATGAATAGTAATTAATTACATTTTATTTGCGTTCAAAAACTTCGGGGAAAATTTTTTTTATAATTTATTGATCTTTTTAAGTATCTCAAGATTCTTCTTGCAACCTTCATGTGTTACACTCTTGGTTCACTCATGTATCTTCTCATCAATCCAACTGAGAAACTTATATCTAGTCGACTGTTGCCCTCATATCTCAAAGATCCAATAATTCATTTGAACAAAGTGACTTCGACTTTGCCTTCCTCTCCATGCTTCTCCAGCTTCAAATTTGGTTCAACATGTGAGAATGTAGGATTCAAATCATCCATCCTGAATCTCTTGAATATCTCTTTGACATGCTTCCTTTGATGTAGGATTCCTTGTTCATTAACACTTTGAACTTCGACAAGTTCTCCATGCTATTTCTAGTTACTAGCAAGTCATCAACATGTAAACAGGTGATTGTTATATCTTATGCCACAACCTGAAAATAAACACCATACACAGATTTTATATTTGACAAATTCCAATTCGACTAAGTAAGAGTCAATTTTCTTATTACATGCCCTAGGTGCCTATTTGAAGCCATATAGAGCTTTGTGCAACCTATACACCTAACTTTCTTCCTCCTGTATCACAAACCCTGGAGGTTGTGTGACATAGAAATTTTCGTCTAAGGGACCATTCAAAAATGTTGATTTCACATATAATTGAAACATGACCATCCTTGCTTGAACGCCAAGGCGACAACTATTATGACAGTCTCCAATCTAGCTATTGGTGCATACACTTTATAGTCGAGTCCCACTCTCTGAATAAATCCTTGAGCTATTAAACTTGTTGTATGTCTTGTTATCGATCCATCAACATTGTGCTTCAACTTGAACATCCACTTCACTTTGATAGTTTTTGTGTGCGTTGGAAATCCGACTAGCTCTCATGTGTTGTTTCTATCGATCGTTTGTAACTCTTCGACCCTAGCTGATTTCCACTATTTATTTTTTAAAGCCTCGCTATATTTAATTAGTTCAGCACTTACATGTAAAGAGAAACGAACTAATTCTTCATCTGGTGTGACTTCATCAACACCAACGACTTCATATTCTTGAAGTCTTGCTGGAGTAACTCTAGTTCTTTGAGGTATTTTACTTGTGCTAGCCACACCCTCTCGATTATCTGCTTCGACTTCGACTAGAATATCAAAAATTTCTTCGACTTCGACATCATTACTTGTTACATCAAAACTATAGCTCATCCATGGCTTGTCAATTGAATCACCAGAATTCCAATCCTTGGCAGAATTTTCATCAATCACAAAGTCTCGACTCTTCACGGTCTTATTATTGATTGGATTGAATAGCATGCATGCTCCAATTTTATGAAATCCTATTAGAATCAAAAGGTTCACTTTTATCATCAAGATTCTGTCTTCTCGCATCTGAAACATGCTTTTAACAAATAGAGCCAAACACCTTCAGATGATTCACTCATGGTCGTTTACCACTCCAAACTTCTTCTAGAACCTTATTCTTTAGTTTCTTGGTAGAGCACATGTTATAAATATAAACAGTAGTGGTGACACCTTCACCCCATAAGGATTTAGGAAAATTCTTCTCCTTCAGCATGCATCTTGCCATATCTAATATAGTTTTGTTTCTTCTCTATGCTATACCATTATGTTGAGGCGTGTAAGGAGAAGTTACCTCATGATCAATACCATGTTCTACATATAATTCTTCAAATATCTTTGATATGTATTCACCACCTCCATTTGTTTGCAGAACCTTGATCTTTTTTTACTCTGGTTTTCGACAAGTATTTTGAATCTCTTAAAGATTTCAAATACTTCTTCCTTTTACTTGATCACATAGATCCAAATTTTCAGCTATAATCATTGACAAATGATATAAATTACTTGTTTCCACCAATGGCATGATCCTCAAAGGGGCCACGTACATCTAAATGTACTACTTTTAGTATGCAAGAGGATCTCAATTGCATAGTTGAAACGAAAGAGTTTCTGGATTAATTCCCTACTAGGCAACCTTCATAGAGTTTGTCGGGCATCTCAAGACTTGGTATACCAGTTACCATATCTTGAGTAATAAGTTTATTGAGTGGCCTAAAATTTAGATGGCCAAACCTCAAATGCCAGAACAACCTATTTGTGTGGTCGATAACTATTTTCAAACATTGTACCTCAGTCGAACTGGTCATGGTCTTAAATGTCCTATTCTTAGACATAGGAGATGCCAAGACCAGATTATTCTGAGTGTTGAATAGTTCCAAGGCTCCATCTTTCATAACCACTCAGAAACCTTTTTCGACCAATTTTCCAACACTTAGTAGATTTCAATTCATTCTAGGTACATAAAATACATCTTTGATCATAGCTTTCGCTTCATTTCTCCTTTGAATAACTATGTCGTCAATACCTTTTGCTTGCAACGAGATATTATTAACAAGTTTGATATTTATCTTCTTCGACTCGTCAAAATATGTTAGTCATACTTTTCTACCGATCATCTTATTCGAGCAACATATGTCAAGAAACCATTACCTATCCTTTTAGTTCCTAAGAATGGAAATCAATGGCAAATGTGTGTTGACAACATAATCATCAATAGTATAACTGTCAAGTATCAATTCTCAATTCCCTGTTTGGAAGACATGCTTGACAAGTTGGTTGGTTCTAAGGTGTTCTCGAAGATAGAATGGCGTAGTGGATATCATCAGATCATAATCATACCTGAGGATGAATGGTAAACAACTTTCAAAAGTAAATACAAATTGTATGAGTGGTTGGTGATGTCTTTTGGGTTATAAAATTCCCCTTGCACTTTAATAAGGTTGATGAACTAGGTTCTGCGCCTGTTTACTGGTTCTTCTGTAGTGGTTTATTTTGGTGACATTCTGGTTTATAATAAGACCAAGACAAATTATTGGGAGCATATGAAGCAGGTGTTGCAAGTCTTATAGGAGAACCTATTGTACATTAATCTGCAAAAATGCACATCCATCACCAACAAATTACTTTTCCTAGGCTTTATTGTTGGTGAAGAATGGATTCGGGTTGATGAAGATAAGATGAGTGCTATCAGGGATTGCCTTCACCTACATCTGTGACAGAGTTTCGCAGCTTTCATGGTCTGAACACCTTTTATATGAGGTTTATCAAGGACTTCAGTTCTATCACTACATATATTTCTAAATGTTTAAAGAAAGGAAAGTTCAATTCGGGGTTTGAGTAAGAGTGGAGTTTTGCACTGATTAAGGAAAAGCTATGTACCGCGCCAATATTAACACTTCTCAATTTTGACAAAATGTTCCAAGTTGAATGTAATGCTAGTGGAGTGGGAATAAGATATGTGTTGTCTTATGATCGGGAATTCTATACAGTCTTTAGAGCTCCACGCTAGTGGGAACATTATTTGGTTCTGAAGGAATTCATTTTGTTCACTAACTATCAAGCCTTTAAGTTTCTTCATAGAAACAAGGTGATGAACAAGATGAAGGTGTGAGAAAAACAAGAAATGGGGGTTTGAATTGAGTTTCACCAAATTAAAATTTTCCGTTGGTGATAGAATAAGTTAGCTTAGAACATAATAGTAAATGAACACGATGATTTTTCTCTTGGTTCGTTGTTAACTAAGCTACTCCAGTCCACCCCCTCAAAGATGATTTCGCCTTCAACAAGGACTTAATCCACTATAACCAAACTGGTTACAGAACAACTCACAATAATTTTGATCAACCTTATTGGTACCTCTAATAAGTCTGTCGATCCTTATTGTATATACACTAAAGCCACAATAGGAGTCTTCTTGAGATCGGATCTTCACTCAGTATCTCAAGGTATCATTCAACAACACTTGAGTACTTTTAGTGTATTACAGATTTACTTCTTGTAAGAAGATTACACAGACTATTCAATACAATGAAAAACACCTAAGTGTTCTACTGCAAGATACGAGCAATAACTCCTTGCTTATTTACAAAACTATACATAGATGATTCTCTAAAGAGTTTGCACAATGTTTTAGTGTATTTTTGTTGAGCTTGATTTGAAACGATAGACTTGTCCTTGTAGTGTAGTTTCTTACTTTTCTTCAGCTTCCAAGCCTTCCTTTTATAGCTTGTAAAAGAGATTTGTTGAAAGGGTAGAAAGGTAAATCTATAATCTAGTTGTTGGTTCTCAACTGTTATAATGAGAGTAGTCACAATCAAATACAAAAGGATTGTCCTTGCGCCACTCTAGAAGAGTAGAGGTCACAGACACTTTCACACATTAACAATTTTAAACTTTTCTTCTTATATTCGGTGGCTTCGGATATTTGAATGTTGAACATTGAAGCTTGTTGTAGAAGAATATTTGTTAAACCTTAGAACCTAAGTCTTGGAGTCTTCAGAAATTGTCACATAAAACCTTGTCTTCAGAGTCTTCAGCACTTGGTTGTAAGAACTTGTTTTTCTTCAGATCATCAGAACTTGTTCAGTAGAACCTTGTCTTCATAATATTTAGAACTTGTAACAGATAGAAGAAAAGCTTTAGAAGGCCTCCAAAGCTTAACCACAAAGTCACGACCATAACTTCTTGTACTAACGTTCCTTAGAGATGTTGTAGAAGATAGATTCAGAACCTTGACTTCAATAGGTAACACGTAACCACATGTGTTCTTCCAGTAGTGTATGTTCAGAACCTGATGACATCACATGCCTTGTACCAGAGTCAGAACATTATAGCAGCAACTACACACTAGAATGAAACCATAAGTGTATACAATTGTTCTCTAAGATAACATGTAAAGTTATCATCAAAATCCCAAGGCCATAAGTAGAAAGACTTCTTGTTCTTACAATCTCCCACCTTTTGATGATGATAAAACCATGTATTTTGATAGAACAATTTATACAAGGTAATCACTGTAACCGAAAAATTCAGAGTTAAGCTCACAGCTCCCCCTGAATATGATAAACCCAAAATTTCATTTAAGCTTATTCAGAGTCTCCCGTTGAGCCCAAGACCCATAAAATAAATTTTGAGCATTCAGGACATAGAATAAATAAGTAGCACTTCCCTACAACAACTCATCAGAGTCTGACTAAAACACCTGGTCTTCATCTCATAACTTGGTTTTTATTAGCACTTGATGACGAATCAAAACTTGATTTGAGTCTCATTAAATAATGCCATGCATCATGTACCGGCACTTCTGTTCCTTAATTCTGATATCACAACCAAAATACTATATTTTTCAAGCATCAACATTTGATCTAATATTTTCCACTGTATCAGATATTCAAACATTCATAACTTGTGAATAGAGCGCACGTTGTTAAAGCACACGTATCAGAGCATAAATTCTGAGTGGTATCTCTGTATGAGAGCATGCATCAGAATGTTGAATTATTTTCCTTTTAGGAGATCACAACTTCTGAGCTTTAAGTCTGAATTTCATTCTTTAAGAAAGTTAACAACTTCTGAACACTATGTGTCATACGGCGGGAGAATTGACTCGGGTGTTTTGCATTTTATCGCAAATGTTGCGGATAGAAAGAGTCACCACCGAATTTTCTTTTATCCAATAAAGGAAAGGTTGAAAAGAACAAGAAAGAACTTTCGAGATATTTTCTTGAGTTTGGGGGGTAGATAATGAAAAGGGAAGGTGTTAGCACCCTTTTCATCTGTAGTTATCAACGGGCTCTTAGTTGCTTGCTAGATCACTTTGAAAAATGCTTTGTTTGAAATGTGTTCGTGGTGGATTTTTGAAAGTATTTTGAAAAACGCCTTTGTTTCGGCAAACTTTGTAATGATTCTTGTCTCTATAAGAATGTATAGAAAGTGTTGGTTTTGAAAATGGTTCAAAGAGATGTTTGTTTTTGAAAATGTTTTGAAAGTGTGAGTGTGAAAATGGTTTTGATTTGTGAGCAAGAAACTACGAGTGTCCTACCTACTCAAAAGGTCTTTGTTATTTTCCTCCTCCTTTAGATGTTGTTATCTTACCATTGATTGGTAAGAAACCTCATCATTGGATGTGAAGGGACGGGTGTGGGTCAAACTTATAGTCATAGAAGGCAACTTATGAGACGTTTTTAGCAATTTTTCGTAAGGGACTAGATCGTTTACCGAAGGCAACATTGAGGGACATCGAGGGACTACGATCTTTTTTATCGAGGGTCTTTTCTAAAACGCCCATATTCGAGGGACATGACTATTTCCCGAGGCAACAAACAAGGTTATCATAGAGGCGCACATGTGAATAGTATGTTTGATTGCATTCATTTTTGTCTTTGAAATTAGGGTTTTCTAACGGTTGATTTTATCTTGCCATACACACCCTAATTACTAACAATTTATATTAAAGCGGTAAACTGCAAAAATTAAAATCCTAAGCTATTACATCATTAGGGGAGTGGGGGTACAATTTACAAATGGGGATGAAGTAGAAACTTAAATATTACAACCATATCAAGTAATAATGAAGACAATGTAAAAACAGTGTAAAATAAAGGAAAAATTGCATTTTGAACTGTTATGTGTCGACACATGCTGCTATGCATCGACACATAACTTTCCTTGCTCCTGTAAAACCAAACCAACTCAGTATGAGTCGATGCATAATGGGATGTGTTGACTCATGCACCTATTTGTGTTGACACATACGCGTTTTCCGTCGACTCATGCACCTTTCATCCTTCTATTTTAGGGCCTGGATAACAGTATGAGTCGATGCATAAGGCTATGTGTCGACTCATACCCTGTTTTTTCACTAGAATGAGTCGACCCAAGTGGGTATGTGTCGACTCATGCTGCAGTTTTTACCTTAAACATTGTTTTATTGTATGTACAGGTCAGTTTACAGCATATGATTGATAAACATAAACAACAAGCAAATGGTTAGCTCATAGGGGTAAGGATTACTACATTTTATCTTCACAAATAAATCATTAATGTTGTATAAAAAAAATGAAAAGTCAAGAAGACTTACCTTGAGACTGCACTTGGTGTTTTAAGTCTGAATACTTTTTAAGATGTTATGATGGCTCCAATGAATCTCCAGGAAGTTGTTCCAAACTGTTGAATCACACTAACTCAGTCAAGTTATACAGTACTATTTTTATGTTTGGAGGGTGAAGATAATGGCACTACAGGGACTGCTTTTATGTTTGAACAATCTCTATGTGATAAGTTGTTTGGTTGATGGGAGAGTTTGTAAGATGGAATAATGGATTGAGGTTTTGTTTTGAATGAAAGTAGAGTTGGTTTTTTGAATGAGCAAAGGTTACAATGAATGCTATTTTTTTCAGTTCAAAAAAATTTATAATCTCTCTGTAAGATCTAACCCCTTGTGTGTTGTGAAAACAATCTATTTATAGAGGAAGTTTTGTTGGGATTTTGGGAGGGAAACAAATAACAATTTGAACAATTTGGGTAAGCTGTATCATTGCATTTTAGATGCAGCTCTCATATGCAAATTTGATGCAAACATGGGGCTGAGATAATTCAGGCTTGGACTGGGTTGGTAGTAGCATATCAGGGCTATTTTGCAACATTTTTAGAGTGTTATGGCAGCTTGGTGCAAGGCTATTTTATAGCAGTATAGCAGATTGTCTTTTGACGTGGTTTTGGGTTGTTATGTGGGAAATACAACAGGCTTGGACAACATTGTTTATAGCATGATACAAAATCTGGTTTGTGGACCAATTTATGTAGATTGTAACAAAGACAAAGAATGTTTGTGGGCATCATAGTGGAAAGGTTTGAGTCAAAGGGAAATAGTTCATACAAGACCAAACCTAGTATTTGTAATCTTGCAAAAATGCCACTTTGTAATAACTTGAATTATTTGTAACATCTTGAATTATTTGTGACATCTTGAATTATTTTTAATTGTAGTGAAAAGATGTCATGAAGCAATGAAATTAATAAGTATAGAAAATACTTATAAAAATTTCCAAGTCTTACAAAGTTGGATTTTTGACTCTCTTGATTTTTGATGATCAAATTTCATATGTTGGATGTCTTGATGAAATGTGATTTTTGGGACTCAATTTTGGTCAAAAAGTCAAAGCTTAACTTTTTAGTACACAATTGACTTTTCTCAGGAGATGAATTGAAATATGAGTTTAGGTCAAAATGACGCGCTCGGATCCTTAAGATCGTGCTTCCAACCAATAAGTCAGGTATTAGGTCAAAAATCAAAGTTCGATTATTTTCAGTCAAAACCCTAATTTTATCCATTTTTCCCTTTTGATAATTTGAATGACTTTCTTGGAAAACCGTGATCCAAGACTTGAAACTTGACAGAAGTAATCTTGATGGTCCATAATGATCCATGAAAGTCATTTGAAACATTAGAAATGTGACTGCCTTTGTACACACTCAAACCCTAATTTGAGGCATCGGTGTTGAGGAAATTGTTTGACCTAGTCGATACTTGCACGAACTTGAGGCATTGAAGATCTTTGTAGGAAGTATCTTGAGAAATGAGAGGGAAAATTTTGGGGTACAACAATTGCCCATGTTCAATCTTCTTAAATCTGAAGAGTTAGATTGGTCAGTCCGCCATTCGTGGCTTGAAGGTGGAAGATGATTGAACACTAGAGTGCCCAGAAATTTTCACTCGATGATGTGGTGGTTAATTGTTTTGGGAATGGGATTAAATATGCCATTCGGAGAGGTGATGGAGATTTTGTCGGAAATGGGCTTACAGATGCCATCCAGAGTGACTGTTGGTAGAAATTGGAAGAAGTATCAGAATAAATCTTTGGTCGATTTATACTGGAACAATAGATGTATTGAAGGAAGTGCTTGTCATGTAGATAGCCGCCCCGTCTTATTTCGAGAATTGATCTACAATCAGTTTGTTGGTAAAGTCGTCTTGTTTTGAGAGTTCATGCCATTGGTGATATAGATAGTCGCCCCGCCCTGTTTCGGGAATTGATCTTTATGTAACCAAAGAGAAAGAAAGATAGTTTCCTCGTCCTGTTTTGGGATTTAATCTTCAATTTGCTCATGTAGATAATTGTCATGTCTTATTTCAGGTATTAATCCACTGTCTCGTTTCAGGTACTAATCTGGAACCTGCTTTTTGTTGGTCGTAGAGATAGTTTCCCTGGCTTGTTTCAGGAATTAGTCTTTGACCTTAGAGAAAGAAAGATAGTTTCCCCATCTTGTTTCGAGAGTTAATCTTCAATCTGCTCATGTAGATAGTTGTCTTGTCTTGTTTCAGGTATTAATCTATAATCAGTTATTCGCAGATAATTGTCCTGTCTTGTTTCAGGAATTAATCTCGAACTTGTTGAAAATTGATAACGATATTTGTTTGTTGATCTTTACTGAAAAGGTAAAGAATTAATCGTATGCAATGTCATGATGCATGACATATATTGTGAAATGATGTTCTCAAAATAAATGAGATTGTGATATATGTATTTTGTATGCATATGCTATTATGTTTGTAAAGTAATGTATGAATGCAATATATAAACTGATCAGTTGGGTCATCAAAAACCTATAATACATAAATATAACAATATAGAGTTATTCTTTAAAAATTCATATTAAGTTGCAAAACACAAAGTAAATAACAAAGTAAAGTTATTTTTATTACCTGCATCCAATTCTCGGTTATATTGGCAGAGACATGTCCAACATATTTTTTATCACATAGTACCCACAATCATTAGAGTTATGTTGTTGCCTTGTCTACAGTTGAATGACATAATTAGTGCAAAAATAATACATGTAATGTGCAAAAACTCAATAATAACAATTATGTGCAAAAACCACAACTTAGATAATTCTATAAAACTCACCAGATAAAGGTTAATTTTTATATAACTCAAAGAAACATTTTGCCCAACAGAGTCGCAAATCATACAAATCATCTTATTTTAATTCTGTTGGGTCATCAAATACCTATAATACATAAATATAAAAATATAGAGTTATTCTTTAAAAATTCATATTAAGTTGCAAAACACAAAGTAAATAACAAAGTAAAGTTATTTTTATTACCTGCATCCAATTCTCGGTTATATTGGCAGAGACAATATTCAACATATTTTTCATCACATAGTACCCACAATCATTAGAGTTATGTTGTTGCTTTGTCTACAGTTGAATGACATAATTAGTGAATATTTATCATAAATTTAACTATAGAATTACAATTTACATCACACTTACATTGGGATGAAGTGATGTAGCCTTTTTTTCTATTTCTATTTGCCATTTGATGAACCCCAAAAGAACTAATACAGAAAGATAAACATCACATAACTAAATTTAGATGATCCATGATTTTTTTCTTACTATGTTTTGGTTCTTTATTTGCACAACGAACACATGTACAGAGAAAAACTGCATGATGACTTTTTTCAGCATTACTTTCAGCAAACTGTAGAAATTCCATCACTCCATGTTCGTACTCGTCACTTAATTGATTAACTCTCATCCAACTACGATCCATAACTATGTTCGCATGGAGGAAGGTCTGACGAAGGGTGTGCCCGCGGCTGCGCTACTTCACGGAGATTCTGAGATCGCAAGTTGCGCTGCTTCGTGGAGAAAGAAAAATAGAATAAAATTTCAATGGCAAGGTGATAACTCTATTAAGTTTGATAGGTTAAAGATAAACTGTGTGTTTCTGATAGGACCATTAACGTTTCTTTCGAAGGTTTCTAAGGAGACAATTTCTCTAATGAAAAAGAATGACATATACACAAATGTACTATATTCTTAACTCTATACAAAATATATACTATTTATAACTAATGAGACTTAATTAACCTCTCTAAGAATAATAAACTGTTTAGTAATTAAAAAACAGATATGAACAAAGGAATGGATTCACCAAGCCACTGAGTTAGTATCTAGTATAATCTTCTAATTATTTTTATATGTACTTCTAATTTTTTATAATGTATCTCAGTAGCAATCAAAGCAACAAGAGTGGCTTAAAAACTTTTTTGTATATATACCTCTTAGAAATCCATAGATATACAATGAAGTTGAACAAAATAGAAAATTTATTACCGGAATCGTAGTTGGACATCGGTGGGGGCTTCGAAGACGGCGGAAGGCTGTGATGGCGGGAGATCCAAAGACATCTTCATACAGGAGGTCTTCGTGCACGACGGGAGACGGTGGCCTGTGACGGATGTCTTCGTGCAGGACGACGCGGACCTTCGAGGAGACGGCAGAGGGTGGAGCAGAGGGCGTTCATAGGCGGAGCGGAAGGACTGTGTAGGTGGAGCAGAGGGACTGTGTAGGCGGGTGGAGAGTTGGTTTTGAGGAGAGAATAAAAACGAAATATATAACATTGAGAAGATAGGGTTATTTCTTAAATATATATTGGAGTTTTTACATCAGTGGCAAATTTAGCCTGATGTAAGGGTTACTTCACAATCAGGTTTTTACATTGGTGCATATCATTGACCGATGTAATGGTCACGTTTTCAGGTTTTTACATCGGTGGGTTGTAGAACCGATGTTAGCGTATTTTTTACATCAGTGGATAGCAAGGCCCAATGTAAGGGCTAGCATGTTTTTTATTTACCAATCTGCCACCTAGTTTTTTATTTACAAAACAGCCACTGTATTTTTTTACAAAACATTTTACATCGGTGGATTAATTGGCCCGATGTAATAGCCAGCGAAAAATATTTTTTTAATATTGTTTATATCATTGCAAATAAATACCTGATGTAAAATCTTTTTAATTTTATTTTTTACATCATATATTTTTATACCTGATGTAAAGACCTTTTCTCAAATATCATTTTTTTAGTAGTGATAAGTTTTTAAAAACTTTACCCTTCTGACATTCTTCACAAAATGCATCTTAAGTAAACTTCAGTTAAGGCAGGTCTTTGATAAATTTAAGCTAGTTCAGCTGAGAGATCTTTCTCAAGCTATCATAACTTAAATATTTGAACCACGTCCACTGCTCCTTATTAACAGACATGAGACAATCTATTTTTGGTTTTATAAGGTCAGAAAGCATGATCTTATAAGTGTTGTTTCTCTTCCTTTCATTGAAAAAGGATATAGCCATTCTAACAACTACTGTTATGGAGCCTATGGTTTATTCCTTTTGATCACCTCTGAAACCCATGATATTTCAAAGCTTAAGTTCTAAACTTTGGAACATATGCCTTTTTCCCATCATGTGTAACAAGTAGCCAGAGTTCAGGTGCCAAGACATGTGTCTCTATTGCACTGTTAAGAATGTTTGCAACATAGATTATCTTATCCTTTGGTACCCATAATTTCTTGGGTCCTTTCTTGTTAGATCTACTAGAGTTGTGAACAACTTTGGTTTTAGTAGAAGAATAATCATATTTGCAAGAGTTAAAACTATTTGGTTTAGCCAATTGATTTTCATCGGATTCAGAATCAGATTTCTCTTCATCTTTTCCATCTTCTTTTTGCACAAGCCTAACAAATATAAAATGAGAGTATAAGGTAGTTGGTATGCTTTCCTTATTAGATTTAGATTTTTCATGAGGATTATAACCAATACTATTAACTCTATTTCTACTTACACCATAGATCATGGAAGCTAGAACACTTCTCCCTATGCTCTTAGCTAGAAATTTCTTGAAGGCTTTGTCATATTTCTCAATGACACCATCAGTACTCTCAGTGGCTTCTGGGAGAGTTCTCGTTCCTTTAAGGGCAGAGTTTTCATCTTTCAATAAAAAAAATTCTTCTTTTAAAACAAAACTTTCTTCATTCAGCTTACTAATTTCAACAGATACAAATTCTTGGGTCCTTTTAAGATCCTTGAACTGAATCTTGAGTAACTCATGTTTTTACAGAATTTCAATTAACGAAAATGTAAATTCAGAATGAGTAAAATCAGAGAATACCTCTTTGAAGAATACTTCTTCTGTTTGTGAATCAACTTCATCTTTTGATGGAAATACTTCACTAGATATTTCAACATGAGCCGTCAGCGCCATGTTAGCATGTTCTTCATCTGAGTCACAGTCGGAAGGATCCAAATCATCCCATGTTGCCATTAGCCCTTTATTCTTGACTTTAAGAGCCTCCTTCCTTGGTATGTCCTTTTGAAGCTGAGGATAATCATTCTTGTAGTGTCCTGGCTTACTGCATTCATAATAAATGACTTCGTTGCCACTGGACTTCCTTTAACCAAAATTTGATTCGAAGCGACCTCCAATCCTTCTTGAACTTCTAAACGTGTTGCCTTGATTTATCTTCTAGAGATGGTTAACCCTCCTGGTTAGCAGAGACAACTCATCTTCTTCATCATTAGAATCTCCTTCTGAATCCTCAATCTCTTTTGCTTGAAGAGCTTTGGACTTCTCAAATTTTCTGATAGATTTGAGCGCAATAGATTTTATCTTCTTCTACGATTCATCTTGTTCTAGCTCAATATCATGACTTCTTAGAGAATTTATCAGTTTTTCTAGATAAGTGTTGTTTAGATACTTTGCAAGCTTGAGTTTAGTTACCATATGCCTCCATTTGGATGGCAAGCTTCTGATAATCTTCTTCACATGATCTGTCGTTGAGTATCCTTTATTCAGAACTTTCAGTCCTGGAACTAAGGTTTGAAATCTTGAAAACACGACTTCAACGCTTTCATCATCCTCCATTTTGAAAGCTTCATATTTTTGAATCAAATCCAGTGCCTTGGTTTCTTTGACTTGATCATTTCCTTCATGAGTCATTTTGAGAGAGTCAAATATAGACTTATTAGAGTCTCTATTTTGATCTTCACATACTCAGTATAAGAAATCATATTTAGCGAGATGGTTCTTGCTTTATGATGATTCTTACATATTTCTTTTGTTGATAAGTCATAGCTCTCCTAGATATCTCTTTTCAAGTAGAATCTGTGGGAGGTACATAGACATCGATTACCATATCCCAAAGATCAACATCATGACCTAGAAATAAACTTTCTAGTCTATATTTCCAGTATTCAAACTTTTCTCCATCTAAGATGGGAGGTTTAACATTGTATCTTTTATCGTTTGAATCTGTTGTAGCAATAGATGGTGTGGGTTCAACCATTGTGTTTCTTCAACAAAAAAACTCGTCTGGATCTTTATCTGACACTGTTAAGTATTTGATAACTATCAATACCTGAACCGAAGCTCTGATACCAATTGAATGTGTGAGAATCATAAGAAAGGGGGTTGAATTAGGTTTCACCAAATTAAATCTTTTCATTGATGACTGAACAAATTAGCATAGAACATAACGGTAAATGAACACGATGATTTTTATCATGGTTCGCTGTTAACTAAGCTACTCCAGTCCACCCTCTCAAGGATGATTTCGCCTTCAACAAGGACTTAATCCACTATAACCAAACTGATTACATAAAAACCCATAATAAGTCTGATCAACCTTATTGGCACACCCAATAAGTCTGTTGATCCTTATTGTATATCGACTCAAGCCGCAACAGGAGTCTTCTTGGGATCAGACCTTCACTCAGTCTCTCAAGGTATTATTCAAAAATAGTTGAGTACTTTCAGTGTATTACAGATTTACTTCTTGTAAGCAGATTACACAGAATTTTCAGTACAATGAAAAACACCTAAGTGTTCTACTGCAAGATACAAGCAACAACTCCTTGCTTATTTACAAAACTATACATAGATGATTTCTCTACATACTTTGCACAAAGCTTTGGTGTAGTTTTGTTGAGCTTGATTTGAACCAATAGATTTGTCATTGTAGTGTAGTTTCTTACTTTTCTTCAGTTCCAAGTCTTCCTTTTATAACTTGTAAAAGAGATTCATTGAAAGGGTTGATTGGAAATCTAGTTGTTGATTCTCAACGGTTATAATGAGAGTAGTCACAATCAAATACAAAAGGACAATCCTTACGCCACTCAAGAAGAGTTAAGGTTACAGACACTTTATATACCTTTTGTACACTATCACACGTTAACCATTTCAAACTTTTCTTCTTATCTCCAATGGCTTCAAATATTTGAATATTGAACGTTGAAGTTTGTTGTAGAAGAATCTTTTTTAAGCCTTAGTACTTAAGTCTTGGAGTCTTCAAAACTTGTCACTCACAACCTTGTCTTCAGAGTCTTTAGCTTTTGGTTGTAAGAACGTTTTTTCTTCATATCATCAGAACTTTTTTCACCAGAACCTCGTCTTCATAATATTCAGAACTTGTAACACATAGAAGAAAAGCTTTAGAATGCCTCTAAAGCTTAACCATAAAGTCACGATCATAACCTCTTGTACTAACGTTCCTTAGACATATTGCAAAGATAGATTCAAAACCTTGACTTTAATATGTAACCCGTAACCACATATTTTCTTCCAGTAGTGTATGTTCAGAACTTGATGACGTCACATATCTTATAGCAGAGTCAGAATATTATAGCAGCAGTTACATACTAGAACAAAATCATTAGTGGGTACAATTGTTATCTAAGATAACATGTAAAGTTATCATCAAAATCCCAAGGCCAAATATAGAAACATTTCTTGGTTTTACACAAGATGCATGCTCGGTGGGTGAGTTTTTTTGCAAAAAATTCCTTTTATCATTCAACATAAGGCAATGGCTCTTAATAAGGTAGAATATGCATTAAGTAGGAGAGTTTCCTTATTATTTACCTTAGCGTAAAAGATAGTAGGTTTTGAGTGACTAAAATAGTTGTAGGAAAGTGATGTTTAGTTCAATGAGTTATGGGCCAAGTGCAGTGAAAAACATCCTGGTGCAGATTTTCATATTCGATATGGATATCTTTTTTAAAGAGGATCGAATATGCATTATTTGCTCCTCTTTAAGAGAGAAGCTAATTCGAGACCTAGATGGTGGGGTCTTAGCAATCATCTAGGTAGAGTCGAGATCATTGTTATCTAGGAGGAGAGAATTATTTGCCACACTTGAGAAGGGACGCTGGTGTTATAGCAAAGATGTGTTATACTTTTTAGGTTTCTAAAGGTCAGTCTAAAAATACTGGTATTTATATGCCTACCTAATCTTGATGCTAATTTGGCAAGATTTTGTTATGGATTTGTGTTAGGATTTCCTTAGTGAGGTGTAGATTTTATGTTTGTTGTAGTAGATAGATTCTCCAAGATGACACGCGTCATTTCTTGGAAGAAGACTACTGATGCGTCCAGCATAACCAAATTGTTTTTCATGGAGGTTGTGTGTCTTCACGGAGTTCCTAAGTCAATTACTTCAGACATGGGCACCAAATTTCTCAGTCATTTCTGAATTACTCTTTGGAGATTGTTTGGAACCTCATTGAACAAGAGTTCTACAACTAATCCTCAAATAGATGGACAAACTGAGGTAACCAGCAAAATTTTGGAGAATATGATTTGGAGTGAGATTTAGTTTTACCTCAGGTTGAATTTGCTTATAACACTGTTGTGCACTCTGCTACATGGAAATCACCATTTTCTCTAGTTTATACTTATGTCCCTAAGCATGTGGTTGATTTGGTTAAGTTGTCTAAGGCACTTGGAGTTAGTGTGGATGCTGAGACTGAGAATATGGTTGAAGATATGATAGTTATTAAAGTTGTCAAGGCTAAGTTAGAGGCTACTGGGTAGAAGAATAAAGCGACTGCTGATAAACGCAGAAACGTTAAAGTTTTTAATGTATGAGATAATGTTATGGTATTTCTGCATAAGGAGATGTTCTTAGTTGATACTTATAGCAAGCCGAAACCATGCAAGTAAGGCCCGCTCAAAGTGACACTCATGAGTATCCAATACTTTAAATGTTGCTAACATTCATGAGTATCAAATAGATGATATTCTTTATCAAGAAGAGAGTTCGGGGTCGAATTTTTCAGAGATGGAAGTGGCCGATATAGGAAGGATGATTACGCGTATCGAAGAAGAAATCGAGCGTCGAAAAATATTTTATATAATTTTATATTTTATTTATATTTTGGATTAAAAGCTCTTTAAGATCTCTATTAGAGTTTTTATTTTATTTTTATATCTAAATATTTTTGGCATGAGTTAAAGATTATCTTTTCAATTAATAAAACTTATCACATGTTTTACACTTTTAATCCTATATTTTTATTTTAAATTTAACGCTTCGACTGCCCTCAAATTCTCAAATGTCTTTTGTTAGAAAAAGCAAGTATATATATCTTTTTGTTAGAAAAAGCAAGTATATAAAAAAGTTAATTAAAGTACACATCAATATATATAGTACACGTACTATATACAATGATCCATATAAAAAAAAACACTAGTTTAGTATTTTGACATATCTCATTGATGCTAGTATGCTACATATGCTATTATGTTGATTAACCCAAGGCAGGCCTGCATTGTCCTCCTCACTCAAATCTAAAGATAAGTACAATTATTAAATCACAATAGAAAAATTTCTAAAAAGTATAAAAGTGTGGGCATGAAATGTGAATATGTGTGTGAGATGTCTTTGGTAGCTAAAGCAATCTTGTCGTTTACAATGACAGCTCCAAAACCTAATAACAGAGACAAAGTTTGGTTGCAGTTGCTTGTTACATGTGGTTTTGAAAACATATATATAGACATACCACTAAATGTCAAACTATGTCTACATTATTTATGTACTTTATTTTCAATGTCCATTTCATCATTAACGTGGAAAGAACATTACTCATCATTTCTCTTTTTCAATTGGGAAGTTAAATATTTGGAAATTTCTTCTTACTTTCCAATGAAACTGTTTTCTAGAAATAATGTTGTAAATTTTGCTTTGAAGTTGGAGAAACATCAATTGTCACTTATGATAAAAGATAAGATCGTTATTGTTTTACTTTTTATTCTTTTTTTTCCTTCAAATTAAGGTTGCATTTGCCAACTATTTTGAAAGATCTTGTGGTGTGATTCAAAAAGTAGTCAAAGTTGTGAACGTGTATAAGAAACTTGTGAAAACATGTTGTGATGAACTTTCTAAGTTAGTGTGTATTTAGAAAACACCAAAATTCTAATGAGAAATTATTGGAATATTACTTGTGTTTGTGTGTAAAATTAGAAAATTCTAAGTTATACATTTGTTTTGTTCACAATGTGGATATTTTATGTTCGTAGAGTTATTTGAGATATTGAAACTTCTTTTATAGTGTTAGATTAAATTACTTATTATTAATTAAATCTTTGAAATATTAATTTTTATGAGATTTATTTATAAATATAATATGATGACCACATGTCTCCTATTAAATATGACGACCTCTCTCTTTTAACTTTGATTGTTCCGTTTTATCTTATTTTTTTAGGACAAACATACTCGATCAATTTGTTGTACCTAATTCACATATCTTAATTAATTTTCTACATTAATTTATATTTTTTTTCCAAATTTTAAAAAAATATTTTGAATAATTCATCATTCTTTTATTCTCTCTATTCAGTTCGAGATATTAATCACTGTTATTACATATATAAATAAAGATATCAATTTATACCAATAAAAAATAATTAATCATGATTTAGAAACCTCACTAATTCAATTTCTATTCAATTTTAAAAACATTAAATCATTCACATTTACTTGACATGAATTGAGCAAACATTTAGGTAAATTTGTTTTTCTTTGATAATTAGTAAACCCTATTCAAACTTCCACTGACTCTGACCATGTGATCTTGTAAGATTTAGGTCTACTATAATTATAGTATTTCATATACTAATAAAGGCATTCTTTGAAGTGCTTGAGTCTCTACTATTTAAGTTGAAAAAATCACATTGAAAAAGTAAAAACCACCCGTGCTTTAAGACATAAAGGCATAATAAAACAGCATCTAACTATTTCTTGGGGAAAAAAAGAGCATGAATCTATCTATCTACATTGGATCTTGTGAGCAACCATGAAGTGAAAGAGGACCACTTTATTTAGTGCAATTTTGAGTGGATTTGAAGTGGGTAGCTACAAGCTAAATCATAATTAATACTAGATGGAAGCAATTCATAAAGTACCTTTGCTTTTTTTAGCATAAAATAAAGGGGACAAAGGGTCCCAAAAACCTTAAAGATTTGGACTTTGGATTCATTGGGGGTGGCAATCGACCTAATAGAAAAAGAAAATGAAAATGGATCTCATTATTTTATTTAAAATAACCGATCTAGATTAAGTGAATTAATTGATTTGACCCCTCCATTGTTTCTTAATTCTTGTTTATTGATGTTGCCTTAACTAACATGGTTGTTAAGTTTAATTTAAAGTTAATCTTTGCTGTTCAAGGTAGGAAAAACTTGAGGCTTTCATATGATTATTGGTGTAGGAAAGAAAATGATATTTTATTAAAAAAAACCTTTTTTTTTACATCGGTTAAAGGTTGCATTAGCAACAAAATGAGGAGTAATAGGGTCAAAGAGATTCAAGTTAGTTAGGGAGATCAAGTTGAGAAACAACTTAAAGATAATAGTACATTTTCCAGACATATTTATAAATAATAATTTTTTTAAAATTTATTGAATAAATGATATATTAGTCATTATTATATATCAGATATATTAATTATTTAATTAATTTAAATTTTTTTTTGTTATTTATAAATATGTCCAAAGAGTGTAAAAGACACCAAATAAAAGCTATGGAGTGGAAAATGAGATAACAAATGCTTCACTAGAGTATAAAACATTACGCTAATGCCTAAGGTTAGAGACATAGTCAACAAGATTATATGGGAATTATCAAAAGGTGGAGCAACTAGCTTGTGCTTCACTCTATCTTGGAATATGGCAGAGTTCTATCCGTTTAAATATAATCCTCAATTTGCAATCACCTTCAAGAATTTTGGAGGGAAATACCCGTTGTAATATCTTGATTTTTATCTAGTATTTTTAATTGAGTTTTAGAGTTTTTTTAGTTAATTAATTATTATTAAATTGAGTTAAGAATTGAGAGATTTAGTTCTAATAAATAAATAATAATAATAATTAAAAAATAATAATTTGGAAGGTTTAATTATATTTTTATATTAGAATTATTAGAGAATGTGAGGGAATGAGATTTGAGTGATAAAATAGAATTTAGAGAAATATGGGGAGTGAAATAGAAAATGGAGAATTGTGGAGGGTTTGTGAGATTATTAAAAGTAAATATAGTTAGGTTTTTTTTAGATAGAAGAGAAGGAGAGAATAATGTCATTACGGGAAAATTTGGTGAAAAACAAGAGGAGGAGAAAAATGAGACAACCCTGGCATAAAAGAGAAAGAGGAGAACTTCCATTGTTAAAACTTCAAACTTTTGGCATAATTGAAGTATGGGGGAGATTTATTTTACAAAAATATATGTTAGTTGTAAGGTAGTGGGGTTGATCTTGAACCCCAATATTTATCTGTCTCTATGGGATTATCTCATATCATAGGATTTTGGCTATAAAATCCTAAGGTAAGAGAATGAAGATCATATTGCTATTATTGATACAAACTAATTATTGTCATGTTTATGTTTTTCAATCTATCATGATATATTTGATGTCGTTGATTTTACTCGTAAAAGTTTGAATGGGTATCCCTGAACCTCTTTTTGAATTGTTTGATTTTTTGGTAGGAAAAACACATGATGATTGATATGATTTGTATTGATATGTGTGATATTTGTGTTATTTTGATGTGATATTATGTGGTATTCAAGTATGTGATGGAATGATGTAAATGGAATGTTGAACTGATGAAGGTGGGGTTTTGTGGTTGAAAATCACATGAAAATGCATAAAATCGCAGATAGACATAGAGGAGGATTGATCGTCTTGTTTTATGCGTAACATGACTTTTGTAAGTTTGTTTGAGGTGCGATCGATTGTGTTAGAGAGCTAACACGATAATCTTTCTTTTGAAGTGGGGAAATTGGGTCCGAGAGCGCTACAACAGTAGCAGTTATCTGACTTTTATACCATAAGCATAGTCAAATTCCAAACTTGCATTGGTTGTCTTGTTTCACACATAACTTGAGTTTTATAAGTGCTTTAAGAGTAAACCTTATACCATATTAAAATAGACATTCTAAGTTTTCTAAAATATATTCATTTACTTGATTTTGACTCTGTTTGATATTTTAAAGAATTGTTCGAATATGGAGTATGACTAGTAGAAAACATTATGTCTGGTGTCCGCACCAGTTCCTATTGTTTGACTAATCTGTATTGATTGGGATCTTAAATCCTAAAATAAAAACCATGGTCTTAAATTAGATCTCTAAGCTTTCTGAAACATATTCATTTGCTTAATTCTGACTCTGTTTGATATTTTAAAGAATTATTCATATTTGATGTATGACTAGTAGGAAACATGATTTTGAGGTTGTTTTGATAAGATGCTATGTGAATTAAGTTGCTAGTGTTTTAGGACACGAGTCTAATATTTTGATGAAATCTTTGTGTGAGATAAGAAATGGATATATTTAGAGTTATTTGATATATTTAGAATTGAGTTTGAAATGTTTAGAGTAGAGTTTGAGTCATCTGATATGCTCAAAGTTGAGATGAGAATAATTATGTTAAGCTTAGGATATTCCTTGGAACCCTTAACCTTTGAATAAAAAGTGGCAGAGATAATTGCGAGTTCTGTTGAGTTATGACTACGTCTTGTTGAATGTTGATGGTTGTTTGATGTTGTTTTAATATTGTTGAAGAGCATTGTTAAGAAATTAAATAATTTGAATATTATGCTGAGTTATGATGAAATTGTTCATTTTATACTAATATTTTTAGTCCAGAGAGGAACCATTGTTATGGTCTCGTATTGATAATGTTCATACGAGTTTCGGGTTCATAGAGGTACCCGTAACGAGTTTCAGTTTCAGAGAGGAACCAATGACGAGTATTGGAGTTGGAGGTTTGAGATGAGTATTGCATTTGTGTCTAGCATTCATGCATAATTTATATTGGAGATAGATAGGTCTTTGATCCAATAACAATTCGGAGGTTTAAAGAGGAACCAATGACGAGTCTCAGGTTTAGAAAGGAACCAAATATGAGTGGATTACTCAGTAACATACCTCTGACATCCAAAACGATGGTACCACATTCACATGGAGTAGATATTAACGTGCATTGCATAGTATTATGTGTGTTAATGTGTGATTGTGTGAATTATCGTGGTAATTGTTATATTGTGATGGTGAATGTGAATGTTGCATTATACTACCTTGTCGTTTATATACCATTTACTCTTGTAAGATGTATTCTCACCCTATGTTTGTTTCTAGTGATGTCTTTACGCCTGTCATACAAATACTCGGGTAGGGACTGAGGAGCCATATATGTAGTTGGTGTTTGGAGGATGACATTTGTTGCACTTCTTCATTGTATATCTTTCTGCATTGTTTAGTTTGTTGTATCAATATGATATTGTAACATTGTAATGATATATTATTCCTATGTTTTCTTTATGAGTTGTTTTTGAAAAAAATCAAGTTGCTTATATTATGTTTTAACTTAAACATTCTACTTTTGAAAATTAAAATTTAAGTTGTCAATGTGACACCCTTAATTTGTCTTCATATTTTCCAAAATATTTTATAAATTATACTTGTCATCTTAGTATCACTACTAGTTTTCAAATCAAACATTAGATGTGGGACACGCGAAGTCAACTAGTTTATTTTCTTAGGTGGTTTTCAAGAAATTGAGACTACCCAAGGAACTCATGACGAGGAACTGATGACCTATGTTGGGCATCTTTAGAGAATTAGTGGAGATCATAGGCTCCATAGCTCTTCCAACAACATCTGGAGAATGTAAAGACACAAAAGCTTCATGAATTTCTATCCAAGCTACAACCGTGTATAAACGCGCCTTGAAGATAAATAAATTTTTTTTGTTGTAATACAGTGGGAGAACTGACTTGGGATGTTTTGTGTTTGATCCCAATCGTTGCAGTTAGCAAGAGTCGCCACCGACTTTTCTTTTATCCAAAAGGAAAGGCTGAAAAGAACAGGAAAGACCTTTGAGATTATTTCTTGAGTTCGGGGGTAGATTATGAAAAGGGAAGGTGTTAGCACCCTTTTCATCCATAGTTATCTATGGGGTCTTAGTTGCTTGTTAGATCACTTGCTTTTGTTTGAAAATGTGCTTTGTGGTGGTTTTTGAAAGTCTTTTTGAAAAGGTGTCTTCGTTTAGGCAAACTTTGTAATGGTTCTCGTTTTGTAAGAACGTACACAAAGTATTGGATTTTTTGAAAATATTTTATGTTTTGAAAGTGTGTTTGTTTGGAAAGTGTTTGGTGTGTGTTTGTTTTGAAAGTGTTTGGTGTGTGTTTGTTTTGAAAGTAAGTAAGCAACTAAGAACGTTTCTACCTACTCAAAAGTCTTTCGTTCATTTCTCTCCTTTCCTTTGATATTGCTATCTTACCATTGATTGGTAAGAAGCCTTATCTTTGAATGTAAAGGGACGGGTGTGGGTCATTGTATAGTCATGATAGCAATGTTTTGAGATATCTTAGCATTTCTCTTTGAGGGACTAAGATCATTTGAAAGGCAACATTCGTAGCATCATCGAGGGACTATGATCTTGTATTTTTTATTGTTTTTACTAAGACATCCCACATGCGTAACATGACCATTTTTTAGGCAACTGTCATAACCCAAATTTTTCCTACCTCGATAATTCTGTTCTTCAAAATTAAAATGGAAGAAACATTTAATTAAGGATGGTACGTCAGTATCTGATGGCCCATTCTTATCTAAGAAAAGGGGAGTATTTTAAAATGGGGCTTTCTAAATCAGCAAAACTCATAAATCCGTTTGCGAGGCATGCTGGTCAATGACCCATGCGATTCAAAAATGAAAATTATTTCAAATAAGGATTAAACTCGTAAATATATTAAAGTCCACTTTAAGCGAATTTTCGTTAGTAAAAGGAAGAGGCGGAAATTTCAAATGAAAAGACCCGTTTCAGGTTGGCCCATTTTTATTGTAGGAATAGCGAAGAATAGGGGGTACAATTATAAAAGGGGAGGCCCATTAAGCAATTACTAGGTTATCCCATTTGATATTTTGTTGTTCTAAGGTGAGATTATAAAATATAAAAAAATGTGTGTTACTATTTCAAAAATAATAATAAACAAAATAATAAAATGAAGATAATGAATAATGTTTTTTTCTTTAAGAGAGTGGGCTTGTTAGAAGAGTTGCTATTTGACTGCAGTTTCTTAAGGGACTTGGGGCCCAATTGTAAAGAAAAAAAACACATTGGCTGTAGTATGGGACTAAGCACGCAGGCCCAAGGTCAATAACAGATTGACATTTTTTCTTATTAACACACATGCCTTTCTATTGTGCCAATAACGTTTAAATTAGCGCAAGGTTTTTTATGTTAACAGTCACTGTAGAAATTTGGAAAAAAGGAAAGAAAATAAATCCAATCTTCAAAATTATAACAGCCCAGAAATAGTACTGAAAACAAATCCATTTCAAATCTAAAACAATAACTTTACAGTAGACAAAATTAAATCTACAACAAATCACAAGTTTCCAGAATCAGTTAAAACACAACTATCCAACCTTTACTAAATCTTCACGAAACCAGAAGAAAATTATGCAAACCAAGATCTTACAGAATCCTCGTTACAACATCTATAGAATCCGCAAATCAAATCCCTAAGAATAGAAATCTTACAGAAATGACATTATACAGAAAATCTCATAAGAACGAATCAATTACAGTAAATTGACAACCCCTAATTTCTATAATTCTTCCTGAATCTTTGCTAATTATAACAGCAAGTTCTTAAAAGAAAACCCTAAATAAGCTAAGCCTATAAATATGAATGATGACAGTAACGAGAGAGGAGGCGGAAAGTTGACAGAAGCAAGGGGATCATGGTTGACGGAAGAAGAACAGAACCATACTACGAAGTTACGAACGGAGAAACGCTTGAAGTCGAATCCCTTTGCGAGCAAGCATCGTTGAAGAAGGGAAGAATAGTTTGGGTTTCATTGTCAGAAACCACAACCGTCGTTGACGGCCGCTTCCAATCAACCATCGCCACTTTCAATCGGAACCGGACACTTAGATATTCGAAGGGATAATTGTGTTCCTCTATTCAACCTTGTTTGTTTTATGGTGTGGGGCTAGGAGGTTATTGGGGTAGATTGGGTTGTCTTCTCTGGTGCCACCGTAGTTTCCATTTTAGGGTTAGCGAGAAAAATGAAAGGGTATGTTAGTAGCGAGAGAGAGAGAAAGGAAAAGAATAGACGATGTTGTTAAAAAAATGGAAAAATGCAATAACTGGGACGCTGAACGGATCGTATGCGCCGCGCCTAGTGCAATAATCGTGCACCTTCAGTTTCATCCCTCAGATACGCATCAAATGGACGTTAGGCCAAGTTCCATGGTAGGACCGCACTCTCTTGCCTCACGCAATCACCCCAGACTTCTCCTTCCATAGTAGGCCTAAGCCCAACGCTGGGCACACCCCTCTTCCAACGAATTGCTAACCTGCCAAGTAATTCACACCCCCCTGTCCAGAATTATTTTGGGCCTAAACCCATATGGCTAAACAACATCCCCCATTTTTTATCCATAACTAAGAACGCAAACCACCCCCCCCCCCCCCCCTCCAGGTTTATTCAATTATTAATTTTTATTATTTTTATACATTATATTTTTAATTCTTATACTTATAACTTTTTTTATATAATAATTATTATTATTTGCAATAATTGGTATTATTAATTTTTATATTAATTATTATTATTATTATCAATTATTATTATTATTATACATAAAGACAAATTATTTTTATATCAAAATAGCATACATTATGTATATATATTTGCATTAAATATTTTTAACCATGCACTAATCAAGATTTTCGCAATTAATATTATAAAAAAACACGAACAAACCTCGAACCATTTTCGCGAACAAATTAACCTAATCAGCAGTCTTTTTGCAAATAGGGTTTCAAACAGATTTTGGCTTATTACGTACTCAGTCAAAATATCTGCAATCACTACTCCCGACCGAGTGCGATGTGATTCAAGATATGTTTACAAATCCTTTAAAAGACACCAACCCATACGAACTACAAATTGGGACTCTGATTCCTCGTGAGAGGATACGTAGGCATACGATCAAAAATTGTAGCGAGTTCTACTATAAAATATTTTAAGCCCTTTCTTTCTAATTAAAACATAAAACCCTGTTTACCCCAAACTTAAACCTAGAGGCTAATATCCTTGTGAGCAAGGTAGATGAAAGGTGCCTAACACCTTCCTTTCGTCTAATTGAGTCTGAAATCTAGAATCTCTGTCTGCGAATTAGGGTTTTCTGTTAGGTTCCCTTCCCTAGGATAAAAACTAATAGTGGCGACTCTTGATTTAAAAACCAGTTTCTACAGCTGGCGACTCTACTGGGGACTCTCCTTAACCCTAGGTTTAGGTGTTTTTGGGGTTTCTTATTTGCTTTATTTATTTATTACATTTATCTATTTTATCGTATTTATTTATTTACTGTCAAATTCTCTTATCATCATATATTTACTGCGTGGCAGGATCTTTCTACCTCAAAAATATTTCCAATATAACCCTTAGTAAGAAGGTTCGTCTATTAGCTTAGGGGGTACATCATCTCTACGAGTTTATGTGACGATTTTGCCTAGAGTCGGTAGACTTCCGAAAAAGGAATACTTATCAAGAGATATCCTCTTGACGAGTAGGACTTTGGAAGGTCACCCATGACTCTTTATAACGACCTTAACCCAAAATCTCATGACGAGACCTTTCACGACCTTGAGACGGACGTCTCGGTCCGTAAAGAGGCTCCACCTAAGGGAGGCCCTTTTGCCTTTTCCCTCTGGTGTTATTCATGATACCCCTAAGGAAGCCACCTTTT
Source organism: Vicia faba (assembly GCA_948472305.1). Lineage (NCBI taxonomy): Eukaryota > Viridiplantae > Streptophyta > Magnoliopsida > Fabales > Fabaceae > Vicia > Vicia faba. The sequence continues at coordinate 240,291 of CATIWC010001046.1, forward strand.
GGGAGGGGGGGGGGGGTAGATCAACTGTAGGTCAAGACTAAGGAACCTACCTTATAAGGGTACTTACAACAAAACCCCGTCACTGAACCATACATCCCTACCTTATAGGGGTGTTCATTACAAAAATCCTGTCACTCGACCCTACACCCACGCATTCATATATTTCATATGTTCATCATGCAGTTCATATATTCTTCACCCTACATTTGTCCTATTCGAAGGGGGTATAAAAGATAAAAATAAAACCAAGATCTAGGTGACTGTCTTTAAAAATGGATACCGAAGGAAACAAACTCGCCCACGTCAACGCGCCAAACATATCTGAAATCAAGACCACAAAAGGGAAATAACGTGCTGAAAATTTTCTCAAGTTCTGTCCAGCAACAGTGGATGGTTTCAAAAACAGATATCTACAGGCGCGCCTAGAAGACTTATTTCCTTGTTGCCTGATTTCATGCAAATAAAGTTCGGGCTAAAGATGGTAATATTTTTCAATATCTGAATTATGTTACCTTCAATGAAGGCGTTTTATTTCCACACACCGTTTGCGTATCTATTTTAAAGATAGTCGCTAAGTTAAATAATAAGCAAAAGACGAATACATACCCAAGTGAATAGGGAAGTTAACCCCTTTTATATTCGTACATATTCATTTGCACGCATGCATTCACGAACACCCGCATATCATGTCAAAACTCATTTTTCCACAAACATCGCTCTAGTTGAACCATTGGTAGAAGAAGATCGCCACCTCCTTGGCCTCCGTACCAAGCTAGGGCGTATCAACAAAAAGAAATGGAGAAAATCAAGGAAACTCAGGCTGCGTTCAAAGAGGATCTTGACAAAGTAAAGGGCGATTTAATTTTAATGAAAGGAGATTTGAGTCAATTTCTTCGGGCTTTGAAGAGCATCATTGACATACAAGACCAAATTCCCAGGGTAGCTTTCGGGGAAATAGCCCAGACTATTAGTGCATCAAGCGGTCACAAACTGAGGAAGGAGTCAGAGACCGGACTCCAGAAGTTCGTCATAGCCCAACAAGAAGCAGAAAATGAAGGGTTTGTCCCACCATCGCCAAAAGCAGGGGCATCACATACCCTACAGATTCCGACGAATGACGCAAACAATTACTCAGACCTGCAATACGGAGACCACAACCCAGAGGATGTCGACCAAGTGCCCTCAAAGATGACTGGTACTCATGCTGTTAATAATCCATTAGTGATGAATCAGTACCAAGCCTTGGAAGAAAGATTAAAGGCTAACAAAAAATCCAGTTGAAGTAGCCACTGACTCTGGGGAAAACAGGCAAGCAAAGACCCCGATAAACCCGCTGAAAGAATATCGGTTGGATATGAACTCCCGCTAGGACACCATGAAGCTTCCGAAAGAGCTCCACAAAGACTAGGGAACCAGGGGATAGTCCAGTTCGGATAATACCCTGAAGAACAATATAAAGCTACTTTGAAGGGCAAAGTACATTTTCCTCCGACCCAAGAGACTTTTGTCAACAATGGAGTAGTGCATGGCAGACATATGGCGAAGATATCCAATAAGGCCAACACCAAAGGGGCAACTGAAGTCATCCAAGAATGCGCCCCTGGAGGAAAACTCAAAAGATGGATGACCGTGGAGATTCCTGAGATCTCTTTCTTCCCTAATCAATTTTCTTGTTTTTTGAAAGAACCTATGTCAAGCCCGAGACATAGGGGTTGCTTGTAAGGGTTTCCCCATTTTGTTTCAGATAATATTTACGATTAATGAAAGTTATATTTTGTTTTCAATCAAGATCCCTTTTCTTTCTCTTGCATTTATATCTTAGATTTTAAAAATGGCAATACTTTCTCTGCATATGCATTTTCAAAATATTCAAATACTAAAGCTGCACCAAAACATGATAAAGGTGTAAACTCATGCCCAAAACCACCGATAATGTTATTGCTGCGATCTGATATAATTTTGGTGCTCCTATCAACCAAGCTAAAGAGGAAGATGATAAAGATCTTGAACTCTCTGAGAAAATGGCGAGGGAAATAAAAAAAAGAGCTAACAATACGCAACCGTATCTAGAGGTTGTCAAGACCATTAATCTGAGTACAGGGGAAGACTTGGAAGAAAACAAGCTAAAGGGAAATGTTAGAGAGGAGCCACAAAGAAGTTGATCAAGTCATTGCGCATATCTACGGAAACAGGCCAAAGTCGAATACAGACAGTGCCGGAAAAATAAACAATTCTGAAATACTAAAATCTGACAAAGAACCCAAGCCAGGGGCACGTCGGGTATCCACATTCAACGAAGCTTCAAAAACACTGGGGCACGATATAGGGGCAATTTTGACTTCTCCAAAGAATGCTCACAAGCCACATACCAAGTCAACAGTGAATGGGATACTAAACACCCAAGACCGGTTCCATATCGGGATCATGTTGCGGAATTCGCAAAAATCATTTCCGGTCACGTCCCATGAAAAGGAAATCAAATGAGAGACGCCTTGGAAACTATATCGTCTATATTCAAAGTAACTTGGTCAAACCACGAACTGGGCATCACAAACCGACGCTTTGAACAACCCGCGCTTTTCCTTGCTACTAAAAAAAACGATAATATAACAAGCTTTTGTTTCACGACGCCCAGAAGATGCCTCCAGCACTAACAAGCAACTCTACAAAAATCATCCGCGAAATTCTTTCCAGGTAACAGTATACTGTACAAGACGAACCTCGACATGGTCAAGTACTCAATAAGATTCTGCTACCTCGCCTCCACTCACATGGTAAATGGACACCTAATTACGAAGGTCCATATGTAGTCAAAACAACATTCTTCGGTGATGGTCTTATCTCCATAATAATGGATGGGAAGAACTACCGCACCCGGCAAATTCAGACGCAGTAAAAAATACTATGTATAAGAAGCTCGCTAAGCTCGAACCTCAAATAGGCGACTTAGGCAAAAAGGAGCGCCCCGATGGATCGAAAACCCTAAAGGGAGATCCAGGCAAAAATTAGGGACATATAACAAAAAAATTATCCCGGTGGATTAAAAACCCGAAAGGGAAATCTAGAAAAAAGTTAGGGATTTCATACAAAGAAATAAAGAACAAAAAGACTGTGATCTAAGAACTGCGACTACGAACCGTGAAGGGAGAGATAGATCTGAATCATTCAACTCAGAAGCAAAGGAGATAAGATCATTAAAAGGATATTGGGGCACAGTAGCAGAAATTATCATTTTTCATTGCCATTTACAGTTTTAAAACCTGTTGTAATTACCTCTTCTTAGGAATTGAACATTATACTCTTGCCTATTCAGAGGCATATTAATAAAACACTGGCTTTATTTGCATTTTTCAAATTGAGTTTTTCTTTTCTCAGACTTGTTTACAAAATACCACGATTATTACTTGTGAATATTGTCTTGAAATCATTTCGGGGGATTAACAAAATAAAAGCATGTGACAAACCATCAAAAACTATTTTGGTTAGAAAGATATCAAAAGAAAATCCACGTCTACATCCACGCACATGGCTACTACTACGTCTTGAAAATTTATGCATATATACGCCTGTATCTATGCATATCCACGCTCACGGCGCAAAAGGTCTACATCTATACACATGTATGCTCTTATGATTGCACTCGACAACACAAAGTATATGTGCGTCCATGCACATGTCTACTCCTACGTCTACAATACAAATTCCATACATGTGTCTAGGTCTACGCTCGCAATGCAACAAAAAAAAAAGACTATGTCTGCATCCGCGCCTATGATTGCCCTCGGTAATACCAAGTCTATGCTTATGTCCCTACACAAAGTCTACGTCCATGTCAGCGCCTATGCCTACGCTTATGCCCGTGCCTACGACATGCGAGTCTATGTACGCTTACACATGCACCTACAACATACGAATTTACATACATCTACGCTTACGCCTGCGCCTACAACGTTAAGAAGTAAAGGTTGGGGACCTTAGAAGGATCATTTCCTAAGTATGTCAAGATGGAGTATCAGATGAGATGTGTTGTGTGAGGACTAAGGTTTTCAGTCAAGGATGTTAGGACATAAGTATATTGGAGGGTTGTGTTTCCTTGGATGGAACAACATTCAGCGGAAGTCGCGAGGTTTATCCAAAGGAGGAATGTAATAAACTGTTCACTATCTTGTTAGAGAAGGTATGCAGAACCTTTCATTTTTCTGATTGGAAGGAATTTGAGGGAGAATTATATTTAAGAGGGGGAGAATGTAACATCCCTATTTATCTAAGCATGATAATTTACGTTAGTGAGACCTAATGACTATTATTGTTAAGATGTTATTAATTATATGCATATATTAAGAGTTGTTAAGAGAGATTAAATGAATTAGTTGGAATCAAAGGATTTTGTCTAGATTTGAACTAGATGGTAAGGTTGTAAATACTACTTAGTTAAAGGGAATTTTGGGTCTAAAGGATAAAGTATAACATAAAAAGGGTTTGTTTGCCTTATGAGATCAGATTTGGGAAGAGGAATAAAGGAGCATATAGCAAGAGAGAGGAGGAGGTCATTATACGCTACTGGGTAGGTTACTAGAATACATGGGTTCGGAGTTGGACCACCATGTTAGTACTACCAGACAAGTATAACACCGCAATGTCGCTAATGTGCACGAGATGTGTGAGTCATCGTTTCTTGACAAATAGGGGACAATGTTGATCTGGAACTCAAGGTAGGATTCTGATTTGCTACTCGTAAAATACGGACCCAAATTCTTATTAGGCAGGTGTGACAAGGATATAATGTCGCGCTCGATAATGGAGAACTATATAAGCAGGTGATAGTAGGATGGATCAAGTTCCGATAATACACTTATGGAGATCCTGAGTGGTCGTGGCCGCGTGAGTGATATCAGATTATACCTTGTAGATATTTCTTGTTTTGTGGAGTGTTGATCAGAAAAATAGCAAGTGTGCTATTTTGCCTCTGTAGTAATAATGAGGAAAGCTCTCCGAATGTCGATCTCAAGTACTGCATACAAATATGGAGTTCGAATTGTTGTTTAATTAAACAAAAACTAGAGTTTAGGTTTGAGTTAGTAAAATAAAATGATTGCGACCAAAATAAATAAATGCGAAGGGTTATTTTGACAGATATGAGTAACATGATTAGGTAAAGTGTATGATTTTCCCTATAACAACCTTGAATCCTGATTTCTTCAACAAGTTCAAAATACTCAATTACCAAATCTTTGGTTTATTTTCCCCTAAGTCCTTAGTTGGAAAACCTTTGAACATTCATCCTAAATCCTAAGTCCTTAGAGAATTATGATTAAATCAAGCATTGGTTTTATCACGAATTAACCGGTAACATATAGGGTATCCCTAGTCCTAGGCGATATCTATTATAGTCTAATCATATAAAAACTTTAACAACCGTGGTCTAGCTGATTGTTAACCATAAATCATTCCTTGTTGGTCTGACAAATAAAACTTTAAAAATCTTGTACAATTAAATTGAATATGAAAAAAAATTATATTACTTAAATTAAGAATTCAGAGTCATTACAAAATCAAATCAGAGGCACCCCCTAGTATTGGGGGTTTAGCTACTCATACTATTCAAAGAAAACAAAATATAAATTGTAAACATTACAAGTATTGATGAGAAATTTGATCTTCAATCACTCCCGTTCATGAAAATCTCCTTCCACCGAAACCCTCGACTTCTCCAATCATTTTTTGTGTAATTCTTCACTTGCCAAAAATTCCCCTAATTCATCGTGAAAACTCATCTAAATAATGAAAATCCATTGGTCTCGGTCGAAAATACCCAATACGCCCCTCCAGGTCACACATAGTGAAAAATCAGGGAAACAAGGAAAAACAGCGTCACTGGCCAACACGGCCCGTGTCAGGTGACATGCTTGCCCGTGTTGGCCCTCTGAGTTTTTATTTGCTTTTGGAGTCTCAGGCATGCTGACACGGCCCGTGTCAGGTGCCACGGGCGGCCGTGTCAGCCTCCTAGCTTCCCACTTTTGAAAGCCTTTCATCCTGACACGGCCCATGGTAGACCTCCTATAGCATGGTATTTTGACTTCCTCCGAAACTCTGAATATCACACTTTTTCGCTCGATTTATCCTGATATATTCCTTTGAGCCTAAAAACACTAAAACACACAACCAATACATAAAACATGGAGAAATGAGATAAAACGTTTAACAACATAAAGAAAAGGTAACTAAATCAACAGTAAATGACTATGTAAAACCACTTGTCAAACTCCCCCAAACTTAAACTGTTGCTTGACCTCAAGCGACAATTACAAGGGCTCATGAAATTCATAGTGTGATACGGTGCGAGAACTGACTTGGGTGTTTTATGTTTGATCGCAAATGTTGCGGTTAGCAAGAGTCGCCACCGATTTTTCTTTTATCCAAAAGGAAATATGAAAAAGCACAAGAAAGACCTTTGAGATTATTTCTTGAGTTCGGAGGGTAAATTATGAAAAGGGAAGGTATTAGCACCCTTGTCATCCATGCTTTTCCATGGGCTCTTAGTTACTTGCTAGATAATTTGCTTTTGTTTGAAATTGTGCTTTGTGTGGTTTTTGAAAGTATTTTGTAAAGAGGCCATTGTTTAGGCAAACTTTGTAATGATTCTCGTTCGTAAGAATGTATACAAAGATGTTGATCTTTTGAAAATATTTTCAAGTTTGTAAGATGTTTTGAAAGTGTAGGTGTTTATTTTAAAAATAGCAAGGATGTTTTATTATGAAATAGAGCAAGTAATTAGGAGCATTCTACCTACTCAAAAGTCTTTCATGTTCATTTCCTCTTTCGTTTGACATTGTTATCTTACCATTGATTTGATAAGTAATCCTATCTTTGGATGTAAACGGGACGGGCATGGGTCATCGTATAACCATGATTAGCAATGTTGCAAGGTATCTTAGCATTTTCTTTAGGGACTAAGATCATTTGAAAGGCAACATAGATAGCTTCATCGAGGGGCTATGATCTTATATTTTGCTTGTTTTTGCTAAGATACCTCACATACATAATATGGCCATTTTGTATGGCAACCAAGTGGATTTTACCCTAAGGGTGCTTGTGCAAGTGTATTGTTTTTTCATGCTTGGTTTTGTTTTTGATTAGGGTTTTCTAATTGATTGGTTTTAGTCTTCCCATACAAACCCTAATTACTAGCATTTGTATATAAAGCGATAAATTGTGGAATTTAAAATTACTATGCTATTACAATACTTGTGGGAGGGGGTGTACAAATTATAAATGGGTATTGCTAGAAAATAAATCTAATTATCTATTACAACCATATTGAATTTGTACAAGAATTGAATAAATAATGTACAAAATGAATAAATATACAAGAATGTAAATGTAAAGAAAATGGATGTTTATTTGGATTTTTTAGGGAAAAGGGGTTTTGTTTTAACCTAATTAACTAAAAGAAAAATAATTAATTAAATTAGTAAAAAGTAAAACTAAAATTTACTAGGAAAAGAATTTAAATAAAACCCTAATCTGTTAATTGATAAAAAAAGAAATTAAATTTATAAGAAGAATATTTTTGGTATTTTTGTCTTAAAAATAATTTATAATATTATAAAATATTTTTGGTCTTTTTATATTTTAAAATAAAATATTTAAATTATGTAAAAGAAAATAACTAAAACCCTAGTTTTTTTAAATTAAATTTATAAACCTATTAGTAAAATAAATAAAGTAATGATTAAAAAAAATAATTTTTTTGTGTAAAAAATAAATAAACTATGTCAAAATATAAATCTAATGTTTCTATATTTTTCTGATTCTTTTAATATTAGATAAAATATTTAAGAAAACAAATAAATAAAATTTGAGAAAAATAAAATAAAATGGGTCAGGGTGTGAATAGCCAGCAGGGGGTTAGAAGTGATAAAAAAACATAAGGCCCAAGGATGAGGCCCAGCGCTGCCAAAAAATGTCAGAATGTGAAAAAATATAAAAAAAATCCAAAAGGGTACCACTGGGGCTCGAAACCAGGTCCCTATAATCACAGGCGCGCGCTTCGACCACTAGGGTGGCTATACATCCGTTTATATAAATCAAACCATAAATATATGATAGTAAACAAGTCCATGGCCTGAACTTCATCTTCAACCTCACGCCCAGCCAGAGTACATGCATCTTGTTCATCTCTCATCCATTTGCAAAAATGTAAACATGAATCTTGTAGCAAATTTCCTCACGATTTCAGAAATGCAAAGCAATAAAATTATAGATCAAAGACAAGCATGAATTTTAATGGCCCTAGTCTGAACCCTAAAAATTTCAGAAACTTCAATCCTAAAATTCTTTAAGCTCAAACAATATAAATGAAAACTATGGACATGGTTAGCTTTAGGGCAATGATATCTACATTTTTCATTCACAAATAAACCATTAATGATGTCTGTATGAAGAGTTCAAAAGTTAGAAAATTTACCTTGCAAGAGGGTATCATGTTTAGAGTTTGAGTAGATTTTAGTGAGTTCCAATGATTGGATTAGCTTCCTCAAGTTCCCAGGAAGCTAATGTGATGCTTAGCTTGAGCTGAAAGTTCCTAAGGAGTTCTGGAGAAGTCAAGGTGCAAGGTGCTGTTATTGAAAATTGTGGATGATGATGGAGGTGTTACAGTGGTGTTGCAGGTGTTGGAATTGTTTGTGTATGTTATTTAGAAGCTTTTGAAAGTAAAAGACCAAGAAATGCACGAGCAAATTTGGAGATTGAATTCAAAACTCAGAAATGGCAAGTTTTGAGGTGTTTTTGGTGATTCTGTGTTCTTGGTGTTTTCAGGGCTTAAGAATGCGTGTAATTTGTGGCAAATAACTTATTTATGTATAAGAAAAAGATCTTGAGTGCTTTGGAGAGTCAGAAGTATAAGTTACAAGCTAATTGCTAGATTACTTGATTTTGAAGAAAAGTGGGAAAAACGAGTTTCAATGTGTAGTACAAGCATGGGCTGGGTGATTGCAAGTGTCTAAACAAGTTTCTCTTGAGTTATAAGACATGTATGATCAGAAGAGAAGATGTGCAAGGCTCAAGAACAAGTTTTATGCAAAAAGCTACTTTATCAAAATGGCATTGTGCACTTTCTTCCCAAAATGGATATAAAGCATGGTCTTGCATTGAATGCTTGAATTGAGACCTCTAACAGTTGTGCAAGCAATTAATTATGGAGTGCCTAACAAGTTTTAGGCCTAAAAAGTAGAGGTTATGCAACATAAGTTTGAATTTTGAAACTTGTTCATCACAAAATGACTTGTAATTCAAGTATGAAAACCCTAACTTCATCTCTTCGATTCTCCCTACTCAAAAATGATCTCAAGGAGTTCTTGGACATTTTGGAAATCTTGTAATGTGATGTACAACACCTCTTTGAATAACTTTTGAAAATTCCCCTTGGAACTATATGAAAAAGTGTCATGAAGTTAGGTCAAAATCCTGACCAAATTAGGGCAAAATTTCACTAAGTGTTTTGTTTCATGACCATGTGTTCTTAAAATTATAACTTGAGATCCAAGAACTTTTGGAAAGAGTTGTGTAAAGAAATGTTGTAGGTTTCATGGAGATCTACAACTTTCATGTTAAAAGTTTCTTTTGAATCATCTTGTATCATGGTGAAAATTTTGCTCAAAATTGTGAAAAAACAAGAAATTTCCAACACTTAGAAAAATTTCTAAGTTTAGAAATTTTAACTTTCAAAAATGAAATCTTGAATTTTTGATTTCTTGATGAATAAGTTTCATATTTTTACATGCTTTGATGAATTTTGATCTTTGACATTTGATTTTGAATAAAAAGTCAAAGTTTGACTTTTCAGTATACAATTGACTTTTGATCAGTTGACTGAAAATTCATCTGTCAATCCATTGGGCTTGAGATCATGCATTAAACCAATTGGGATCTTGAGATAATGCCTTAAACTAATTGATCATTTGCTAGGTCAAAAATCAGAAATTGCCCTTTCCCAGTCAAAACCCTAATTTTGACCATTTTGCCCTTTTGAAGATTTGATCAAATTTCTTGAGGAATTGTGATCCAAACTTGATAAAATGATACATATGAGTTTAAAATGTTGATATGGATAAAAAATTATGAAGTTTGACTGTAAATTGGCCACAATTGACTTTTTCCCCAATGCAGTTGATTTTTAAGTCAACTGCTCAATTGACTGAGCAAAAGTGTGATCCAAAGATTGAAACTTGACAAGAGTAATCTTGAGGGTCCATAATGGTACATGAAAGTCATATGGGGCATTGGAAGTTCAAATATCCATGTGCAATCTCAAACCCTAATTTTGGTCACCAGTTCTTAAGGAGGTGTCTTGAGCTGATCAACCCTAGTGTAGTCTTGAGCCAAAGGAGATCTTGTGAGAAAATTCTTGATAAATGAGATGGAAAATTTTGGGGTACAACACATAGCATATTGATACTCATACATGAGACTTATGTTCACATTGATCAAGAGGTAGTCTATTCGGTGTTCACATGACACGAATGGTTTTTGTGATAAAATTTAAACATGAAGTTCCCTTCCGGATACCTCTCCAACTATACTTTGTACTTAAGTCTTTTTCTGATTTTCCTCCTTTTTCATTCGGCAAATCAAATTAAGATAATAAGAATTATGATAATCATCACATGCATAAGACTAATCAAGATTTTTTTATTTAGGCACCAAATAATCAACATTTCATACTTTTAATTACCGATGAAAATTTCAAAACTTTGCAGTTTATATATTGTTCTTATTCGGAAGATGTTTGGAGATCAACCTCTTTTGGGCTGAATAACCGGGTGAGGATTACCCATCTTAGCGGACCGGTTTCCTTTTACCGCCTTTTCATCAATTGGTGCCAAAATTATTTATTTCTCAACCAATCATACATGCATGTGATCTAGATTATGCCAGACTGTCAAGATAAACTACTCCAGAAGTACTTCTCAGGATACAAGCACTATGGTACAAATCTATATGTTGGACTCGTATCCCTATCATATTATTCCAAACTTCCTATCCTCAAACAATCATTAGTTTTTCTTTATATAGTATTTCCAATCTCCTTGAAGTACAAGATCTTGCGCAAAACTAAACATAAAATTTCGGTTGAAATTTGGAAAACATTTAACATGTGGTTTAGCATAAAACAAACAAATAAAATGCAAAACAATAAATCCCCCCCCCCCCCCCCAAGACTTGAACTAAACATTGGCCCCAATATTTCAGAATAAGATTTAGAATGGTGACTCACAGAGAACCTCACTAAGGCACTAGAAGGTTATGCAACACCAACTGCTGCCTCATAGTTTGCACCTTTAAGGCCTTGCTTATTACTTGAAGACAATGTAAAACAAAAAAAAAATGATCATTAATTAAAAACGAGGACTGCCTCTCACGGAGCGCTTCATTTAACATCGCATGGCTCAACGATTCATCACCCATGTTAGGGTGGCTTATATGAGACAAAGAACACATCGTCTTTTTTCTTTCTTTTGTTTGGTAGCAATCCCATGAATTTAAAGTATTGATGATGTTGCTTCCAAATTATTTTTCAGTTTTATTTTATTGAACAAGGCATAAATGATATCAAATACTTTGTCAATTTCTTGTCTTTCATTTGCCTTATTGTGGAAATAGTTTTTAGAGATACTCTTGTGTTGAAGATTTTCTTGTTAGATACCCACATCTTCACAAATTGTTAAATTTGTAGTTTCATCCAAAACTAGATCATTTTCAAGTTGCCTTATTTCTTCTTCTCCATATTTCTTGTTTACCTCAAATTCTTTTATTCTTACTGCTTCTTTTTCATCTGATGTTATGCATTTTTCTTCTGGTTTCATATCTTCTTCTTCCAACTGTAACTTTTGCCAAATAGACCTATCTGGATAAAAGTTAGCTTTCTTACATTCATTCATAAGAATTCTTACCTCCCTCTTATATGCTTTAAAAATTTTATTCGCCTCTTCTAAAGTGAATCCTGAATCAGTCGAACAACATGCAGGAGATACAGGTGGCAATGTATCGAAATAATACATCACTATAAAATTCATACACTTTATTAGTAGCAAAGTATAGAAGAATTCATGAAGCAAACATAATCTGACCTTTTTTTTATAATAAAATAAAATTCAAATTAAAAAAATTGAAACAAAATTTTAGTTGATGAGAAACAAAATTTCAATTGAACTAAAATTAGAACTCTATATTTTGACAGTCCTCGGCAACAGAGCCAAAAACTTGATCGGAAAAATAGCAAGTATACTATTTTTCCTCTACAGTAATAATGAGGAAAGCTCCCCGAGTGTCTATCTCAAGGAGTGCGTATAAATATGGTGTTCGAATTGTTGTTAAATTAAACAAAAATTAGAGTTTGAGTTTGAGTTTGAGTTGTTAAAATAAAATGATTGCGAATAAAATAAATAGATGTGAATGATTGTTTTGACAGATATGAGTAACATGTTAGGGTAAAGGTGTGCTTTCTCTGTAACAACCTTGAATCTTAATTTATTCAACAAGTTCAAAATATCAATTACGAGATCTTTAGTTTATTTTCTCCTAAGTTCTTAGTGGGAAAATCTTTGAACATTCATCCTAAATCTTAAGTCCTTAGAGAATTATGATTAAATCAAGCTTTGGTTTTATCAAGAATTAACCGGTAACATATAGGGTATCCCTAGTCCTAGATGATATCTACTATAGTCTAATCGTACAAAAACCTTAACAATCGTGGTTCAGTTGATTGTTAACCGTAAATCATTCCTTGTTGGCTCGATAAAGAAAGCTTTAAAAACCTTGTACAATTAAATTGAATACGAAAAACAATTGTATTATTGAAATTTAGAATTCAGAGTTATTTCAAAATCAAATCAGGGACATTCCCTAGCATTGGGGGGTTTAGCTACTCATAGTATTCAAAGAAAACAAAATATAAATTGTAAACATTACAAGTATTGAGAAGAAATTTGATCTTCAATCGATTCCGTTCATGAAAATCTCTTTCATCGAAACTCTTATCTTCTCCAATTTTTTCTTGTGTAATTCTTCGTTTTCCAAAAGTCCCCTAATGCATCGTGAAAATTCATCTAAATAGTGAAAATCCATTGGCCTCGGTCGGAAATACCCAAACACGCCTCCAGGTCACACATAGTGAAAAATAAGGGAAACAAGGAAAAACATTGTCATTGGCCAACACGGCCCGTGTCAGCCCCCTAGCTTTCCATTTTTGCACGCCTTTCATCCTGACACGGCCTGTGTCAGGTGACATGGGTGGCCGTGTCAGATCTCTTGTAGCATGGTATTTTGACTTCCTTCAAAATTCTGAATATCACACTTTTTCGCTCGATTTATCGTGATTTATTCCTCAGAGCCTAAAAACACTAAAACACACAACCAATGCATAAAATATGGAGAAATGAAATAAAACGCTTGACAATATAAAGAAAAGGTAACTAAAATCAACGGTAAATAACTGTGTAAAAACCATTGGTCAAGTGTTAAGTGAATAATTGTGCGTTGTTATTGACAAGCTATTTGTATATACTTTAATTGAAGACTGGACTTGTATATGAGTTTAAATTCTTGTCAATTTCCGCTTTTGTATATTTATATGTACCATTTATAGCATCACTACATATTATTCTAGACGTATATGAGATATTTCACTCATCTTCAATCTTTTTGCATTAACAGAGTCAAGAGGAAGAGGAAGAATATAGGTACATGTCTTGGCGGATTATTTTTTATAGAAATTATAGTAGAGAATGACGACCAAAATGAAATAGAGTTTTAAATTTTCTAGTCAAACTAGTTAAATACTCGTGCGTCCGCACGAGTAAAAGTAAATTTGTACGATAGAATTATATTCAAATGTATATTGAAAATAATATTTATATATGTTTTATTGAGTGAATCTAACTGATTGTGTCCCGTGAAAAATATTCTAATCTTATTTTCAACATTAAATATAAATGGAAATTAATCATATTAAAGTAAAAATATTGAAATAATATAAGTAATCTCTTATATCACTAAAAATGATCAACATACTTAAAAATAGTACTTATATCACTTGAATTGATTAAATAGTACTCCAAAAAATCACTCGCTTATAATTACATATAATAGCTAATTACAACCAATAACTACAATGTAGTTAAATTTGAAGCAAAATGAATAAATTTTAAATGGTTGGAAATTAGGAATGTGCTAGCATTATTCATGCCACTGATTATGTTTCAAAAGAGAAATGCTTGGGGCTCCTAAACATTAAGTAAGGTAATGTTTTGAAAAAATTGTCGGGTTTAATAAAATATTGTTAATCCTTAAAATATATTTTTGTCTATTTTTTTTCTTAAAATTTTAAAATGGTTAAAGCAGAATATTTCATATTTTGATGTTGAAAACATAAATTAATACTAACTTATTTATCAAGCTTCCCATCACCAAACAACATTATTCCTTACTCACTAAAACAACTAATAGTTAGATCCAATAATTCCAATGTCAAATGATAATACTGGCAATAGATGTCATAAGAACAACACAAACAGCCTAATCAAAGTATACCAGTCAAAACTCTTTAGTTACAAAAACAATTTAAAATCGCGTTTAATGATAAACGAGAAGACTATTTTAACCTTCAAAAGCATGCTACATGCAGGGCAACACTGGAAACAGTGTACACGTCAAAGAAGTTGGGTCTGAAATTGATAGATCGATATGTCAAAAGTACTAAAATAAGTGATTACTGCAAGTCTTTTTACTATAGTTTAATAATGATCGTAGCAGTGATGTTGTAACACCAAAAAGAGTGTTGTAACACCAAAAAGAGTGTAACTTCAAAGTGTTATAATTGTTGGTGCACAAAGAAAAGAAAAAAGACAAAAGAAATATATTAAATGATGGCTACAAAATAAAGAGTAATTGATACACTGATCTATCTATTACTAGGTTATTTATATATAATATTAAGGTATAATAAAATACTAAACTACTCTCTAACAGACTTAGTCAACAAGTCATTCCTAAAATATAAATTATTTTCAACAAAAAACAATGACATTTAAGAAATCACTATTTGTAAGACAATGAATGCATTGACTTGTTTGTTGGAAATAATTTATATTTTATGAATGTCTTGTTGACTAAGTCTGTTAGAGAGTATTTTAGTATTTTATTATACTCTAATATTTGTGTATAAATAACCTAGTAGGGGTAGATCAACATATTCATTACTCCTTATTTTGTAGCCGTCATTTAATATATTCATTTTGTCTTTCATCTCTCCTTGTGCACCAACAATTAGTATAAGAGTCCCGGTTCGAAATCAACAGAAAACACGGGAAACACGAGTGAGCAATAAGGTGTTGTGTGATTGAGAATCACATTTTTTCTGATTCTGTGGGATTTGGAAAACACTGTGTGTTAGTGAGTTTTTGAGTGAACTGCACAAGGTTGAAGATGAACGGAAACAACGATATCAATTCCAAGTTTTCAGTGTTTGATGGTAAAAACTGGAATCGTTGAAAGATTCAGATGCGTGTGTTGTTCGGTTTTCAAGATGTGTTAGATCTTGTCACCAATGGCTATGCTTCGTTAGCAGCAGACGCGACAGAGGCACAGAAAACAACGCAGAAGGCGAGAAGGAAGAAAGATTAGAAAATATTGTTCTACATCCATCAGTGTGTGGATGCAAATGTGTTTGAGAAGATTGTTGAGTCTGAAACATAAAAGGTTGCGTGTGGCACACTGATTAGATGTTACGGTGGTGACGCATCAGTGAAGAAGGTGAAGCTTCAGTCCCTAAGAAAACAATATGAGAATCTCAACATGAAGGACAATGAGAAGGTTTCTGAGTACATCTCTAGAGTGATTCTGATCACTAATGAGATGAAAGCTTGTGAAGAAATCCTTTTTGAACAAGTAATCATAGAGAAGGTATTGAGATCTTTAACTTCTCAATTTGATTACATTGTGGTACCAATTGAATATTCTAAAGATCTGGACACCATGAGAGTTAAAGAGCTGCAAAGTAGTCTAGAGGTACGTGAGTTGCGTATGACTGAGAGAACTTTTGAGAGGGAAGTAGAGCAGCAAACTCTGAAAGCAACTTCTGTTAAGAAGTATCAGAAGCAGACTTGGTCAGAAGCCAAAAAGAAAACTAATGGTGGTCAGAGGTTAAAAGCTTCAACCTCTAATAGGCAGAAGAATGTCCAGAAGGGAAAGGAGAAGTTTGACAAGAAGAATGTTCAGTGTTACTGTTACAAGAACTTTGGTCACTATGCCAAAGATTGTTGGTCAAACAAAGAAAGAAAGTCAGAAAAAGCAAATATAGTCAGAGGAGAGTCTGATGATGAACCAATGCTATTATTGACTTCTGAATCTGATGATATGAGTTCACCAGAACGGTGGTATATGGACACGGGGTGTTCAAACCATCTTACTGGAAACAAGAAATGGTTGGTTGATTTTGACTCTGGGAAGAGTACAAAGATCAGATGTGTTGATGATAAATACCTCAACGCAGAAGGTATGGGAAATGTCAGAGTCATCCTAAACAATGGGAAAGCAGCAATGATCTAGAATGTGTGGTATGTACTTGGCATGAAAAGAAATCTGATGAGTGTGGGACAATTGATTGAGAAAGGTTTTTCAGTTACCTTGAAGGAAAATCTTTTGAAACTGTATGACTATAATCAGAAGTTGATTATGGAGTTAGAACATGGAAGGAACAGAACATTCAAGGTGAATGTTAGAACTGTAGACTTTGAATGTCTTAGTGCAACAAGTGTTGTCAATGAGAGTGATCCGTGGCACAAAATATTTGGTCATCTGAATTTTAGAAGCTTAGGGCATCTGAAATCGAAGAAGCTGGTACATGTAATTCCTACAATCAAGAAGCCTGAGAAGTCATGCAGGGTGTGTGTGATACGGTGGAAGAACTGACTGTTTTTGGAATGCTGGTTTGCGTTTTGCGTTTGTATTCGCAAAATGTCGCGGTAAGCAAGAGTCGCCACCGACTTTTATTTTATCCAACAAGGAAAGGAAAAAAGCACATAAAAATTCCTTTTTCGAGATATTTCTGAGTACGGGGGTAGATTATAGAAAGGGAAAGTATTAGCACCCTTTCTATCCGTAGTTATCTACGGGCTCTTAGGTACTTGCTCATCATTTTCAAAATTGTTTTCTTTGTGTTTGTGGGTTTTGAAAAGTTTTCGTTTTAACTTCGATTTAACTCTTGCTTCTGTCTTCAAGAGTGTAATGAAGTGTTTTTGAAAACTTCATTTGTAAAAGAGTGTAAGTGTGAAAAAAAAGTTTTTTTTTGGATGAGCAAGTATCTAAGAACTAATCTACCTACTCGAAAAAAGAATCGTTCTATGTTTATTTCCTTTAGACAATTCTATCCCACTAATAGTGAGTAGGTAGCACCGTCGTTGGAGTTTGAGGGTCAATCCGAAAGAGGGACATACGGTCACTAAAGCAATGTTAAGACGTCTTAGCGGTAACCTTAATGTCTTAGATCATTTATCCGAGGCAACGATATCCGAGGCAACCTTTCCGAGGCAACTTATGATCTTTTAGACAAGAGGGCGACCTCTAAAACAACCTATACTCATTGACCGTTTACGAAGGCAACCAAGTGGGAGTCTACCCTAGGAGTGCGCATGTGCGAATGTGTTGATTTCAGTTATTTTTATCTTTGCACATGTTTAGGGTGATCTAACTGTTTTAAATTTAGTCATTCATTCTTGTCATGCAAACCCTATTATCAAATATCTAGCAGTTGAATATTTGCAGAAATTAAAGTACGGAATTTAAAATAAGCTATTACAAGGCGTTGGGTATTTACATCGCCAAAAACAAACCCTTTGAAATTTAAAGGCGGTAAAAATAAATAAATGTCCTAATTTAATTATTACAAACCGAGAGCAGATACAATAATTGAATAAAAAATAAAGCGCGCGAGAAAACTGAATCGAATGCGAAACTAGGGTTTTGACCCTCCTAATTAAAAGAAATGTTTTTTTGTTGTTTTTAGTATTTTTTAAGAAAAGAAATTAAATCCTAAAATTAAATGCTAAATTAATTAGTTATTAAATTAATTAATGAAATATAATTACAAGACCTATTTTTGGATTTTTGATTATTTTAGGAAAGAAATAAAATAATTAAGTTAGTAGAAAACCTATTGATTCTAATTAGTTTTAATTATTTACAAAATAGATTAAAATTGTCTAATTAATAACTTAATTAAATTAATTAATATTTATTGATAAAAAATAAAAATTCTAATTTTAATCGGGTATACAATATTTTTGGTGATTTTTTGATAAAAAGAAAATAATTTTTGGGTTAGTAAATAAATAAAAATAATTAAATGAAAATATAAACAAAAAAAAAGAAAGAGAGAGATGGGCCTGAATATAGGGGGGGTGCATAGCAAGAATTTGGCCCATTTGTGTTGATCCATTTTGACTTTCTGCAATTCAGTGTGTTGCGTTTGACTGGCCCTTTGGTGCACCCTCAGTAGTAGCCACCAGATCTGGCCATCTGGCGCATGGATGATGAAGGTCCATGGTGGGCGCTTGGCTTGCACGTGCATATGATAACCTGAAAATAAATGGGAAAATAACAAATGCTGAAGGCAGGGATCGAACCCCTGACCTCCAGCCTCTAATGCCTTGAAAACCTGCATGGCCACCACTGGGGCATTTGGTTCTTATTATTATCATATTGCAAAATAATAATAATATAAGAAAATGAAATATCATGAAAAATAAAATAAAAAACGCGCTGGAATTTGAATTGGCCTATGGGGGAGTGACACACCTACTTCTTCTTCCCTGTACCGTGGCTAAAAATTCAAAGACATATACCCACAGACAGTGTCCGTCGCTACAAGTCATGCTCGTTCCAAAATCTTCTACAGGACATATAAATGGAATCTAACACCATGGTTAGACTCGTCTCGTCCTCCTGATCACAACCATACCCATCATGAAGGCTAATTGTCCCTGAAACTGAAAGCCCTAAAACCAAGCTTGAAAACCTAACAATGGTGAATTACAGCACAGGCCATATAAATGAAATTGGCTATTGTAGAAAGTTTGCAAACAACATGATGATCAAGAATGTACAATTATTTTTCATTATGGATGCAAGAACAAGGCTATTCGAATTCAAGAATATAGAGATACAGTTGCAGACTTATAGTGCGTGAGAGGGCTTGAAAACGCTTGGTTTTGATTGTTTTAGGTTCCTGAGAGTGCCAGGAAACGATTGGGACAAATACTAAGCCTTGAGGATGCCTCTAACCACCAATTTGATCTCACACTTTTTGCTTGTTTTTTCCAATTATGTTCCTGCTCTAGCGCCTCTTTCTAACCTGTTTCTAGGTCTGCATGCAATCCTTATGTATCACACAATGCATTAGGGTTGATTATTGTGTCCAAATCTTCCTTCTTCAATGCCTTTGATAGATATTGATTTGATTTGATTCTTTAAAGCTTTCCAAAATTGGTCCAAATCTAATCTCTTTGTACACATATGCCTTGATACGAGTTTGATTGATCCTAGCTGTGTAATAAGACCTGAAATCATCACAAAATCCCTTGTTATCAATGTTTTGGATTTTTATTTGATTTATTTTGATTTAAATCAAATTAATTCAAACAAAAATCAAAATAATTAATAAAAATAAGATATCGTTAAGTGGCAAAGGTTAGAGCACGTGGGCTATGTTGCCAAGTCAAAATAAGTGAAAAAGATTGGGTCCATTTGGCAAAATTTGAAGTTTTAGGGATAGTTGACTTTTTGCAATTTTGCAAAAAAGGTCAACTTCACCAATGCATAACTTCCTCAATTTTGACTCTTTGGAGGTGTTCTTGTATATTTTAGAAAGCTTGCGATGTCCTCTAATCAACCCTTTTAGTCTCATCTCATTTTGATATTCCATGCTCATGTATGAAGCTTTGACAAAAAAGGTGTTTTTGTTGACTTTTCAAAATAACCTATAATGTCCAAATTCATAACTTCTTGTGAGTGCATATTTTTAACTTGAGAGATGAAGATGGATTTTAAGGAGTTGCATCCTCTTAAAAATGAGCTTTGGATGGGTCATTTCTCATAAAGTGTGAGAAAGTTATGCTTGGTCAAAGTTGAGTTGACTTTTCCTGCAAAACCCTAATTTAGCAACTTTTGAATCTTAATGAATTAGGAGCAATCCTTGATGAATCATGATCAAACCTTGATAAAATGATGAAATATACTTCAAAATGAGGATGTTGAGCAAAAATCTTGAAGTTTGACTGTATGGGGGTCACAGTTGACTTTTGCCCTAGCACAGTCGACTTTTGGACCTTTGAGCAATTGACTGAGCAAACTTCCTCTGCAAGGCTTGAAACTT
The DNA here is from genome assembly GCA_948472305.1 of Vicia faba. NCBI lineage: Eukaryota > Viridiplantae > Streptophyta > Magnoliopsida > Fabales > Fabaceae > Vicia > Vicia faba. Next base: position 260,719 of record CATIWC010001046.1, read on the forward strand.
GACATGGATGATCTTGAGAACATATTAGGAAATTGGTGAGAATTTGGGACCACTTGGACTCAATTATATTGATGCAACATGAAACCCTAATTTGGGGTAGACTGCCTTAGGAGAGAGCTTGGCTGGTCAACCTTTGGACTACTTTGAGCAACTTGGGGATCTTTCTTGAAACGTTTTGAGAAATATGGGAGGGAAAATTTTGAGGTACAACAGCTTCCCCTGTTCAATATTCTTAAACTTGAGGATGTAGATTGGCATTCGTGCCTTTCGTGATACGAAGGTGAAGGAGGATTGAACACTAGAGTGCCCAGAAATTTGCACTCGCATGAAGTGGTGATTGCCTTGTGATATTGGGAATGGGATTGCAGATGCCATTTGGAGGTTGCTGATGAGGAGATAGGCTTAAAGATGCCATCCTAAGGAGTGTCGATCGCATAAGAGATTCCTTAGCGAGAGCTTGTATATCTGTTGTTGACGAAGATCCCGCTGGGGAAGGATGATCTTTGTTGAGAGACGTAGAATTTTAGGAGTTTCATCATCCTTCATTCTGCTGGTGAGTCGTCTCTGCTAAGATTTAGGAACTCGTCCGTAATTCAACTGAGGAAACATCTTTTTCGAGATTTAGGAACTCGCCCGTAATTCAACTGAGAAAACATCTCTGCTGAGATTTAGGAACACGTCCGTAATTCAACTGAGGAACATCTTTGTCGAGATTTAGGAACCCGTCCGTAATTCAATTGATGAAACAATTATGCTGAGATTTAGGAACTCGCCCGTAATTCAACTGAGAAACATCTCTGCTGAGATTTAGGAACCTGTCCGTAATTCAACTGAGGAACATCTTTGTCGATATTTAGGAACTCGCCCGTAATTCAACTGAGGAAACATCTTTATCGAGATTTAGGAACTCGCCCATAATTCAACTGAGAAAACATCTCTGCTGAGATTTAGGAACTCGTCCGTAATTCAACGGAGGAACATCTTTGTCGAAATTTAGGAACCCGTCCGTAATTCAACTGATGAAACAATTATGCTGAGATTTAGGAACTCTTCCGTAATTCAACTGATGAAATAATTATGCTGATATTTAGGAACTTTCCTGTAATTCAACTGAGAAAACATCTCTGCTGAGATTTAGGAACTCGTCCGTAATTCAACTGAGGAAACATCTTTGTCGAGATTTAGGAACTCGCCCGTAATTCAACTGAGAAAACATATCCGTTGAGATTTAGGAACTCGTCCGTAATTCAACTGATGAAACATTTATGCTGAGATTTAGGAACTCGCCCATAATTCAACTGAGAAACATCTCTGCTGAGATTTAGGAACTCGTCTATAATTCAACTGAGGAACATCTTTGTCTAGATTTAGGAACTCTCCCGTAATTCAACTGAGGAAACATCTTTGCCGAGATTTAGGAACTCGTCCATAATTCAACTGAGAAAACATCTCCGCTGAGATTTAGGAACTTTCCCGTAATTCAACTGAGGAACATCTTTGTCGAGATTTAGGAACTCACCCGTAATTCAACTAAGAAAACATCTCCGCTGAAATTTAGGAACTCGTCCGTAATTCAACTGATGAAACAATTATGCTGAGATTTAGTAACTCGCCCGCAATTCAACTAAGAAACATCTCTGCTGAGATTTAGGAACCCGTCCGTAATTCAACTGATGAACATCTTTGTCGAGATTTAGGAACTCGCCCGTAATTCAACTGAGAAAACATCTCTGCTGAGATTTAGGAACCCGTCTGTAATTCAATTGATGAAACAATTATGCTGAGATTTAGGAACTCGTCCGTAATTCAACTGAGAAAACATCTCTGCTGAGATTTAGGAACCCGTCCGTAATTCAACTGATGAAACAATTATGCTGAGATTTAGGAACTCGCCCTTAATTCAACTGAGAAAACATCTCTGCTGAGATTTAGGAACCCGTCCGTAATTCAACTGATGAAACGATTATGCTGAGATTTAGGAACTCGCCCGTAACTCAACTGAGAAAACATCTTTGCTGAGATTTAGGAACCCGTTCATAATTCAACTGAGGAACATCTTTGTCGAGATTTAGGAACTCGCCCGTAATTCAACTGAGAAAACATCTCTGCTAAGATTTAGGAACCCGTCCGTAATTCAACTGATGAACGTCTTTTTCGAGATTTAGGAACTCGCCTGTAATTCAACTAAGAAAACATCTCTGCTGAGATTTAGGAACCCGTCCGTAATTCAACAGAGGAATATCGTTGTCGAGATATAGGAACTTGGCCGTAATTCAACTGAGAAAACATCTCTGCTGAGATTTAGGAACCCGTCTGTAATTTAACTGATGAAACAATTATGCCGAGATTTAGGAACTCGCCCGTAATTCAACTGAGAAAACATCTCTGCTGAGATTTAGGAACCCGTCCATAATTCAACTGAAGTAAAATCTTTGTCGCTTGAATTTTTTGAGAATCTTTCCTGGTGAGAATCTTTCCTGAAAGGTAAAGGTTAGTTGTATGTAATGCATGATATGTATCAAGCGATGATGTTCTCAAAATAAATGAGATTGTGCTGTATGATGCGTATGCATGTCATGATGTATGGAAATGTGATGTTTTAAGCCGGGGAAAATAAATCCCGGATTGCTGCTGGAGAAAAGAAATGAATTCTTCGTTTTCGTTGGAGATAGTGGATGAGGATGTTCGTGAGAAATAATCTGCAGGAGAGGATAACTCCACTGGGGAATAAGCTGACGAGAGAATGACTATGTGGGGAAGAGATGCTCTGCTGAGGATTCCGTTGATAAATTCAGCTGGGGATGAATTATCATTGCTGGTGATGATGAAACCTGTCAGGGATTGAATTTTTGTTTGTGAAAGGAATGAACTCCGCTGAGGATGACTTTCCAATAGCGACCTTACTTGGGATAGCCTTTTAGACTATACTGAGGACAATCTTCCGGAGTCTACTGGGGATATTTTTATACTCTGCTGAGGATGATAAGACTTTTTAGTGCTGATGGTAGATAAACTCTGCTTGGGGAGAATATTATTGATTTATCCACAATTGTGAGTCTCAGCTGGGGAGAGTTTTAACACCACTATCTTTCTCTTCGCTCTGTGGGGAATGAATGTACTTTCAATCGTTTCCTCCAGCTAGGTCTATCCTTATACCTGGTGGACAGAGCAACTGCACGATTTGGGACATTTCTCGTTTGCCCCTATTTCTGATATTACAAGTAATCGCCTTTTGTTTCGCATGTAAATATCTATGAGCAGCAATCAATGTCAAATGCATATATCAAAAACTGAACATTGGACGTTCTTTGCAAAACAAAACAGAAAAAAGGAAAACAGTTTGAAATTTCTTTGTAAAAATGACTTGTATTGATTTTGAAGTTAGCCTGTAAATAGGCATTTTTGTACAAGAGGCTGACGTCCTAGTAAGAGAACGCCGCCGAACAAATAGAATTTATACAATTTGTGAAAACAAATAAAAACAGCTATGTGAATAATCCCACTGGGTTCCAACTCTGCTATTGCCTTTATGTCCTTGAGCATCTCATCACTTTGCTACTTGGTTGAAGGTGGATCAGACTGATTAGCGCCGTTCGAGTTTGATAGTCGATACTAAAGTCTGGTTGCAAGGTGATCCAATGAGACAGAGTGTCACGCTTTAATCCCTAATTTTTTCCTGGACCGCCCTTTCGGGTTTTCAATCCACCGAGATACCCTTTTTTGCCCAAGCCGCCTTTTCATGTTTTCGACTTGCCGGGTGTACAGTTTTTTTTTTCATTTTCATCCCTTATTTTTGCCCGAACCCTTTTGGTTCGCCGGGAAGCCCTTATTTTTGCCTAGGCCAGTCAACCTAGCGGGTCTTTGATTATGCGTAGTATTTTTTCACTATGTCTGCATTGACGGGGTGAGGAAGGTCGTCACCATCCATGGTGGTTAGAATCATAGCTCCTCCTGAGAAAATGTTCTTAACCACAAATGGCCCTTCGTACGTAGGGGTCCATTTTCCCCTGGGATCACCTTGTGGTAGAATGATGCGCTTGATCACTAGATCCCCAACTTGATACTCTTGTCGCCTGACTTTCTTGTTAAATGCCTTGATCATCCGTTTTTGATACGTCTGACCGTGACAGATAGCAGTAAGTCTCTTTTCTTCGATTAAGTTCAGTTGATCAAGCCGGGTCTGTATCCAGTCATCTTCGCTCAAACCTACGTCCTTCACAATCCGAAGAGAGGGTATCTGAACTTCAATGGGCAAGACGGCCTCCATGCCATAAACCAAAGAATAGGGTGTTACCCCTGTTGACGTCCGTGCTGAGGTACGGTACCCATGAAGAGAAAATGGTAGCATCTCGTACCAATATTTGTATGTCAACGTCATTTTCTGCACAATCTTCTTAATGTTCTCATTAGCCGCTTTAAAAGCCCCATTCATCTTCGGTCGATAAGGAGAAGAGTTGTGATGCTGTATCTTGAACTACTTGCAGAGCTCAGTGATCATTTTATTATTGAGATTTGTACCATTGTCCGTAATGATCCTCTCTGGTACACCATACCGACAAATCAGATTGTGTCGAATAAACTGTGCCACGACGTTCTTGGTTACAGTAGCAAAGGAAGCTGCTTCAACCCACTTTGTGAAATAATCAATTGCTACCAGGATGAAACGATGCCCATTGGACGCAGTAGGTCTGATCTCACCGATCATGTCGATGCCCTACATTGCAAAAGGCCAAGGAGCTGTCAAAACATTCAGAGGTACTAGAGGTATGTGCACCTTATCATCATAAACTTGGCACTTATGACAGGTACGAGAATGCTGATAGCAGTCGGCTTCCATTGTGGACCAATAATATCCTGCCCGTAGGATCTTTTTTGCCATGGTGTGTCCACTGGAATGAGTCTCGAAAGTACCTTAATGCAACTCTACCATAATCCTTTCTGCTTCGTTCTTATACACACAATGTAGTAAGGTTGAGTCATGGTTACGCTTGTAAAGAATGCCATTATTGATGAAGAACTTCGCTGCGAACCTCCTCAGAAACTTCTTATCATTAACAGATGCACCCTCGGGATACTCCTGAGCTTCAAGATACCTCTTCACCTCATGAAACCAGGGTTTATCTGTTACCTCTTCAGTCTCAATGTCACAGCAATGTGCCGGTTCATCCAACCTCTCAATGGTAATCTGTGGAGCTTCATTGTCCCATCTGACCTTGAACATAGAAGACATCGTAGCTAGTGCGTCCGCCAACTGATTCTCCTCTCTAGGGAAGTGTTCAAAGGTTATCTCCTTGAAGTGCGGAAGCAACATCAATACATACTCTTTGTAAGGAATAAGATTTGGGTGTTTTGTAGCCCACTCGCCTTTGATCTGACTGATCACGAGAGAGGAATCTCTGAATACACTCAAGAACTTAATCCTTAGGTCAATAGCTGCTCGAAGACCCATAATGCACGCTTCATACTCCACCATGTTGTTGGTGCAGTTGAAACATAGTCGGGCGGTGAACAGAGTATGAGAGCCTTCAGGAGATATGATCACGGCGCCAATGCCATTACCCAAAGCGTTTGAAGCTCCATCAAAGTACATAGACCATTGGGATCCCTCCTCAGGTCCTTCATCCGGTCCAGGTGTTTCACAACCAGTCACCAACATGATATTTTCATCCGAAAATTCAAAGTTCATAGACTGGTAATCATCCATTGCCTGATGCGCAATGATCTACCAATACACTTCCCTTGATTGCCTTTTGGGTCGTGTATTGGATGTCATATTCAGTCAAGATCATTTGCCATCTCACTATTCTTCCGGACAAGGCAGGCTTTTCGAAGATATACTTGATTGGATTCATCTTTGATATCAATAGAGTAGTGTGAGTCAGCATATACTGTCTCAGCCGGCGAGAAGCCCATGCCAAAGCGCAACAAGTTTTCTCAAGCAACGAGTATCGAGTCTCGCGGTCAGTAAACTTTTTTCTAAGGTAATAAATAGCATGCTCTTTTTGGCCAGACTCGTCATGCTGCCCCAGCACACACCCCATTACACTATCGAGTACTGTCAAGTATAAAATCAAAGGTCTCCCTTCAACTGGAGGTATCAGAATAGGTGGCTCTTGGAGATATTCGTTGATCCTTTCGAAAGAGGCCTGACATTCATCGTTCCATCTTACCACTTGATCTTTCTTCAATAGTTTGAAGATTGGCTCACAAGTAGAAGTCAGGTGTGAGATGAATCAAGCAATATAGTTCAAACGTCCCAGAAAGCCTGTGACCTCTTTTTCTGTTCGGGGAGCTGGCATTTCTTGTATAGCCTTCACCTTTGCAGGATCCACTTGAATACCCTTATCACTTACAACGAAACCTAGTAGCTTATCAGACCTCACTCTGAAGGTGCACTTATTCGGGTTTAACCTCAGCTTGTACAACTTCAACCTGTCAAATAGCTTCTGAAGATGGTCCAGGTGTTCTTCCTCAGTTTGGGACCTTGCAATCATATGTTCAACATATACCTCAATCTCATGATGGATCATGTTGTGGAACAAAGCGACCATGGCGAGCTGATACGTTGCCCCAACATTCTTTAATCCAAAAGGCATGACCTTGTAGAAAAAGGTACCCTATTGAGTAACAAAGGTTTTCTTCTCCATATCCTCGGGAGCCATTTTAATCTGATTGTAACCGGAGAAAACATCCATAAATGAGAAGACTTTATGCTGCGCGGTGTTGTCAACCAGAACGTCGATATGAGGTAGAGGGAAATCATCCTTGGGGTTTACCCTGTTCAGATCCATATAGTCAACACACATTCGAACCTTACCATCTTTCTTCGGCACCGGAACCACGTTGGCCACCCATTGTGGGTAAGAAGTAACTGCTAGAAAACCGGCATCAAACTGTTTCATAACTTCAGCCTTGATTTTCTCAGACATCTCTGTGTGCATTCGGCGAACTTTTTGTTTCAATGGAGGACAGTCTTCCTTGGTAGGAAGGCGGTGAACCACTATATCGGTATCTAACCCGGACATATCTTCATAAGACCAGACAAAGATCTCAACATAGTCATGCAGCATCTGAATCAACCGTTGCTTAACACTAGGCTTCAGATTTGCACCAATCTTGACCTCTTTCTTGTCTATCTCTGTACCCAGATTCACTGATTCCACTGGCTCTTCATGCGGCTGTATGGCCCTCTCTTCCTGGAGTAGCAGTCTAGTAAGTTCACCAGGCACTTCGTAATCATCCTCACCTTCGTCCTCGGCTTGGTTGATCGGACTTTCGAAGTCATAATCGGCAGTAGCAGAGTCGTTATCAGTGGGATCCAGAGTGGATGTAGACCTGTATATGTGAGTGTGTGTAAAATAGCTGTTTTGCAAGATAGAAAAGAAAAAAAACAAGGAGCGCAAAATTCGTAATGCAAGAAAACGTCCAATGCTTTTATTAATGATATATGAAAATGACACATAATAAGCCCTCAAACAAAGCCACGGTGTCTCGGGTAAGGCACCGGGCCGTAAAGTTTTAAAATTGTTTGTTACAAATCCAAAACAAAAGTCTATTACTGTGTAATAAAAGAAATTGGCACGAAGTCCTTTGCCGTCCAATTGCTTAGTCTGCCATCAGTAGTCGGGTAAATCCAACTGTGAAACTCAGACTCTTCATTATCGTCTTCAATCATATTCATTTCAGGATTTGTGATACACAGGGGAGGTCTTCCAATCCGCGCGCGCTGAACGACCCTTTGAGCTTCTGCAGTAAAACGCAAACCAAACTTGCCAGTCTTGTGTGCAAAGTCAGGGAGTTGGCCCAATTCGCACACCCATCTTTCTCAATAACAGCCCAGGCATCCTTGAGGGAATCCATCTTCATTGGAGGATCTTCAGTAACAGTTTCAGTTGATGCTAGCGTCTGGGGGACTTCCTCAAAATGTTGACACGGGGTTTCAATGAACTCCCTGTCCATCTCCACATACCGGAAAGAGTTAAGGTGGCTCACCATGTACTCCTCTTCTCCTCGTACCGTAACAATTTTCCCCTTCACTGGGTATTTCAGCATCTGGTGAAGCGTAGAAGTTACTGCCCCAGCTTTATAGATCCATGGGTGACCCAGCAAACAAGAATAAGATGGTTGAATGTCCATCACATAGAATGTAGACGCGAAAGTATGAGAACCAACCTTAACTGGAATATCCACCTCTCCATGTACCATCCTCTTGGACCCGTCAAATGCCCTAACCACAATGTTACTCGGCTTCAACTCCAACCCTTCACAGTCTAACCGGTCTAACACTTTCTTGGGTAAAACATTCAACGAGGACCCAGTATCCACCAACACGTGAGCTAAGGTAGTGCCCATGCACTCGATTGAAACATGCAGAGCGTCATTGTGATTCTTTCCCTTGGCAGTCAAGTCTGCGTCGGAGAAACCCAACCCATTATCTGCCGTCAAACTTGCCACATAATCTTTGAACTGATTAGCATATATTTCCTGCGGCACATGCACAGTTTTCAGGAAAGCAATCAGAGCCTTAGCATAGGACTCTGAGCACAGTAATAATGACAACATAGAGATCTTCGACGAGGTTTGCCTCAGTTGTTCGACTACATTGTAGTCGCTTCTCTTGATGATCTTTAAAATTTCCTCTATCTCCTGTCTAGAGGCTTCAACAGTAATATTCTTCGGTGCCTCCGTCCAGGCGGGCTCACCGGTGATCCCTTTGCCCCAAGTGTCAGATGACTCGGTGACAAGGGGTAATGATTGGAACATGAACGGGGGCAGTAGCAGGTGTATTGGCAGGTGTAATAACAACAGGTTTTTGAACAATTAGTGGGGAAATCTCAGGGGAGAAAAGTCTTCCGCTTCGGGTGACTTTGCTAGATCCAAAAATATTGCTAACATCAGTATCAGCCTCTTCGTCATTCAAGTCTTGTTTAATCCCGTGGTATTACACATCGGCCCCATAGTGCCACGGGACAGCCTTATCCGACGTGTAAGGGATAGGTCCAGGAACAATAATGATCAATGGAGCAACCCTCGGAACAGATGTAATTCTAACAGGCTTTCTCGAGGAAGCCTTGGAAGAATTGGCGAAAATGGTGATTATGGAAACTTCTTCAACAGGAACCAATGGAACAAAAATTTTCTCGAACAAGATTTCTTTGTTATCCATCAGGCGTTGGACACCTGACTTCAATAGATGGCAACCAGTAGGTAGGATGGAACACAGGTGGCAACCTTCGCCACAACCCGAAAATAAACCGACCAATAATAAATTCTTCTTCACTGTCAACAACGGGGTAGAAATGTCTTCTACAAAGGTTACAAACACATCATCATCCACAACATTCACTCCATGCTTGGGCATAGGGGCGGTCACGACATTAGGCTTTTCCGGCGCTTCAAACTCAATCTCCTTAGCATCAATCAGATCTTGTACCTTATTCTTCAAGGTCCAGCAGTTATTGGTATCATGCTCCGGGCTATCAGAGTGATAAGCACGACGGGCATTTGGATTATATAGTGGTGATGTGGTGTTGGGATTCTTCGGGGCTTCCCTCAGAGTCACCAAGTTAGTCTTCAACAACTGCGGCAGAATTTGAGATAAAGTCATATTGAGCCGAGTGAACTGTCTTTGCGGCCTCTCTACTCTTTGCTGATTGTTGCATTGTGGGGCAATAGTTGGTCTTGATATAACTACCACATTGACTGCTTGGTGGTGTTCAGGACGGTTTTGGTTCTTCGAACTGTAAATTGCACTAGACTCCTTCTTGAAAGGTTTCTTCTCTGTGCTTGACGAAGCACCCTTCTGTATCTTACCGCTCTTGATACCGGCTTCAACCCTCTCCCCAGTCATAATAAATTCAGTGAAACCAGATGATGAACTTCTGATCAAATGATTAAAATACAGACCAGATAAAGTCCCCAGAAACATATTCACCAACTCCCTATCATCCAGAGGGGGTTGTACTCTTCCAGCAAGATCTCTCTACTTCTGAGCGTACTCCTTAAAACCTTCGCTCGCAACCATAGACATACCCTAAAGTTGGGTACGCGTGGGAGCAAGGTCGGAATTATATTGGTACTGCTTGTAAAAAGCAGCAGCAAGGTCCTCCCAGTTACGGATGTTAGCTCCTTCTAGTTGATAGAACCATTCAAGTTGAGTCCCTGACAGACTATCTTGAAAGAAATGAACCCAGAGGTTCCTATCAGTAGTGTATGGTTGAATCTTTCTAACATACGAGCGAAGGTGCAGCTTTGGGCAGGAAACCCCATCGTATTTAGCAAATATATGAGCCTTAAACTTGTGGGGAATCACCATCCCAGACGCCAAATCTAAATCTTCGAAGTCCAACCCAGGTATCTTCTGGATCTCCATTGCGCTTAGCCGGTCTTCGAGTTGCTTATATCTATCCTTGGCCGGAGGATACTGGTCTTCATCAAAGTCACTGTCATTTTCAGAAACAACAGGGCTAGGAACCTTCCTTTCTTCTTGATTCTCTCCCCCTCCAGATGAGTGAGATAAATCAGCTTCTTGTCTCAACCGGTTCCCAAATCTATGACCCATATTCAGGAGGACCGTCTTCTTCTTCTTCTTCTTCTTCTTCTTCTTCTTCTTATTCTTCTTATCCTTCAAGATAAGCGTCTTCTTGTCTTGTTGACCCTTGGCCAGGTTCATGAACATTTCCTGGAACTGAGCATTTTGAGCTTGTAGAGCCTTGATAGCTTGATCAGTGGATGTTTCAGCAGACATGATTGCTGAAATAAACAGAGAAGAAGATGAGAGACCTGTAAGGGTACCTGTAATTAGTTGCATGGGAATGGAATGCATATGATATGATTTTAAAGACTTTAGGGAGATTCAAATTTGTAAACCAAAATGAAACACACTTTTATTAGATTAAAACTTGAAACAATGTTTAACAACTTCCTTTTAAGGTGTTACAAAGGAAAAACTGAAAAGCAAATCAAAACTAGAAATAACAAAAGACATCAGCGCCCCCATGGTCGTTTTCCTCCCGTGCTGACATAGTCTTTGAGGACCTTCTCATTCTCTAGCTGCCTTGTAAGCTTCAGGATCTTCCGTTCCTGCTCATGATACTTCTCTCTATAAGTATCCCGTTCTTCCTTTAGCTGGATCCAAGACCTTTTTAATGCCCCAATGTCAGTAGGCATATAAGGATGGAGGACAGTATGAGGAACCCCTTCTTCATCAGCACTCTCAATAATTACCGGCAAGACAGCTTCGTACGACATTCCCAGCTTTTGAGCATGGGCTCGAACCCACTGGAGATATGGTTCCATCGGAAGAGAAGTCTTCAATCCTAGCTCATGCGGATCAGACCTGTTAACCCTATTCCAAGCTCGATTGAACCTGCGGCGATGTCCCTCAACATCCCCTTGGAAATCAAAGACAATGCTCAGAATCAGCAACTCATGAGGACCGTCCTTTCGAGCTCGCCCAAACTGTCGTAAGGCCAAACAAGGATTATAGGTTATTCCTCCCCTAATTCCAAGCAAAGTAACATTGGGGTATTCTTCGCACCGGTCAATAACAGCTACTTCTTCCATGTTTTTAGTGCTCTAGATGATGTCCGTATGAGCAAGGGACATAATTCTGTAGGCCCAACCCATACCTTCCTTGTTCTTCAAAACAGATTTAGGGAGGTGAGAAATGAACCACCTCGCCAACAATGGTGCACAACACATAAGGGTTCCCCGTTTCCGAGTAGTACGGGCGTAAAGAGCATGTAGAATATCACCTAAGAGAGTGGGCACTGGATTACGAGACATGAAGATATTGACTGCGTTCACGTCGACGAAAGAATATGAATTAGGGAACATAACCAAGCCATAGATGAGAAGTGCCATGATGTCTTCAAATGCCTGAAAATCCAGACTGTCCCAAAACTGTCAAGCCTAATTAATCAAGAACTTAGCCAGGAAGCCTTTTACCTCACTCCGAGTCTCCCAATTAGACATTACATCAGCCTTTGTCAGATGTAGGGCTGTAGCAACATCCTCTGGCCTAAGAGCTATCTCCCAACCTATAAATGTCGTCTGCTCTAGAATAGAAATACCAAGTAAATCAGAGAACTCCTCCAAAGTAGGGACCAACTGATAGTTCGGGAGTAAAACAATGATGCAACGGGTCAAAGAACTGGAACAAGACACTCATCATTTGCTCATCCATCTTAGAAGTGACTAAACCAAGGAGGTGACCATGATTTCTGACAAAGTAAGAAGTATCAGGAACCTTTGCAACCAGGTCTCTAAGCTGAACAGGGATTTGTACGAAGTTGATCCGAATAGTGTTTCTGTGCATATATGCGATAACCTACAAAACAGAACAAAGATGAATCCCCTCGGTCTTTGAAATGGGTTAGTATGATGAAATATGCATGCAATGTCATGATGCATGATGTCATGATAGAAACACACCACAAGTATTCACATGTAGAAAACATGGTAAGGGCAAACAAGTCACACAGTAGCCCTTAGATTTCAGGCTGACATAGAGTTTAGGTATTACCCTCTTTCAGTTTAGTTGGTTCAACCTATCCTAGTAATGTAACCGGGTTCTAGAGGATCTCAATATCACTGACCACCCTCGATCGGTAATAATTCCAGTTTAGCAACCTTTTCTTGCAGCCGGAATCATCATGAGAGTTTGGTCTTAATGAGTGTAGCATACTGCTACTTTTCTATGGTCAAGTTGGTCAATTATAGGTTCTAAGGTCAGTTGGTGCTTAATGACCCCTTAGCATCCCCATATTCTCCTTGTTCCTCTACAAGGGATATCGGTACAAACTAAAGTGTTACACCAGCATAGCTACTGCTTCAACTGTATCAGTCTACGCCATACATTTCCCTCACAGTCTATTGCTACTTACCTAAAAGGTATCCCCAGATCCAGGTTAGGATCTATAGTAACTCTGATTCAAACCCACAAAGATAAATCATACAAATCAAGCAATTGAAAACATTATGATGAACTAATCCTAAGTTACACCCCACTTATTAAATCCCCAGCAGAGTCGCCTGTTCTGTGATACGGTGGAAGAACTGACTGTTTTTGGAATGCTGGTTTGCGTTTTGCGTTTGTATTCGCAAAATGTTGCAGTAAGCAAGAGTCGCCACCGACTATTATTTTATCCAACAAGGAAAGGAAAAAAGCACAGAAAAATTCCTTTTTCGAGATATTTCTGAGTACGGGGGGTAGATTATAGAAAGGGAAGGTATTAGCACCCTTTCTATCCGTAGTTATCTACGGGCTCTTAGGTACTTGCTCATCATTTTCAAAATTGTTTTCTTTGTGTTTGTGGGTTTTGAAAAGTTTTTGTTTTAACTTCGATTTAACTTTTGCTTATGTCTTCAAGAGTGTAATGAAGTGTTTTTGAAAACTTCGTTTGTAAAATAGTATAAGTGTGAAAAAAAAGTTTTGTTTTGGATGAGCAAGTATCTAAGAACCAATCTACCTACTCGAAAAAAGAATCGTTCTATGTTTATTTCCTTTAGACAATGCTATCCCACTATTAGTGAGTAGGTAGCACCGTCATTAGAGTTTGAGGGTCAATCCGAAAGAGGGACATACGGTCACTAAAGCAATGTTAAGACGTCTTAGCGGTAACCCTAATGTCTTAGATCATTTATCCGAGGCAACGATATCCGAGGCAACCTTTCCGAGGAAACTTATGATCTTTTAGACAAGAGGGCGACCTCTAAAACAACCTATACTCAATGACCGTTTACGAAGGCAACCAAGTGGGAGTGTACCCTAGGAGTGCGCATGTGCGAATGTGTTGATTTCAGTTATTTTTATCTTTGCACATGTTTAGGGTGATCTAACTGTTTTAAATTTAGTCATTCATTCTTGTCATGCAAACCCTATTATCAAATATCTAGCAGTTGAATATTTGTAGAAATTAAAGTATGGAATTTAAACTAAGCTATTACAAGGCGTCGGGTATTTACATCGCCAAAAACAAACCCTTTGAAATTTAAAGGCGGTAATAATAAATAAATGTCATAATTTAATTATTACAAACCGGGAGCAGATACAATAATTGAATAAAAAATAAAGCGCACGAGAAAACTGAATCGAATGCGAAACTAGGGTTTTGACCCTCCTAATTAAAAGAAATGTTTTTTTGTTGTTTTTAGTATTTTTTAAGAAAAGAGATTAAATCCTAAAATTAAATGCTAAATTAATTAGTTATTAAATTAATTAATGAAAAATAATTACAAGACCTATTTTTGGATTTTTGATTATTTTAGGAAAGAAATAAAATAATTAAGTTAGTAAAAAACCTATTAATTCTAATTAGTTTTAATTATTTACAAAATAGATTAAAATTGTCTAATTAATAACCTAATTAAATTAATTAATATTTATTGATAAAAAATAAAAACTCTAATTTTAATCGGGCATAAAATAATTTTGGTGATTTTTTGATAAAAAGAAAATAATTTTTGGGGTAGTAAATAAATAAAAATAATTAAATGAAAATATAAACAAAAAAAAAAAAGAAACAGAGAGATGGGCATGAATATAGGGGGTGTGCATAGCAAGAATTTGGCCCATTTGTGTTGATCCATTTTGACTTTCTGCAATTCAGTGCGTTGCGTTTGACTGGCCCTTTGGTGCACCCTCAGTAGTAGCCACCAGATCTGGCCATCTGGCGCGTGGATGATGAAGGTCCATGGTGGGCGCTTGGCTTGCACATGCATATGATAACCTAAAAATAAATGGGAAAATAACAAATGCTGGAGGCAGGGATCGAACCCCTGACTTCCAGCCTCTAATGCCTTGAAAACCTACATGGCCACCACTGGGGCATTTGGTTCTTATTGCTATCATATTGCAAAATAATAATAATATAAGAAAACGAAATATCATGAAAAATAAAATAAAAAACGCGCTGGAATTTGAATTGGCCTATGGGGGAGTGACACGCCTGCTTCTTCTTCCCTGCACCGTGGCTAAAAATCCAAAGACCAATACCCACGGACAGTGTCCGTCACTACAAGTCATGCTCGTTCCAAAATCTTCTATAGGACATATAAATGGAATATAACACCATGGTTAGACTCGTCTCGTCCTCCTGATCACAACCATACCCATCATGAAGGCTAATTGTCCCTGAAACTGGAAGCCCTAAAACCAAGCTTGAAAACCTAACAATGGTGAATTACAGCACATGCCATATAAATGAAATTGGCTATTGTAGAAAGTTTGCAAACAACATGATGATCAAGAATGTACAATTATTTTTCATTATGGATACAAGAACAAGGCTATTCGAATTCAAGAATATAGAGATACCGTTGCAGACTTACAGTGCGTGGGAGGGCTTGAAAACGCTTGGTTTTGATTGCTTTAGGTTCCTGAGAGTGCCAGGAAACGATTGGGACAAATACCAAGCCTTGAGGATGCCTCTAACCACCAATTTGATCTCACACTTTTTGCTTGTTTTTTCCAATTCTGTTCTTGCTCTAGCGCCTCTTTCTAACCAGTTTCTAGGTCTACACGCAATCCTTATGTATCACACAATGTATTAGGGTTGATTATTGTGTCCAATCTTCCTTCTTCAATGCTTTTGATATTCATTTGATTTGCTTCTTTAAAGCTTTCCAAAATTGGTCCAAATCCAATCTCTTTGTACACATATGCCTTGATACGATTTTGATTGATCCTAGCTGTGTAATAAGACCTGAAATCATCACAAAATCCATTGTTATCAATGTTTTGGATTTTTATTTGATTTATTTTGATTTAAATCAAATTAATTTAATTAAAAATCAAAATAATTAATAAAAATAAGATATGGATAAGTGGAAAAGGTTAGAGCAAGTGGGCTATGTTGCCAACTCAAAACAAGTGAAAAAGATTGGGCCCATTTGGCAAAATTTGAAGTTTTGGGGATAGTTGACTTTTTGCAATTTTATAAAAAAGGTCAACTTCACCAATGCATAACTTCCTCAATTTTGACTCTTTGGAGGTTTTCTTGGATTTTTTAGAAAGCTTGAGATGTCCTCTAATCAACCCTTTTTGTCTCATCTCATTTTTATATTCCATGCTCATGTATGAAGCTTTGACAAAAAAGGTGTTTTTGTTGACTTTTCAAAATGACCTATAATGTCTAAATTCATAACTTCTTGTGAGTGCATATTTTGAACTTGGTAGCTGAAGATGGATTGTAAGGAGTTGCATCCTCTTCAAAATGAGCTTTGTATGGGTCATTTCTCATAAAGTATGAGAAAGTTATGCTTGGTCAAAGTTGAGTTGACTTTTCCTACAAAACCCTAATTTAGCAACTTTTGAATCTTGATGAATTAGGAGCAATACTTGATGAATCATGATCAAACCTTGATCAAATGATGAAATATACTTCAAAATGAGGATGTTGACCAAAAATCTTGAAGTTTGACTGTATGGGGGTCACAGTTGACTTTTGCCCTAACACAGTCGACTTTTGGACCTTTGAGCAATTAACTGAGCAAACTTCCTCTGCAAGGCTTGAAACTTGACATGGATGATCTTGAGAACATATTAGGACATTGGTGAGAATTTGGGACCACTTGGACTCAAGTATCTTGATGCAACATGAAACCCTACTTTTGGGGTAGACTGCCTTAGGAGAGAGCTTGTCTGGTCAAGCTTTGGTCTACTTTGAGCAACTTGGGGATCTTTCTTGAAATGTTTTGAGAAATATGGGAGGAAAAATTTTGGGGTACAATAGTGTGTATGGGAGGGAAGCAACCAAGATTGCCATTTGCGTCAGAAGTAGCTCCAAGAGAAAAGTATGTCTTGAGAGTAGTGCAGTCAGATATGTGTGGTCCATTTCCAGTAGCATCGATTAGATGGAATAAATACTTTTTGTCATTTGTTGATGAGTTCACCAGAATGACATGGGTATCTCTCATCAAGTTTAAACACAAGGTGTTTGCTGATTCAAGAAGTTCAGACTGCAGGTTGAGAATCAGAGTGGTCAGACTCTAAAGATTCTTAGAACTGATGGTGGTGGGGAGTATGACTCCACAAAGTTCAGAAGGTTCTGTGATGAGAATGGATTTGAGCATGAGGTTACTGCTCTCTATAATCCTCAACACAATGGTCTGGTGAAAGAAGAACACGTACTTTGCTTGATATGGTGGGAAGCATGCTGAAAGAGAAGTAGCTTCCTCATACTTTGTAGGGAGAAGTTGTTGCTACTGAATGTTATGTGCTCAACAAATGTCTAATGAAGAAGCTGAAGGAAATAGTTCCTATTCAGAAGTGGACTGGAGAAAAGCAAAGTGTTAGTCATCTGAAGGTGTTTAGTTCTGTATGTTACAAACATATCCCAAAAGCCAGAAGACAGAAGTTGGATGATAAAAGTAAAGTAATGTTACTGGTGGGATACCACAGTACAGGTTTGTATAAACTTTATTTTCCAGAAAATAATAAGGTTGAGTTTAGTAGAGACGTCATTGTAAAAGAATTAGAAGTTTGGAATTGGGAAAAGTCTCGTTCTCACTCTGATGAGAGAACTCCTGAAGAAAAGTAAAAAATGCATATTTATGAAGCTGGTAAAGATTTTGACTCTGAAGAAGATTCAGAAGGTGAAGATGATTCTGACTCTGACTATGATGGTGATTCAGACTCTGAGAATTTTCTAGACTCTTAAGAAAATCACGGTTCTGGAGAAATTCCAATTTTTAAAGCAAGAGTTTTTAAAGGGGAAACTTCTAGTGTCCGAGGTTCTGAAGTTCAAGTTCAGAGGCAACACAGAGTCAAAAGTATCCCAAGCAGATTTGCAGAGTTTGACATGCTGCAAGACACTGAAGTAGACTTTGAATGAGAAGTTATTCAGTGCGCAATGTTAGTAGACTTTGTATCAGTGAGTATGGAAGAGGCTCTTAAGAAACAAGTCTAATTACCCGTCATGAAAGAAGAACTTAATGCTATAGAGAAAAACAAGACTTGGAAGCTGACAAAACTTCCAAAAGGAAAGAAAGCCATCAGAGTCAGATGGATTTCAAGTAGAAGCTAAAACCAGATGGATCAATTGGAAAACACAAAGAAATATTAGTAGTAAGAGGTTTGCTATAGAAGCCTGGGCTGGATTAGTCCGAAGTCTTTGCACCTGCAGCGAGACATGAAATAATCCGACTAGTGATTGCAATAACTACTAACGGGAATTGGCCTCTGATGCATTTAGATGTAAAATATGCATTTCTGAATGGTCCATTACAAGAAGAGGTATACGTGTCACAACCTCCTGGATTTAAAATAATCAGGAAGAGATACTGTTCAGATCACACAAATCCTTGTATGGATTGAAGCGAGCGCCCAGAGCCTGAAATCTGAAGGTTGATTCATTTTTCAAGGAACATGGGTTTCAGAAGTGTGAGATGGAGTATGGTGTTTATATTCATCACACTTTAGAAGGCAATATGATTCTGGTATGTTTGTATGTTGATGACATATTGCTAACAAGAAGTTTTGAACAAGAGATAACTGTAATACGGTGGGAGAACTAACTTGAAATGTTTTGCGTTTGATCACAATTGCTGCGGTTAGCAAGAGTGACCGCCGACTTTTCTTTTATCCAAAAGGAAAGGTGGAAAAGAACAGGAAAAACCTTTGAGATTATTTCTTAAGTTCGGGGGATAGATTTTGAAAAGGGAAGGTGTTAGCACCCCTTTCATCCATAGTTATCTATGGGCTCTTAGTTTCTTTCTAAATCACTTGCCTTGTTTGAAAAATGTGATTTGTGGTGGTTTTTGAAAGTATTTTTGAAAAGGCGCCTTCGTTTAGGCGAACTTTGTAATGATTCTCGTTTCGACAAAAATGTATACAAAGTGTTGGATTTTTGAAAATATTTCATGTTTTGAAAGTGTTTGTTTTGAAAGTGTTTGTTTTGAAAGTGAGCAAGGGTGTTTGATTTAAAAGTGAGCAAACAACTAAGAACGTTTCTACCTACTCAAAAGTCTTTTGTTCATTTCTTCTTTCCTTTTATATTGCTATCTTACCATTGATTGGTAAGAAGCCTTATCTTTGGATGTAAAGGGACGGACGTGGATCATCGTATAGTCATGATAGCAATGTTGTGAGATATCTTAGCATTTCTCTTTGAGGGACTAAGATCATTTGCAAGGCAACATTTGTAGCGTCACGAGGGACTATGATCTTGTATTTTTTGATTTGTTTGTGCTAAGACATCCCACATGTATAACATGACCATTTTTTAGGCAACAAGTGGAGTTAACCTTAAGGGTGCATGTGTGAATAGTGTGTTTATTTTTCATGCTTGGTTTATCTTGAATTAGGGTTATCTAGACATTAATTTTATCTTTCCATACAAACCCTAATTACTATCATTTATATGAAAGCGATAAATTGCGGAAAATAAATATTCTACGCTATTACAATCATTAGGGGGATGGGGTATACAAATTTACAAATGGGGATTGCGAGAAATTAAACCTAATTATCTATTACAACCATATTGAAATTTGAATAATGTACAAGAAATGAAAATATAATGTGCAAGGATATAAATGGAAAAGAAATGGATTTTGTTTGGTTTTTTGAGGAAAGGGTTTGGTTTTGACCTAATTAACTAAAGAAGTAATTAATTAAGATAAGTAAAATTAACTCTAAACTAATTAAGAAAAGAAATTAAGTTTAATCAAGAAAGCATTTTTTAGGTTTTTTTTAGAAAAGGTTTTTAAGTTTAATAAAAATAGTATGAAAATTAATTAATTAAAAGAAAACCTAAACTCTAAGTTAATTTTAAAAAAGAAAATAACTAAACCTAAATCTAATTATTAATTTAATAAGAAAAAGAGATTAAGTTTTTTATAAGAAAAATGGTTTTTTTTAGTCTTTTGTTTTTTAAAGGAACAAAATATATAGAATGCAAGTAATAAATAAAAATATTTTTTTGGAATTTTTGATTTAATAAATAATAATAATAATAATAATAATGAAAAATAAAAAATTAAAGAAAATAAAATGAAAATATGAAAAATAAAGTAAGGAGGTGAAAAAGGAATTTAGGGTGTTTGTTAGAAAAAATAGTTTTTGTTTGAAGCCTGGCCCATTAAGGGTTTTTGTTAATCAGAAAAATAAACAAAATAAAAAGAAAGAAAGTTAGGCCTGCACTGTCAAAAGGAAACAAAGGGTTAGGAGAAGAAAAAATGCAAAGGCCCGGTCTACTAAGCCCAGCGCGCTTGTTTGCTTGCAAAAAAGAAAGAAAATATTGGGAAAATGAAAAAGTGGCAGCGCTGGGACTTGAACCTACGCCCTCTGCAATAAACGCATGTTGCCTTACCATTGGGGTGGTTATACATCCGTTAACTTAAACAAAACAATAAATACATAACATAAATCAAGTTCTAGGCTTGAACTTCATCTTCTTCCTCGCGCCAGTTTACAGAGCAAATATTTGAAATTTGTAACTCAGCCATTTCTGAATCATTTTCAAAACTTCAAACACCAAACTTGTTAGAAATTTCCTCACGATTCTAAATATATAAATAACTTAAACTAATTCTCAAAGATGAGCAAGAATTTCTGTTGGTACCAAATCTAACCTAATATTTTCAGAAACTTCAACTTCAAAATTCTCCCTACTCAATCAATATAAATGAAAACTATGGACATGGGCAGTTTCAGGGCAATGATATCTATATTTTATCTTTGAAAATGCAAGCTTAACAATGCCTAAATAAAGAGATGAAAGTTCAAAAAATACCTCAAAAACAGGAAATCGTGAAATGAGTTTGAGCTGCTTTCAAGTGATGGTGATGATCAGGTTAGCTTCCTCAAGTTCCCAGGAAGCTAATGCAATGATTAGTTTATGTTGAGGATTGTTGGAATGGTCTGGAGAAGTCAAGATGCAATGCCCTATTATTGAAAATTGAAGTTGGTGAAGATGGAGTTACAGTTGAATAACAGGTGTTGGGATTGTTTATGTATGATGTTTAGAAGCTTTAGGAACCAAAAGGCCAAGAAATGCACAAATGGATTTTGATTTTGGGATTTCTGGCCAGAATATGCAACAATGGAGGTTTGTTATGCAATCCTGAATTTGGGGGTGTTTGAGGGCTTGTGCATTCTTGTGTTATCTTGCAAATAGTGTATGTATTTATAGGCAAGATGTTTTGTGTGCTACAACAAGTCAGAATTTGAATTTACATGTTATAAAATCTTTACTTGTTTTTGAAGCAAACATGACAAACATATCCCCAAAGCTTGTACCATGCTATTGTAGAGTGTTTGAAATTTAAAAAAGCTTGATTTTGACTCGTAGATGTTGTGTGTGCAGAATGATCCATTGAGAGGCTCAAGAAGGATTGACATTTGCAAAAGCATACTTTTCCAAAATGGAAGTCTTGCCTTTCTTCCAAAAATGGCAAGTTAACTTAGACAAAGCTTGGATTTAATGGATAATTGCCATAAAGTTTATGTAATCTTCTGATTAAGGATAGATACACAAGTTAGAGGGCCTGAAAAGTTGGATTATGCAGCATGGCTATGGATTTGTTTCGTGTTCATCACAAAATATGTCTTGCAAAACAAGTTTGAAACCCTAACTTCTTGCCTTCGATTCTCTTAGCTCAAGTATGGTCTTTATGAGTTATTAGACATTTTGGGAAGCTTGTAACATCCTCTACAACCTCTATGTTGGACATTTTTGAAGATTCAATTTGGAACTAGGTGAAAAGTTTCCATGAAGTTAGGTCAAAATCCTGACTAGCTAGGGCAAAATTTCACCAAGTCTTTTTAGTTTCATGGACATGTCTTCACAAATTCATAACTTGAAACCCAAGAATTTTTAGAAAAAGTTCTGCCCTACAAAGTTTTATATCTCATTGAGATCTACAAATTTCATGTTGGAAGTTTTCCTTGAATCATCTTGCATCATGGTGGAAATTTGGCACAAAGTTATGAAAAAAAGTTAATTTTCTAACACTTAGAAAAATATCTGTGTCTTAGAATTTTGACTTTTCAAAGATAATTTTTACTTTTCAATTTCTTGATGAACAAGTTTCATATTTTAACATGTCTTGATGAAATATGATTTTTGAAACTTGATTTTGATCAAAAAGTCAAAGTTTTACTTTTCAGTGTACAATTGACTTTTCATCAGTTGACTGAAATTCACATGTCAATCTAATGATCTTGAGATGTGATTTGAACTATGAAATTAGGTCAAGATGGTTCATTTGAATCCTTGAGATCATGTCTTAAACCAATAATTCATTTCCTTGGTCAAAAGTCAAGAACTGAGCCTTCTCAATCAAAATCCTAATTTTGACCATTTTGACCTTTTGGTGTTCTGATCAAATTTCTTTGAGGAATTGGGATACAACTTGATCAATTGACATATATGAGTTCATGATATTGGTATGGATAAAAAATGATGAAGTTTGACTACAAATTGACCATGGTTGACTTTTTATCCAATATAGCTGATTTTGGGTCGACTGAGCAAAAATGTGATCCAAGACTTGAAACTTGACATGAGTAATATTGGGGGTCCAAAATGATCCATGAAAGTAATATGAGGCATTAAAAGTCCAATTGTCTTTGTGAAAACTCAAACCATAATTTTGAGTTGTTAGTGTTGAGGGGGTGTCTTGAGCTGATCAAACCTTGTGTAGTCTTGAATCAATGGAGATCTTATGAGAGATTTATTGAGAAATGAGAGGGAAAATTTTGGGGTACAACAATAGCTAAGTTCAAGAAGGTCCTGATAAATGATTTTGAGATGATAGATCTTGGGAAAATGAGTTACTTTTTAGGGATGGAGTTTATGTACTCTGAGAAAGGAATCATTTTGCATCAGATGAAGTATGAAGTTAACCTTCTGAAGAGATTTAAGATAGAGAATTGCAAAATTTCTATCACACCTGTTGATACAAATTAAAAGTTGGACTCTGATTCTGATGGAGAGGATATGGATTCTACAACCTTCAAACAATTGGTTGGTTCTCTGAGGTATTTGTATAATACCAGACCTGATATTTGCTATGCAGTTGGAATGGTTAGCAGATTTATGAGTAAACCAAAGTAGTCTCATTACCAATATACAGTCAAGATTCTGAGGTATGTGAAGGAAACTCTGAAGTATGAAGTGTTATTTCCTTCTGGAAGAAAGACCGAATCAGAACTTCTGAGTTATTCAAACTCTGATTGATGTGGAGACAGAGTTGACAGAAGAAGTACTTCTGGGTACTTATTCAAATTTCTGAGAGGTCCTATTTCTTGGTGTTCCAAGAAGCAACTTGTTATTGCTCTGTCAACATGTGAAGCTGAATATATTGCAGGTGCTCTGACTGCATGCCAAGCTGTGTGGATTCTGAACTTGCTGCAGGATATGAAGATCGAGGTAAACAAGCCTATGAAGCTGATGATTGATAACAAGTCTGGAATCAATCTTGCCAAGAACCCAATGTTTCATGGGACAAGCAAGCATATTGATACCAAGTATCACTTTCTGAGGAATCGGGTTCAGAGTGGCATATTAGAATTTATGCACTGTAGCACTCAGAAGTAGCTGACAGACGTTCTAACAAAGGCTATCAAGACTGATCAATTTCTTTATTTGAGGGATGAAATTATTGTTGTCAGTTTTGTGTAAATATAAATTAAGGGATGGTGTTGGAAATAATTTATATTTTAGAAATGTCTTGTTGACTAAGTCTATTAGAGGGTATTTTGGTATTTTATTATACCCTAATATTTGTTTATAAATAACCTAGTAGTAGGTAGGTCAATGTATCCATTACTCCTTATTTTGTAGCCCCCGTTTAATATATTTCTTTTGTCTTTCATCTCTCCTTGTGCACCAACATTGTTTACATAACAGAGGTGTTGAAGACCCTTGTAGTCATGTTCCATGAACTGCAATGGAAGATAGTATAACAGGAAATTTCAAGTGAAACAATAATATTCATGCAATTTCAATAATATTGTAAATTAATGACTTTTTCATTTAATCATATAATAATCTTGTAAATGAATGACTTTTTACCAATCACTTTCACCCGGTAATTCTGCAGAACGACAATGTTCCATGCCGAGAGCTATAGCTTGGTGCAAACTCATCACTTACCTATACCAAAAAATGAAATACGCGCTTAGACTACGATTAAGCAAACATATAAAAACAAACTACAATTACGGTAGACTACTGTTGTACCCCAAATTTTGACCTAAGATACCATCTCCCATCTGCATCATTACATTGCAAGCGTTTTGATCTATTGATTTTTAAAAATTCATAACTTTTTCAGGTCGAGAGCTGTTTATTTTTGAACGTTGAATTTATTAATCGATCAATGATCAAACAATGTTTATTAATTATTTATTATCTTAAATTTAAATAATTGGAATCTATTTTCGGTTATTATATAATTTAAAGATTTATGAATAATGAAATAAACATTTGAAAAGAGGTTTATTAATTGGTCAACAATGATTATTTAATTATTTATCATTCTAAGTTAAATAATTGAAATTCTATTTTTAATTATTATAATTTAGAGAATTATGAATAATAAATTAAATAATTGAAGTTATTAATTGATCAATGATGTTTATTTATTTGTTTATTATTCTAAATTTAAGTAATTGGAATTGATTTTCAGTTATTATACAATTTAAAGAATTATAAACGATAAATAAATAATTGGAAAGAAAAAGAATTAATTGGGAAATAATAGAATTTTATTCACTCTATTCTATTTATTACAATTGTTATTTAAATATTGTATTATTTACAAAATATTTATAATGACAATTACATAAAAAGTTTAAAGTAAAATAAAAACTATTTTTCTAAGATTCTAATTCTTCATCTTCTATCCAATGCTTCTTTGTCTGCTCATTTAATTTTACCTGCAAAACAATTAAAAGAAAAAGTCAGAAATAAATAAATAATTAAAAGCAGAAAAATTAATTTTAGTGTTCATCATTAAAAGCAAACGGCTGGAATCAGTTTTTACCCTTTTTGCAAATCACGGGATTTCTCCCGGTTCACAAAAAGGGATGAATTTTTATTTTCAAAAATGAATGCACAATTTAAAAACATGCACAAATTCATGTTTTTGTCAAAATTGCATTTTTTAAAGTAAAACTGCATAATTCAAAAACCAATATGCATAAATTCAATTTTTGGTCAAAACTGCATATTCCATAAATCAACAGCATATGCAAGTTCACAAGGCCAAAGTGTAACGTAAACATGCCTAGAGGTAGGAAGAAGTTAAAAAAAAAAACTTAAGCTCCATGCAGTAGACAAAAGAGAGATATGCAGTTTAAACAATTTTTCATCATTTTCCAGCATTTTTACTTTTTCAGAACAGTTAAAGTACACAACATTTTAGTGTTTCATTGTACTAGAGAGAGAGAAGAGAGGAGAAGTATGGTTTTACAGGTTTTGGTTTAGGCAGGAAGAGGATAGAAACAAACTGCAGCAGTATCTCATAAGAAAAAAGAAAGCATGAAAAGGAATACAAACAAACTGATGTAACTGTAATATGCAGAAGGCCAAGAAAGCTAGTTAAATATTCAAACATGTAACATAAACCTTAAGAATAGGAAAGCCAGCATATTGATATATACAACATTACAAACCCCTTCAAATGGTCAAGAGTTCATAACCTGCAAAAAAGGCCTTCCACACTAAAAAACTGTCAAATATACAAACCATTTCTCTCAAAGCCTCAAAAAACCTGCTATCAACATAAACACCTACTGCATAAACCAGAACAACCATAACCAACAAACATGGCCTAAACCATCAAACCTTTTGGCCTAAACCTGCTATCTGCATAAACTATAACCATGGCCTAAACCTGCATAAACCAGTATACACGCCCAAAACCAGCACCATTTTCAAAACCTTATAGCCATTACCAAACCAACATAAAACCTGTAATGGCCTCAAACCAGTAAAACCAGTAGCTCAAGGCCAAACCAGTGGAAACCATACACGGCCAGCCAAAATACCGTCAACCATAATCAAAAGCAAACGCCAATAAAAGCATCCAAACGAAGGCAATGTTCAAGGCAACTAAGCCTCAGAATATATCATCATAGGCAAAATAAAGCATACAACGAAAGCAACAGAGGCAAGGCAAAAGAAGAAGAGGAAAGGACGCTAAAGCTAGGGTTTTCAACAACATCATCAAACCATAAAGCATTAAAGAAGAAATACCAGGGTACCAAGCGAAGCACAGCGTCACCGTCTTCCTTGCTCCGGCCTCCTAAGCGTTTCCCTCAACCTCCTTCCTCTGTCTCCAGGTAACCTTTCCTCCACCTCTTTTACTTTCATAATACCTCCAATAAACATAACAATGTGAATAAGAATCAAAAGATGTAAAATCCTAAACATGCAGTAGCAAGAACCCTAGCGAAATAGAAGGCGAAAACTGTTACCTTGATTCGATCGTCGTAGCTTCTAGTGGGAGGGAAGAGGAAGAGTGGGGTGCTGGTGGCCGTTGGGACAAAGGAAAACTCAGGCGAGGATCAATAACGCGCGAAGAAGACGATACGAGAAGATGAACGCCGCTTCTGTCCAAAACCTTAAGCCCTTTGCTTAACCCTAACACAAAATGAATGAAAACGTTTAACCCTAAAAACAAACTATGAAATCTGATGGACCTGACC
The DNA here is from genome assembly GCA_948472305.1 of Vicia faba. NCBI lineage: Eukaryota > Viridiplantae > Streptophyta > Magnoliopsida > Fabales > Fabaceae > Vicia > Vicia faba. The sequence continues at coordinate 287,381 of CATIWC010001046.1, forward strand.
CGTCTCCCTGCATAAGCCCACGCGAAATCCCTTGGTACACCCCCTTTTCTGCTTGTTTCTTTTGGGCCCTTCAAAACCCCTTTTGGCCCATAACTATCTATATCCACCCTTTTATTTTCCTTTTAACCTCTTTCTATTTATTTCTTTTATTTTTCTTTTAGAATTTCATTAATTTAGTAATTAGTAAATAAATCAAATAGAGTTAATTTAATCAAAGCAATTTTAAGTAATGTGACCAATTGTTATTAGTTTAAACTTTAGGTTTAATTTAATAATTTTAAATTTTCCCTTTTAATTAGGTTAAGTTAAATAGATTTTAAGTTTTAATCTAGTTTAATTATTTAATAACTCTTAAAAATAATGCTTTAAATAAAAACTCTAAAAACGTATAAAAATAAAAATGATTTAAAATTAAAAGCATGTTATTTTCCTTTAACTTATTTCCCTCGCTTTAGTTAATACTAATACAAAAACATAAAAAAAATAGAAACATATAAAAGCCTTAAAAAATATTTTATTTCTTAATTAATTCTCTTGTTTTGCATATATTAAACAAAAATCCAAAAAATGCATATTTACACCATTTAGTCTTTTATTTAAATTATTGTATATCGTTATCTGCCTAATATCCTGTCAATTATTTCATCGTACTTGTTTATTCTGTTTACGTCTAAATCCAAGGGGAAAACGATTAAGTTTGTTGACTTCATGTCCTCAAGTCCGATCACACGAATGTTTTGCATTCCATTAAAACTTAAGACAATTTTTTCCCAAATATCGATCTTTTCAAAACTTATACCTTTTAAGCAAAAACTTCGACATTAGGTCGTCGTATCTTCAAAAACTCGTCCGTACCCCGTTTTCGGCCAAAACAATTTATTTCGATCAAACAAACAATTTTAATAAACAGATATTTCAAAAGGTTCCTATAGAGTACTATAGGTACTTTGGGTGCTAATACCTTCCCATTGTATAACCAACCCCCGAACCATAGATCTCTTTTCAAAAACGCCTTGTATTTTTATTACTTTTAAAAGTATTATTTTACATTGCATATTTAGGGTTTTATTTCGCTCTTTCCCCTTTCCCCTTGGAAACAATAAAGCGCGGTGACGACTCTTGCTTTTGTGAGACGAATTAATCAATAATTCGATCTCCGATTTACCCCGCTACATTTTTTATCGCTACAGAATTGGCGACTTTGCTGGGGAAAGATTGACCTCTTGCTGGTCCATCCCTAAGTGGGTTAAGCCTAATTTGTTTTATCTGTTTTATTATTATTTTGATTTGTTTGATTATGTGTTTAAATTGGGGTGTTTGGGTTTTGTGCAAAGGACGAATCCTATACCCGAATTAAGTTACACTTAAGAATAGGATGGGCGGTACAGTCATGTTAACTTTGAGGGAGTAATCCCGAAGAAGGAGGCATGAGATCCCCCACTCAATGGAAGGCCCTCTTGAACTTAATATTTGTTTACCGAGTAATCAGGAAGACATTATTATTTTCGACCTAGGAGCCCGAGAAGTTGAGGACCATAGAACCCTAACCCATCTTGGCCTTTTTAGGTGTAGCGCGGAGACTATAACGGAGTAATTCGGAAGTAGTTGTTACGCGATGCTACGCTCGGACGAGTTTCTCTTGAGAATATTGCTAATTATTGAGTAATCAAGACGTTGGTAATATCCGAAGGAGGAATGTAGACTCTGGGAACTCTTAGAACCTTGTCTTACTGTGTTTGAACCATTAGTACATACCTTGGGGTGGGCTTTATCCTCGACTCCATGTTGAACGTTGAACCTTTGAACCCCGTGTTTGCAAACTTGTGTGTAACTGTTGCATTATCATTCATTCATGCATTCATCAACATTTTTGTAAAAAACTTGTTTTTCAAGGAACTTCGGAATGATTTTTGCATACATCTCAGGTTATTATGGAATTTGGAAGGAGAAACACTCGAAGCTTTAGTTTTAAGGAGCCCGAGATCAAAGAGCTGAAGAGTTTGATTCCGAAGATTGACAACCCGAAGGATTTTCAGAAAAAGTATTGGTCCATTATACCTCTCATGAATCGCAAGATGAAGGAAGGCATTTGTTGTACCCCAAAATTTGCCCTCCCATAATCTTCAAAGTTTTGACAAGCATCACCTCAAATGGTTCAAAGTCTACTCAAGGGCTACCCAGTCAACCATCCTCCTAAGCCAGTCAAATTAGGGTTTTGGTTCCTGCAAGGAAGTTGAGGTTTTCAAGGGCTCAATCAAGTCTCCTATGCTCATAAACATTGTCAAGCACCTACATGTCAAGTTTCAAGGCTCACAAGGTCAAGTTGCACAGTCAAAAACCCTAATTGCTCAACAGTCAACTGTAGGGGTAAAAGGGTCATTTGGCAGTCAAAAGTCAAAATTTTTGGTCAACATCTTATTTTTAAGCCACAATCATCATTTGGTCAAGTCTTGACCATGATTTCACAAGTATGGCTCAAAATCATCAAGGTGTCAAAAGTTTCTATTTTTGGACAGCTGAAAAGTCAACTGTAACTTGACCAAGGCATAAATTTTTCATGGTTCATCAAAAAAATTCCATCCAATGCTCATCTTGAGGGGGAAGACATTTCCTACAATTCATCTTCACATTCCAAGTCCAAGAAATGCTCTCACAAAAAGTTATCAATTTCAACATTATAGGTCATTTTCAAAAGTCAACAAAAAGGCACTTTAAGTCAAAGACCATAACTTGAGATTGGTAAATCAAAATGACATGGGACCAAAGACATTGGTTAGAGGACTTCAATACCTTTCCAAAATGTCCAAGAACATGTTCATAACTTCAAAATTGAGCAAGATATGCATTGGAGAAGTTGGGAAATTTTTGTGAAATGGCCAAAATCATTTATCCTTGAAATTTCATTTTTGACAAAAGGGGCCCACTTTTTCCATTTGAATCAGCTTGGCCATGCTTCCCACGTGTCCCACATTTTATTTCAAATTTTAAAATTAATTTTTTCATTTTTATTTGATTTTATTGGATTTAATTCATTTTAAATCCTTTAAAATCAAATAAAAATCAAGAAGGTTAATTAAGGGGCATATTTGGTCTTGATTAGCTTTGAATCATCATTATACAACATCCCAAATTTGTTTCAAGGCCTAATCAAGCAAGAATTAAAAATTGGTACAAAGATGGAAAGTTTGTTAATGGAGGTTTATGGCAAAATCTTATGTATGAATGCAAGGCTTCAAGGCCCTTAATTCCAATTGAAACACATTACATAATGCATATGCAAGTGATCAAAAAAAAGAGAACACAACCTAGAGAACTCTCTAAAACGAAAAAACAAAAAATTCCACAAAAAAAACCTCATATTCTCTTATAAAAAATCCTGTACGGAGGCCACTCGATGGAAACCCCCACTTTTCTTCTTGTTGCACTGTAAATTCACTTTTCACGTGCAATTTCCCATGAACCAACTTTAACAAAAATCTCATCAACCAAAACAGAAACCTTACACAAGCTCATGTTCATACCGTTGACACAAGCTCAAAACTGATGCAACCACAAATCATCATCCTCTTGACAGCACCACAACAACATCATTGAGTCATGATAAAGCAACACAAAATTCTAACATTTTCAATTTCATTTATTCTATTTAATTTTCTTTTTGATTGTTTGAACTTTATCCATAAAATTCTTTGTGAAGATCAGGACTGGAATTTGGCTCTCTGAATCAGAAACAGAAGAACGAGAAGCGTCCAAATCGCAGTTCCGCCGCGCAACCGCGGACTCAACCGCCGCTTCCAGATCCGCTTCTGCCGCGACTTCGTGCTCCCTCCTAAATTGGGTCAACACCCCCATGGTTTGCATCACCTTTCATTTTTCCATTTTTCTTTTCTTCTTTTTATTTTAATTGTTTTTCTTTTGTTTTATTTAATTCACCAAAATTAATCTTAATAATAACACAAAACCAAAAAAATCAGAAATCATTAAAAAATAAAAATATGTTTTATTTAATTTTTTTTAATTCTTTAAATAGTTTTTGTAAATAAATTCCAATAAAACAATTAGTTTAAATTTAGATTTTTAACTTTAATGTCTTTTTCTAAAATAATTATAAAAAAAAACATAAAAATTAGGTTATTAGTATCTTTATTCTTTTCTCAATAGATAACTTTTTCTCCTTATTATTATTATTAATTAATTTTGTAAATAAATATGGCATTTAATTAATTAGGATAAATTAGGTTAAAACTTAAACATTTTTTTTAATTAAAAACAAATTTAGAACTAGGCTTTTATTTTAATTTCTAATTTCAATTAACTTTCTTTATTTCATAAAATACCAAAAAAACATAAAAATAATCTCTTTTCTTTATTTAATCATTAATTAATTTATAATTTCTATTTAATTTCTTTAAAGGGTCCAACGCACTCGCACTCTCGATTCTTATTTCTTTTCGCATTTATTTTTATTTCTTTTGTGGATATAATGTATTTGCCCCAAAGCCTTGTAATAGATAATTAGGACATTTACTTTCCGCACTTTTATTCAAATCGGGTCTTGGTTTAATTTGGCGATGTAGATCCGCGCCTTGTAATAGCGTAGGACCTTTATTTTCCGCATTTTTATTTTCCGCACCCTTTTAACTGCTAATCACATGAAAGAATGAATGCCCAAATAAAATCAAAGCGTAGCTCACCCAATGCATGACAAGACAAATAATAACTGAAAATGACACACAATTCACACACCACTCTTAGGGTACGCCTCACTGTTGCCTTGCCCCTCGAAACGTGGTCGTCGAGTACAGGACGTCTTAGTAAGTCCTTATGTCCATGAACATGGCATAAGGGTAGGTTCTAAGGTGTCCTACTGTTGCTCTGGTGATCACACTGCTGCCTTGCCCCTCGAAACGTGGTTGTCGAGTATAGGACGTCTTAGTGAGTCCTTATGTTCCATTGATCTAGTTGCCTCGAATAAGTTGCCTCGGAACAGTCACCTCGAAACGGTTGCCTCGGAATAAAAGATAAATGGCATAAGGGTAGCTTCTAAGGTATCTTACTATTGCCCGGTGACCACACTGTCCCTAACCCTCGAATTGACCCGAACACCTCCAACGGTGGTGCTACTTACCTCTCAATGGTGGGATGGCACTACCTTAAGGACATTTACACAGACTAATTCCTTAGGGTAGGTAGATGACTCATAGATACTTGCTCTAATTCAAAACAAATCAAAAACTTCTTTTCACACCGACACTTTTTCAAAAAAGCTTTCAAAAACAACTTTTCAAACACTCTTGAGGACCGATACAAGAGTCGAACTGAAATTTTAAACGAAACTTTTTCAAACCCACTCTGAAAAGCAAACAAATATTTTTGAAAACACAAATGAGCAAGTATCTAAGAGCCCATGGATAACCATGGATAGAAAGGGTGCTAACACCTTCCCTTTCTATAAATCTACCTCCCGAACCGAGAACTAATCTCAATAAGGAATTTTTCTATGCTTTTGTCCTTTCCATGTTGGAGAAAATAAAAGACGGTGGCGACTCTTGCTTCCGCAACATTTCGCGAACCAGCGTTAAACAGTCAGTTCCAGATCCACCGATCACAGAACTGGCGACTCTGCTGGGGATACTTTTAAAGTGAGGTGTACCTTAGGACTAAGATCACTGTGTTTTCAATTGATTTGACTTGTTTGCTTTAAATTGTGGGACTGTCTTGGGAGTTCTATAGATCCTAACCCGGATCTGGGGATACCTTCTTAGAAAGTAGCAACAAGGCTGTGAGGGAACTGTGCGGGGTATACCGACATGGTTGAAATAATCTGCTACGTTGATGTGGCACTTTGGTGTGTACCGGTAACCCTTGAGTTCAGTCAAGGAGAGTACGGGGCCTCCATGTGGTGTCATGAAGCATCAACTGACCTTAGGAACCTTAATTGAACCATCTTGGCCTCTTTAGGGTAGTGAGATAACTGACTTTGGTGCAGTCCGAGGTTGGTTGATACTCGATACTACACTCAATTGAGGGTTGCTTTCCTGGAATATTTCGGTCGCCAGTTCAGTGGCTAAATCGAAACGATGAACAATGAAAGCAATCCAGTGATATTGGGACCCTTAGAACCCGGTTACTTCTGATAGGACAGGTTGAGCCCACCAACTTCAAGAGGGTAATACCCAGACCCCATGCTGGCCTAAACTCTAAGGGCTTCTCTTGTGGGACTTGTGTGCCTTCCAACTCGACTACTTGTTATCTGACACTTGAGTTTTCTTGCAGCTTTGGTTTATAGTCCCTAATTGAGACTCATAACAGGGTTTATTGAGTTTTCTTGCAGGTCTTGTTTATAATCCCTAATTGGGACTCATAACAGGGTTACTAAGTTTCTTGCAGGTTTTGTTTATAGTCCCTAATTGAGACTCATAACAGGGTTACTAAGTTTCCTGCAGGTTTTGTTTTTAGTCCTTAATTGGGACTCATAACAGGGTTACTGAGTTTCTTGCAGGTTTTGTTTACAGTCCTTAATTGGGACTCATAACAGGGTTTACCTACGTTACCCCATGCATAGCATAACATCATACCATTGCATACATCCTGCATAAGGACTAATCCGTTTCAAGGACCTCAAGGGCTTGTGACGCAGGTCATGATGAATCAACTATCCCAGCAAGGGGCAAAGAGGACTTATTTTCCTCTAGACAAGGTTGTCAGGGGCTATGACCCACTTGATATGGTGAGCTTTGACACTTGAGGAAAGTTCCCCGAGCCAAAGTTGTCAGGGGCTATGATCCACTGGATATGGTGAGCTTTTGACCCTTGAAGAAGGACTCTCAACAACATGAAGTGCCTTCAATCAAGCCACCAGTTACCAGATTCTAATAATTTTTCTTGTTTACCCCTCGAGGTCCTTGAAAACATTGCATGCATATATAGACATCATTGCATTACAGGTACCTTTCTTTACAGGTCACTTACCATCTACGCTGTTTATTTCAGCAATGGCTTCCCAACAAGATAACCAGGGTCTTCATGCTCAAGAGACTCAGTTCAAGGAGATCTTCCTAAGCCTATCCAAGGGGCAGGAAGAGTTAAGGACACTCCTCATGGGGACTTTAGCCAGGAACAATGCTGAAGATGACAAGGACGGACAGCTGAAACGTCTACAAGCTGAAGTAGATACATTGAAAACCCAGATGTTGGGGCAAAGGGCTCTCATCCAAGGTCTAGCTCGGGAGCAAGAAGAGTTGAGGACCATAATCAGTCAGCTCCACCAAGAGAGACACCATATGAAGCAACCTGCCCAAGTTAGAGACCAGGTCTTTGATCAGTTTCCAAGAGGACAAGAACCTGACATGGTGAAGAATAGAACTCTCCAAATTGCTACTACCTCACAGGTCCAACTACAACCTCGCCCAGAGCAACAGGTTGATCTGAGTAGGCCAAGAAGGTCCAAGAGGCAGTTCACCCAGATCAACATGCCTTTGTTTCAAGCTCTGCAACACCTGCTGAGGTTGAATCTGATTACATTAAGGGCTCCTCCCCGGAACCCCAACATCTCTGCTCCTAACTATCATCCCAACAAAAGGTGTGCATATCACTCTGATAGTCCTGGACACGACACTGCCGACTGCTGGGCTCTGAAGAACAAGGTCCAGGATCTGATTAATGAAGGAGTAGTGGATTTCACCCAAGTGGGTCAAGCTGAGGTCTTCTGCCATCCCTACAAGATGCATCAGTTGAAGTAACAGGTCCTGAGACTAGAAGACTTTTGTTCATTAGAATTTTTCAAGTTGTAATTTTCTTTTGATTGTTCAAACATGTATTCATGTTAAACGTTGTTATTTCATTAATGCATCGCATATGTCTGTTTTGAAGCAATATATTCGTATTCACTATATGCAAATTATTTTCATATTTTTTCTGATGATCAACGCTCGATTAATAATTCTAAGCCTCTTGAGGGAGGATGACGAAAACGATATCATGACATTTACAGTATGCTTTTGAACAGACCCCGCTGATGAGGTACATGCATTGTTTCAATCCCTAAACACTGGAGTTATAAGGAAGATAATCCCTCGTCAACCCCTCTGAGCCAAAGAAGTAGGAGTTTTTCTTTTCGAAATTTAAAACCCTTAATCATAACCTGGGGCAGGGTAGTCTCTCAGTTGATCCAAGTGCATAACAAATGGCACCAAAGAGGTCCTTACAAAAAAAGAAGACAATGATGATTCCGAATAATCATAAGGATAGGCAGTCGTTATACCTCAAAAATAAAAACCCAATAAGTCAAAACCTATGAAGGAGACTTACAAAACTGGGGCATCCCACTGACTGTAATTCCAAAAAGAAACAGTTCAGGCAAAAATAGGGATAATAAAATCAAAAAAGAGGTCGCACAAACCCTCAACAAAAACACAAAAAATGACTGCCTATTCAGAATAAATCATCAATATCTGAACCATCATTGGAACATCAGGACAAAGACTCAAACAAGGTCTAACGCACGATCAACTAAGCTTAGGTTTGAAGAACATCACGAAGAGCGGGTGGGTACAAATAATTTGAGCCTTTATCCTTTGTTTCTTAAACCATGAACCAGGCCACGTTATAACCCTTAAAAGTCCTAGCTGAAGCATGGGTTAGTTCGAAAGCATACTGTTACGAAAGGTATCCTGACTCCTTAAGGCCTACGGTAAATACGGAGTTGACATCACGTTTTACAAACATTCACTTGTTTTATGAAAAAAGAATGCATTTTCAAAATCTTCAAGACAGACATAAGCTTTGCATTCTTGATATAATACTGTTTGCGTATGACTATTTGTTCGAACAGCAGAGAAATTCACACGATGAATACCTAGTGAACAAAAGCACTTCCAATCAAAGGGCAGACGTGATTATTGTCCATCATCTGGGGCAATTAAATCAAGATTCGGAGAATCTCTCAAAGGCCGAACAGCCTGGGGCAAATCTCCGCCTGAGTCACTTGGGGCATTCCAACAACGAATCTTGTCTGATCAAACATCTTCTGGTGGCATGACAAAACACTTCTAACAGGGGCACCTCCCTACATCCCGAGAGCATGGACATAGTCGGAAAAAAATACTACGCATAATAAAAGACCCGCTAGGTTGACACACCTAGGCAAAAATAAGGGCTTCCCGGCGAACCAAAAGGGTTCGGGCAAAAATAAGGGATGAAAAGAAAAAAATCTGTACACCCGGCAAGTCGAAAACCTGAAAAGGCGGCCTGGGTAGAAATGGGTATCCCGGTGGACTGAAAACCCGAAAGGGCGGTCCAGGCAAAAATTAGGGATTTAAGCGTACGACTATGTCCTGGCATATCGTCACCTGTCTACCAGAAGATTTGTCAACTACCCCCATAGGTGCCTTCTTCCACTGAAACAGGGGCAATAATGAGTCGTCTAAGCGATCTAATTGCTCTGTCCACCAAGGTACCAAGGTAGGTTCAGCTGAAGAACAACCAAGATGCCTTAATTCCCCAGAGAGTGAGCCAGCAAGTCAACATACTCTCCCCAAGCAGAATTAGCCTACTCACTCAGCCTTATGGACGTTGGATTCTCCCCAACGGATCTCAACATTCCTCAGCAGAGTCTACAAACACCCTCAACAAGCATCCCCGACAGTCTTGATCTAAGATTGTTCCTCGGCAGAATCTAGACATCCAGCGGAGCCCTTCCCAGTACAGTCCAAAGTCTCCCCAGGAGAGTTAAATCATCTCCCCAGTAGGAAGCTTATCCCCAGTAGATTCTGGAAGCTTATCCTTTGCAGAGCATATCTCTCCCCGTCTTAATTCAGAAGGTTATTCCTCGCCAGAGCTTATAACTGGGTTATCCTCAGCTAATTGCCACGGAAAGATCATCCTCGGCGAAGTATTCCTATCCCCAGCGGAATTCCTCAAACCTCCCAAACGTAACTCAACAATGGTATCCCCAATGGAGTTCTCATACAACATCTCAGCAAAGTACCTCTCTTCCCACAAAGTATTTTCCCCAGCAAGATTGCTAGAGTAATTTTCCCCGCAGAGTAATCTATTCGCCAAGTTTATTCCCCAACGGAGTTATCTTCTCCTACCGGTATTCTTGCAACATCAGCCCAGGATAAGCTCCCGGCATTCGTCAAGGATTTATTTTCCTAGACAAAAATACATTCGCAAACATCACATTTTCATACATGATATAAACATCACATTCTACAATCCCATTGGTTATAAACGTCATGACACCGCGCATTCCATGCACCATGACATTGCATACAACTAATGTTTTGCCTTTTTTCAGGAAAGGTCAATACAAAGATGATTACTATCAACTATCACAATCCCAGATTCGATTCCTGTATCTAGCCAGGGCATGTCTGTGAGCGATTGATTGTGGATTCGATACCTGCATCTGGCCAGGGCATGTCTACGTTAAAAAGATTAAAGAGATAGCTTGGAAATACTCCAGATATGGATGCTGTTCTTTTGCTTATTCAAAATTCCTTTCTAGATATGGTTCAGATGTGACCCAGGCATGGCGATGTTCTGATACTTATTCCAGATTTCTTCTCAGATATAACTTAGAGATGCTCCGGGCACGGAGGCTATTCTGTTGTTTATTCAGAGATCACCTTTCTAGATATGGTTCAGATGTGACCCAGGCATGGCGACGTTCTGATACTTATTCCAGATTTCTTCTCAGATATAACTTAGAGATGCTCCGGGAACGGAGGCTATTCTGTTGTTTATTCAGAGATCACCTTTCTAGATATGGTTCAGATGTGACCCAGGCATAGCGACGTTCTGATACTTATTCCAGATTTCTTCTCAGATATAACTTAGAGATGCTCCGGGCACGGAGGCTATTCTGTTGTTTATTCAGAGATCACCTTTCTAGATATGGTTCAGATGTGACCCAGGCATGGCGATGTTCTGATACTTATTCCAGATTTCTTCTCAGATATAACTTAGAGATGCTCCGGGCACGGAGGCTATTCTGTTGTTTATTCAGAGATCACCTTTCTAGATATGGTTCAGATGTGACCCAGGCATGGCGACGTTCTGATACTTATTCCAGATTTCTTCTCAGATATAACTTAGAGATGCTCCGGGCATGGAGGCTATTCTGTTGTTTATTCAGAGATCACCTTTCTAGATATGGTTCAGATGTGACCCAGGCATGGCGACGTTCTGATACTTATTCCAGATTTCTTCTCAGATATAACTTAGAGATGCTCCGGGCACGGAGGCTGTTCTGTTGTTTATTCAGAGATCACCTTTCTAGATATGGTTCAGATGTGACCCAGGCATGGCGACATTCTGATACTTATTCCAGATTTCTTCTCAGATATAACTTAGAGATGCTCCGGGCACGGAGGCTGTTCTGTTGTTTATTCAGAGATCACCTTTCTAGATATGGTTCAGATGTGACCCAGGCATGGCGACATTCTGATACTTATTCCAGATTTCTTCTCAGATATAACTTAGAGATGCTCCGGGCACGGAGGCTGTTCTGTTGTTTATTCAGAGATCACCTTTCTAGATATGGTTCAGATGTGACCCAGGCATGGCGACGTTCTGATACTTATTCCAGATTTCTTCTCAGATATAACTTAGAGATGCTCCGGGCACGGAGGCTGTTCTGTTGTTTATTCAGAGATCACCTTTCTAGATATGGTTCAGATGTGACCCAGGCATGGCGAAGTTCTGATACTTATTCCAGATTTCTTCTCAGATATAACTTAGAGATGCTCCGGGCACGGAGGCTATTCTGTTGTTTATTCAGAGATCACCTTTCTAGATATGGTTCAGATGTGACCCAGGCATGGCGACATTCTGATACTTATTCCATATTTCTTCTCAGATATAACTTAGAGATGCTCCGGGCACGAAGGCTGTTCTGTTGTTTATTCAGAGATCACCTTTCTAGATATGGTTCAGATGTGACCCAGGCATGGCGACATTCTGATACTTATTCCAGATTTCTTCTCAGATATAACTTAGAGATGCTCCAGGCACGGAGGGTGTTCTGTTGTTTATTCAGAGATCACCTTTCTAGATATGGTTCAGATGTGACCCAGGCATGGCGACGTTCTGATACTTATTCCAGATTTCTTCTCAGATATAACTTAGAGATGCTCCGGGCACGGAGGCTGTTCTGTTGTTTATTCAGAGATCACCTTTCTAGATATGGTTCAGATGTGACCCAGACATGGCGACGTTCTGATACTTATTCCAGATTTCTTCTCAGATATAACTTAGAGATGCTCCGGGCACGGAGGCTATTTTGTTGTTTATTCAGATATCACCTTTCTAGATATGGTTCAGATGTGACCCAGGCATGGCGACGTTCTGATACTTATTCCAGATTTCTTCTCAGATATAACTTAGAGATGCTCCGGGCACGGAGGCTGTTCTGTTGTTTATTCAGAGATCATCTTTCTAGATATGGTTCAGATGTGACCCAGACATGGCAACGTTCTGATACTTATTCCAGATTTCTTCTCAGATATAACTTAGAGATGCTCCAGGCACGGAGGTTGTTCTGTTGTTTATTCAGAGATCACCTTTCTAGATATGGTTCAGATGTGACCCAGGCATGGCGACGTTCTGATACTTATTCCAGATTTCTTCTCAGATATAACTTAGAGATGCTCCGGGCACGGAGGCTGTTCTGTTGTTTATTCAGAGATCACCTTTCTAGATATGGTTCAGATGTGACCCAGGCATGGCGAAGTTCTGATACTCATTCCAGATTTTCTTTCAGAGATAGCTTGGAAATGCTCCAGATATGGATGTTGTTCTTTTGCTTATTCAAGACTCCTTCTAGAGATAGTTCAGATGTGACCCAGGCATGGCGACGTTCTGATACTCATTCCAGATTTCCTTTCAGAGATAGCTTGGAAATGCTCCAGATATGGATGCTGTTCTTTTGCTTATTCAAGACTCCTTCTAGAGATAGTCCAGATGTGACCCAGGCATGGCGACGTTCTGATACTCATTCTAGATTACCTTTCAGAGATAGCTTGGAAATGCTCCAGATATGGATGCTGTTCTTTTGCTTATTCAAGACTCCTTCTAGATATAGTTCATATGTGACCCATGCATGGCGATGTTCTGATACTTATACCAGATTACCTTTCAAAGATAGCTTGGAAATGCTCCAGACATGTATGTTGTTCTTTTGCTTATTCAAGACTCCTTCTAGATATAGTTCAGATGTGACCCATGCATGGCGATGTTCTGATACTTATTCCAGATTTCCTCTCAGAGATAGCTTGGAAATGCTCCAGATATGGATGCTGTTCTTTTGCTTATTCAAGACTCCTTCTAGATGTGGTTCAGATGTGACCCAGGCATGGCGACGTTCTGATACTTATTCCAGATTTCCTCTCAGAGATAGCTTGGAAATGCTCCAGATATGGATGCTGTTCTTTTGCTTATTCAAGACTCCTTCTAGATATGGTTCAGATGTGACCCAGGCATGGCGATGTTCTGATACTTATTCCAGATTTCCTCTCAGAGATAGCTTGGAAATGCTCCAGATATGGATGCTGTTCTTTTGCTTATTCAAGACTCCTTCTAGATATGGTTCAGATGTGACCCAGGCATGGCGACGTTATGATACTTATTCCAGATTTCCTCTCAGAGATAGCTTGGAAATGCTCCTAATATGGATGCTGTTCTTTTGTTTATTCAAGACTCCTTCTAGATATGGTTCAGATGTGACCCAGGCATGGCGACGTTCTGACACTCATTCCAGATTTCCTTTCAGATATAGCCTAGAGATGCTCCAGATCCGGATGCCGTTCTATTGCTTATTCAGATTCAAACTTCTAAAAAACAACTTAGAGATGCTCCATCCCGGATGCTCTTCTATTGTTCAGTCCAGATACGATCCAGATTCGGATGACATTCTGTCGCTCATACAGATACAGTATGGATATACCCCAGACACGGCGGTCATTCTACTGTTTATTCAGACGTCAACAACTAGATATAGGCTAGATATGCTCCAGGCACGGAAGCTATTCTATTTCTTATTCAAATTCAGTTATCCGACAGTCTCCAAATGGCATCTATAAGCCCATTCCCGACAAGGTTCTGTCACACTTCCAGATGGCATCTATAAGCCCATCCTCCTATCCATCATCTCTCCAAATGGCATCTTTAATCCCATTCCCGCTATCACACTGCTGATACTCTACTATGTGAGTGCAAATTTCTGGGCACTCTAGTGTTCAATCATCTTCCACCCTCGGATCACGAAAGGCACACACGCCAATCTACATCCTCAGGTCTAAGAAGATTGAACAGGGGCAACTGTTGTACCCCAAAATTTGCCCTCCCATAATCTTCAAAGTTTTGACAAGCATCGCCTCAAATGGTTCAAAGTCTACTCAAGGGCTACCCAGTCAACCATCCTCCTAAGCCAGTCAAATTAGGGTTTTGGTTCCTGCAAGGAAGTTGAGGTTTTCAAGGGCTCAATCAAGTCTCCTATGCTCATAAACATTGTCAAGCACCTACATGTCAAGTTTCAAGGCTCACAAGTTCAAGTTGCACAGTCAAAAACCCTAATTGCTCAACAGTCAACTGTAGGGGTAAAAGGGTCATTTGGCAGTCAAAAGTCAAAAATTTTGGTCAACATCTTATTTTTAAGCCACAATCATTATTTGGTCAAGTCTTTACCATGATTTCACAAGTATGGCTCAAAATCATCAAGGTGTCAAAAGTTTCTATTTTTGGACACCTGAAAAGTCAACTGTAACTTGACCAAGGCATAACTTTTTCATGGTTCATCAGAAAAATTCCATCCAATGCTCATCTTGAGGGGGAAGACATTTCCTACAATTCATCTTCACATTCCAAGTCCAAGAAATGCTCTCACAAAAAGTTATCAATTTCAACATTATAGGTCATTTTCAAAAGTCAACAAAAAGGCACTTTAAGTCAAAGACCATAACTTGAGATTGGTAAATCAAAATGACATGGGACCAAAGACATTGGTTAGAGGACTTCAAGACCTTTCCAAAATGTCCAAGAACATGTTCATAACTTCAAAATTGAGCAAGATATGCATTGGAGAAGTTGGGAAATTTTTGTGAAATGGCCAAAATCATTTATCCTTGAAATTTCATTTTTGACAAAAGGGGCCCACTTTTTCCATTTGAATAAGCTTGGCCATGCTTCCCACGTGTCCCACATTTTATTTCAAATTTTAAAATTAATTTTTTCATTTTTATTTGATTTTATTGGATTTAATTCATTTTAAATCCTTTAAAATCAAATAAAAATCAAGAAGGTTAATTAAGGGGCATATTTGGTCTTGATTAGCTTTGAATCATCATTATACAACATCCCAAATTTGTTTCAAGGCCTAATCAAGCAAGAATTCAAAATTGGTACAAAGATGGAAAGTTTGTTAATGGAGGTTTATGGCAAAATCTTATGTATGAATGCAAGGCTTCAGGGCCCTTAATTCCAATTGAAACACATTACATAATGCATATGCAAGTGATCAAAAAAAAAAGAGAACACAACCTAGAGAACTCTCTAAAACGAAAAAACAAAAAATTCCACAAAAAAAACCTCATATTCTCTTATACAAAATCCTGTACGGAGGCCACTCGATGGAAACCCCCACTTTTCTTCTTGTTGCACTGTAAATTCACTTTTCACGTGCAATTTCCCATGAATCAACTTTAACAAAAATCTCATCAACCAAAACAGAAACCTTACACAAGCTCATGTTCATACCGTTGACACAAGCTCAAAACTGATGCAACCACAAATCATCATCCTCTTGACAACACCACAACAACATCATTGAGTCATGATAAAGCAACACAAAATTCTAACATTTTCAATTTCATTTATTCTATTTAATTTTCTTTTTGATTGTTTGAACTTTATCCATAAAATTCTTTGTGAAGATCAGGACTGGAATTTGGCTCTCTGAATCAGAAACAGAAGAACGAGAAGCGTCCAAATCGCAGTTCCGCCGCGCAACCGCGGACTCAACCGCCGCTTCCAGATCCGCTTCTGCCGCGACTTCGTGCTCCCTCCTAAATTGGGTCAACACCCCCATGGTTTGCATCACCTTTCATTTTTCCATTTTTCTTTTCTTCTTTTTATTTTAATTGTTTTTCTTTTGTTTTATTTAATTCACCAAAATTAATCTTAATAATAACACAAAACCAAAAAAATCAGAAATCATTAAAAAATAAAAATATGTTTTATTTAATTTTTTTTAATTCTTTAAATAGTTTTTGTAAATAAATTCCAATAAAACAATTAGTTTAAATTTAGGTTTTTAACTTTAATGTCTTTTTCTAAAATAATTATAAAAAAAAACATAAAAATTAGGTTATTAGTATCTTTATTCTTTTCTAAATAGATAACTTTTTCTCCTTATTATTATTATTATTAATTAATTTTGTAAATAAATATGGCATTTAATTAATTAGGATAAATTAGGTTAAAACTTAAACATTTTTTTTAATTAAAAACAAATTTAGAACTAGGCTTTTATTTTAATTTCTAATTTCAATTAACTTTCTTTATTTCATAAAATACCAAAAAAACATAAAAATAATCTCTTTTCTTTATTTAATCATTAATTAATTTATAATTTCTATTTAATTTCTTTAAAGGGTCCAACGCCCTCGCACTCTCGATTCTTATTTCTTTTCGCATTTATTTTTATTTCTTTTGTGGATATAATGTATTTGCCCCAAAGCCTTGTAATAGATGATTAGGACATTTACTTTCCGCACTTTTATTCAAATCGGGTCTTGGTTTAATTTGGCGATGTAGACCCGCGCCTTGTAATAGCGTAGGACCTTTATTTTCCGCATTTTTATTTTCCGCACCCTTTTAACTGCTAATCACATGAAAGAATGAATGCCCAAATAAAATCAAAGCGTAGCTCACCCAATGCATGACAAGACAAATAATAACTGAAAATGACACACAATTCACACACCACTCTTAGGGTACGCCTCACTGTTGCCTTGCCCCTCGAAACGTGGTCGTCGAGTACAGGACGTCTTAGTAAGTCCTTATGTCCATGAACATGGCATAAGGGTAGCTTCTAAGGTGTCCTACTGTTGCTCTGGTGATCACACTGCTGCCTTGCCCCTCGAAACGTGGTCGTCGAGTATAGGACGTCTTAGTGAGTCCTTATGTTCCATTGATCTAGTTGCCTCAAATAAGTTGCCTCAGAACAGTCGCCTCGAAACGGTTGCCTCGGAATAAAAGATCAATGGCATAAGGGTAGCTTATAAGGTATCTTACTATTGCCCGGTGACCACACTGTCCCTAACCCTCGAATTGACCCGAACACCTCCAACGGTGGTGCTACTTACCTCTCAATGGTGGGATGACACTACCTTAAGGACATTTACACAGACTAATTCCTTAGGGTAGGTAGATGACTCGTAGATACTTGCTCTAATTCAAAACAAATCAAAAACTTCTTTTCACACCGACACTTTTTCAAAAAAGCTTTCAAAAACAACTTTTCAAACACTCTTGAGGACCGATACAAGAGTCAAACTGAAATTTTAAATGAAACTTTTTCAAACCCACTCTGAAAAGCAAACAAATATTTTTGAAAACACAAATGAGCAAGTATCTAAGAGCCCATGGATAACCATGGATAGAAAGGGTGCTAACACCTTCCATTTCTATAAATCTACCTCCCGAACCGAGAACTAATCTCAATAAGGAATTTTTCTGTGCTTTTGTCCTTTCCATGTTGGAGAGAATAAAAGACGGTGGCGACTCTTGCTTCCGCGACATTTCGCGAACCAGCGTTAAACAGTCAGTTCCAGATCCACCGATCACAGCATTCTTAATACGTTGGTTTAATTCTACGATCCTTTGTACCGATGTTTCACCTTTCCGGATTACCAGTTGATGCCCACCTTAGAAGAGTACTCCTACATACTTGGTTTGCCGATCACCGACCGTGTTCCTTTTTCTGGCTTAGAAGAGGAACCCAAATCTCACGAGATAGCGACCATCACCCACTTGAAGAAGTCAGAGATAGAGGAGAACATGACTACAAAAGGGGGAATCCGAGGCTTGTCTGCGCAGTTTTTGTTGAGGAAAGCTCGTCATTTTGCTGAGATAAAAGATACTATTGCCTTTGAAGACGTCTTTGCTTTACTCGCTTATGGTCTATTCTTGTTCCCTAACATTGATAAGTTTGTGGATATCAACGCCATCAGAATTTTCTTGATTGGAAATCCGGTCCCTACGCTGCTAGGAGATGCCTACTACTCCATCCATCTTCGAAACTCTTATCAAGGAGGGATGATTATTTGTTGTGCACCGTTGCTGTATCAGTGGTATGTTTCTCATCTACCTGGGTCTGATGTTTTCTGGGATCTCGAGAAGGAACTGCGATGGGCGCCAAAGATTATGGCTCTCACTCATTTCGACATTGATTGGTATAATCGAGTTTACTATGATGTGAAGATCATCGATAGCTGTGGTGCTTTTCCTAACGTGCCTCTTCTTGGTACGAGAGGTGGAATCAACTATAACCCTGTTCTCGCGCGCCGTCAGTTTGGGTACCCGATGAGAGATAAGCCAAACAACATCCATGTGAGTGGTTTCTTTCTACAGGAAGGACAAGATCATCAGGCAGCTAAGAGGGAGATCGAAGGAGCTTGGCTCCACATCCATAGGAAAGGGAGATATATGTTAGGACATAGAGGTGCCGTTTCTTTGGAGCCTTACCTACAGTGGGTCCGTGCTAGGGCTTGTGCTCTCAAGATGCCCTATAAACTTGAGAAACCTTTATTCCCTACCGTTGCATCATCATCTGTTGTTATCCCTATCGCGAATATAGGAGAATACCAAGGAAATCTGGCCAGGATGAAGTCCGAGAGAGATGCTTGGAAAGAAAAGTATAATATGTCTGAATATGAGAATCGAGTCCTGACTCGACAGCTAAAGGAAAAGGAGGACTTACTCTTTATTCAAGACGGCTGGTTCATTGATCATGATGAGAAGCTTCGTCAAAAGGATGCTTTACTGAAGAAGTATGCTAGTGAAAGGAAGAGAAAGAAGGAAGGTTCGGTAAGCGTTGCTCTTGTTCCTAAGCCACAAAAGGAAATCATTGATTGACTGGTAGCTGAGAAGAAAGAGATGGAAGACTTTTATGAAGAGAAGATCAAGAAGCTCCGGTTACAGTTGGTGTTTGGTCCTTCATCCGATGTTTCAGAGTGATCTTTAGCTTTTAGTTTTATTTTATTAATGTCATTTTGTAAAACTCTGTAAAAGGGCTTCATGCTCCGAAGTTGTAATTCACTGCTTTTATTAAGGGCTTCATGCTCCGAAGTTGTAAATTACTGCTTTTATTAAGGGCTTCATGCTCCGAAGTTGTAATTTATTGCTTTATTATGGGCTTCATGCTCCGAAGTTGTAATTTATTGCTTTATTATGTGCTTCATGTTCCAAAGTTGTAGTTTACTGCTTTTATTATTGGGTTGTTATCCCAAAGTGTAATTTATTATTTTGTTGTTTCAAAGTTGTAAGTTGTAATTTACCGTTTTTGATTAATGGATTGAGTTTTTGTTGTACCAAATTCCTTTACCATTGATGTATGCAAAATTATCAAAGTTCTTTGAAAAACTATTAAAATGCATCGTCATTTGCATCACATATCATGCATCATCCGACATTCCACTTCACATGTTTTCTAGAGTCTTATCCTTGTTTCTTTTTCCACTCTAAAAGGTTGTCAAGCTGTCTCACCGATACGACACTCGAGCCAATCGTCAGAGGAAAATGGAAGATCTGGAACAGGAAAACCATGAGCTTCGTGGGGAAGTTGCTACCCTTCGTATCGAGATGGAAAAGTTAACTGCGTTAGTGGAAAGTTTGGTGGCTGTTCAGAATCAGCCATCGACTACAGCTGCTGAGATTCAGACTTCAACTCCAGTGGTTTCCGAGATTGTCACCGTTCCGACATCCGTGACTCAAATCAACTCTCCGCTTCAACATCAGATGCCGAAAGGTTTTCCGTGGGGAATGCCTTACAACTTTGTGCTAGAGGGGTATCATCCTGCCGTACAACCTTTATTTCAACCTGCTTTGTCTCTTCCTCAGCCAGAGACAACTGTCATGCCGCCAGTAATTCCGTCTGCGACACCTTTTCGGCAACCGGTAATGACAAATGTCGCTCCTGTGGTTCACTCCGTGCCATACTTGAATGAACCTACTTATCCTGCCGAGCCTGCTGAAAATTTGGGTCTTTTTGATAGAATGGAAGAATTTCAAGATCAGTTCCAAGAAATGCAGAAGGAGCTTAGAACGTTAAAGGGGAAGGATTTGTTTGGGAAGAACACGCATGACCTTTGTTTAGTTCCGAATGTCAAGATTCCAGCAAAATTCAAAGTGCCAGACTTTGAAAGATATAAGGGTGATTCATGTCCTCGAAGTCATTTGACTATGTACGTGAGAAAGATGTCTACGTATTCCGATGATCATGACTTATTGATTCACTATTTTCAAGACAGTTTGACGGGTGCTGCTCTAAAGTGGTATATGGGTTTAGACAGCATTCAGATCCGCAACTTCAACGATCTTAGCGAAGCTTTTGTCCACCAGTATAAGTACAACGTTGACATGGCACCGGACAGGGATCAACTCCGGGCGATGTCGCAAAGAGATAGAGAATCTTTTAAGGAATACGCCCAGAGGTGGCGTGAAATTGCTGCTCAAATCTATCCACCTCTTGAGGAGAAAGAGATGACGAAGATATTCTTGAAGACTTTAGGTTCCTTTTACTATGAAAGAATGATAGCCAGCGCACCCAGTGACTTCACCGAAATGGTAAGCATGGGCATGCGGTTAGAGGAAGGGATTCGTGAAGGGCGTTTGGTTAAAGAAGGAAGTCCGTCTAGCAGTACTAAGAAGTTTGGAAGTGTTTTCCAGAAAAGAAAAGAGCAGGATGTCAGCGTATTGTTCCCAGGAAGACCAAGGAGAGGTTACTCTCACGTTGCGGCAGTCACCCCGGCTGTCCGCCCAGCTTTGATGACCCCAGCTCATCAAACCCCGTCAACTCAACAACGGCCATTTCAGCAGCAGCCTCGACACCAGGCTTATCCATTCAACAATCAGAACCGTTCACTAAGAAAACCGCAGTTCGATGCCATTCCTATGACTTATACTGAATTGTTCCCTGCTCTTATCAGAAAGAATCTCATAACGACAAAGCCTCCTCCTGTCGCACCAAACAATACTTCTCCGTGGTACAAGGCGGATCAGTTTTGTGAATATCATCAAGGGTCGCCGGGGCACAACCTTGAAAACTGTTTTGCTTTGAAGGCGGACGTGCAGAGATTGATTAAGAATGGTATCTTGTCTTTCAAGGATGTTAATCCAAATGTTAGAGATAATCCTTTGCCTCGACATGGGGCAGCATCAGTGAATATGGTGGAAGGTTGTCCGGGAAAGTTTCGAGTTTTTCAAGTTGAACACATAAGAGAGTCGTTGATCAGGTTACATCTGAATTTAAGAAGACTTGCCTTTGTTAGGCATCAGCATGATTATGATGTTTGTGAATTTTGTTCAAGAGAGGTTGATTGCCCTATTGTGAAGGAGGATATTCAGAAGTTGTTAGACCAGAGAGTTATCACTATTACGTATGACAGAGATCCGGAGGATGAAGTGAATGTTATAATACCACAATTCAATTTGCCTGAATTAGTAGAGATCGTTTACGACAGTCAGACTGCACCTGTTGCTCCTTTGACCATTTACCCACCTGGTCCTATGCCTTACAGCTCAGACCAAGCTGTACCGTATAAGTATAATGCCACAATGATTGAGAATGGGGTAGAAGTCCCTATACCAACAAGACCGTCTTTTGTTAACATTGCTGATGTGAGTAGAGTTACAAGGAGTGGACGTGTCTTTGCAGCAGTACCTTTGAAGAGACCAGAAGTTCAAGTCAGGAGGCCCATACCGGCGGAAATTCCAGTGAGAAATGTTGAACCAAGGGTTGAGATAGGCCGATCCAATGAACCTATCCCTCGCCCTGAGGATGATGAGATTCTGAAGCTTATCAAGAGAAGTGAATATAAGATTGTGGACCAACTATTGCAAACTCCTTCCAAGATTTCTTTACTTGCTTTACTGAGAGATTCTGGTGCCCATAGAGAAGCTTTGATGAAGGTCTTGGACCAGGAGTTCGTGGATCATGATGTGACGGTTGACCAGTTTGATGGGATTGTGGCAAATATTACTTCGTGTAACAATCTTGGTTTCAGTGATGAAGAACTCCCGGAGGAGGGGAGAAACCATAATATGGCTTTGCATATCTCAGTAAGTTATGGAAATGATACCTTATCAAGTGTGTTGGTGGATACAGGTTCGTCGTTGAATGTAATGCCCAAAACTACATTATCTCGGCTCTCATATCCAGGTGCTCCTATGAGACCTAGTGGAGTAATTGTCAAAGCATTTGATGGTTCTAGGAAGACTGTCATTGGTGAAGTGGATCTCCCTATAGTAATTGGTCCTCATACTTTTCAAATCACTTTCCAAGTAATGGATATTCGTGCTGCCTACAGTTGCCTGTTGGGTCGTCCTTGGATCCATGATGCAGGGGCAGTCACTTCCATGCTCCATCAGAGACTGAAGTTTGTGAGGCATGGGAAGCTAGTGATGATCGGTGGAGAGCAGGCTATGGTGGTAAGCCATTTATCATCCTTCTCTTTTATTGATGCTGATGAGGATGTTGGAACCCAGTTCCAAGGTCTATCTGTTGCCAAGAATGAAGTGAAGAAGTAAGGGGCATCCATTTCTTCTTTTGAGGATGCGCGACGAGTGGTGGAAAGTGGTTCGGCCGAAGGATGGGGCCAGGTGTTGACTTTGCCCGAGAACAAATCTGGAGAAGGTCTTGGTTTTCGTCCCGTGTCTGCGAGAGTCAAGCAGGAGGTGGTTGCTCGTCCGATTCAGGAGGTTTTCCGAAGCGCTGGTTTTATCCATCCGACTCCTCCTGAGGTTGATGCTATCATAGAAGATGATTCTGAGGAGGATTTACCCGATTTTGTGACGCATGGATTGGCTTGCCAAAATTGGATAGTTGTTGATGTTCCTGTTATGATGCACATTTCCGAGTAATGCTTTGTTTTGTTTTTTGAAAAAATTCGCTCTGCCCAAGGCGAAAAGTATTTTGTGTCGGGCTATGAAAAATAATTCCTTTTGCTCTGCCCAAGGCAAAAGAGAAATGTCTGGGCTCCTTGTTTCAAGTATTTCCCTTCAATGAATAAAAATGTTATTTTGTCCACTACTGTTTTACTTTTCACATTTTTTCTGGGAAATAGTAATGAAAATTAATTGGTAGTAATAGGAAAATATAATAACCTTTTGTTTTATTTGCACAAATCGATTTCTAAAATAAAGCATAATCATGTGTGCAGATTAATCCATGACTTAACCATCGAAAACAATGATCCTATGCCCTCTCCCAACTTTGAATTCCCTGTGTTCAGAGCCGAAGAAGAGGATAGTGAAGAGATTCCTGTTGAAATTTCCCGTTTGCTTGAGCATGATGAGAAGATCATTCAACCGTTTGAAGAACCTTTAGAGTTGGTCAACTTGGGTGATGAAGAAGATAAAAAGGAAGTCAAAGTCGGAGCATTGCTTATCCCCGAAGTCAAAGAGAAGATGTTGGAGCTTCTCAAAGAGTATGTTGATGTGTTTGCTTGGTCCTACCAAGATATGCCGGGTTTGGACAACGATATTGTGGAGCATCGTTTACCGTTGAGACCTGAATGTCCGCCGATTAAGCAGAAGCTGAGAAGGACTCGTCCTGACATGACTGACAAGATCAAAGAAGAAGTTCAAAAGCAGATTAATGCAGGTTTCCTTGTTACATCGGTCTATCCTCAGTGGTTAGCCAATATAGTGCCTGTTGCAAAGAAAGATGGCAAGGTTCGGATGTGTGTAGACTATAGAGATCTGAATAGAGCTAGCCCAAAGAATGACTTCCCATTACCGCATATTGACGTATTGGTCGACAGTACTGCAAAGTTCAAAGTCATTTCTTTCATGGACGGTTTCTCTGGTTACAATCAAATCAAGATGGCACCAGAAGATATGGAGAAGACCGCTTTCATTACACCTTGGGGAACTTTTTGTTATCGGGTTATGCCGTTTGGTTTGAGGAATGCTGGTGCAACATACCAAAGGGCCATGACTGCTTTGTTCCATGATATGATGCATAAAGAGATAGAAGTGTATGTGGATGACATGATTGCCAAATCACAGACTGAGGAAGATCATTTGGAACACTTGTTGAAGTTATTCCAGCGCTTGAGAAAGTATAAACTCCGTCTGAATCCCAACAAGTGCACTTTTGGTGTTCGTTCTGGAAGACTTCTGGGTTTCATTGTCAGTCAGAAAGGTATTGAGGTAGATCCTGATAAAGTCAAAGCTATTCGGGAAATGCCCGCACCCAAGAAGGAAAAACAAGTAAGAGGATTCCTTGGGAGACTGAACTACATTTCTAGGTTTATATCTCATATGACTGCTACCCGTGGGCCGATTTTCAAGCTTCTCCGAAAGAACCAAGGATGTGTGTGGACAGAAGATTGTCAGAGAGCTTTTGATAGCATCAAAGAATATTTGCTTGAACCTCCCATTTTGACTCCTCCAGTGGAAGGAAGACCTTTGATTATGTACCTGACTATATTGGAAGATTCCATGGGATGTGTGCTTGGTCAACAAGATGAGACTGGAAGAAAGGAACATGCCGTATATTATCTGAGTAAGAAGTTCACAGACTGTGAGTCTCGATACTCATTGCTTGAGAAAACCTGTTGTGCTTTAGCTTGGGCTGCTCGCCGTCTGCGCCAGTATATGATTAACCACACCACTTGGTTGATCTCCAAAATGGGCCCGATCAAGTATATCTTTGAGAAACCCGCCTTATCTGGAAGAATAGCCCGTTGGCAGATGTTGTTATCTGAATATGACATTGAGTATCACACTCAGAAAGCAATCAAAGGGAGTATTTTAGCCGATCATTTGGCTCACCAACCAATTGACGATTATCAATCTATCAAGTTTGATTTCCCAGATGAAGATGTTATGTACTTGAAAGCTAAAGATTGTGAAGAGCCGTTACCTGAAGAAGGACCTGATCCCGAATCGCATTGGGGTTTGATATTTGACGGAGCTGTGAATTCCTATGGAAATGGAATTGGGGCAATCATCGTCACTCCCTGAGGCACTCATATCCCGTTCACGGCAAGATTGAAGTTTGACTGCACGAACAACATGGCTGAATATGAGGCATGTATTATGGGTCTCGAAGAAGCAGTGGATCTAAGGATTAAGATTCTTGATATTTACGGAGATTCGGCATTGGTAATTAATCAAATCAAAGGAGAATGGGAGACTCGTCATCCTGGTTTGATCCTTTACAGGGACTATGCTAGAAGATTGTTAACTTTCTTCAACAAAGTGGAATTACATCATATCCCTAGAGATGGGAACCAAATGGCTGATGCTTTAGCTACTTTGTCTTCAATGTTTCAAGTAAATGGTTGGAACGATGTGCCTACGATCAGAGTTATGCGCCTCGATAGACCTGCTCATGTGTTCTCAGTAGAAGAGGTCACTAACGACAAACCGTGGTTCTATGACATTAAACGTGTTCTTCAAACTCAAGAGTACCCGCCTGGGGCATCCAATAAAGATAGGAAGACGTTGAGAAGATTAGCAAGCAGTTTCTTCCTCAATGAAGACAGACGTGAAGCCGACATGCTGATGCAAGAAGTACATGAAGGGTCCTTTGGCACTCATGCCAATGGACATGCAGTGGCTAGAAAGATGTTGAGAGCTGGTTACTATTGGATGACCATGGAATCTGATTGCTGCAAATATGTGAAGAAATGTCATAAATGCCAGATTTATGCGGACAAGATGCATGTGCCACCGACCCTCCTCAATGTTATCTCTTCACCTTGGCCTTTATCTATGTGGGGCATTAATATGATTGGAATGATTGAACCCAAAGCTTCAAATGGTCATCGTTTCATCTTGGTAGCGATCGATTATTTTACTAAGTGGGTGGAAGCAGCATCTTATGCTAATGTAACCAGACAGGTGGTAGTCAGATTTATCAAGAACCAGATCATTTGTCGATATGGTATCCCGAGCAAGATCATCACTGATAATGGTTCGAATTTGAATAACAAGATGATGAAGGAGCTTTGTGAAGAGTTCAAGATCGAACATCATAATTCTTCTCCTTACAGGCCGAAGATGAATGGGGCTGTTGAAGCTGCTAACAAGAACATCAAAAAGATTGTCCAGAAGATGGTGGTAACTTATAAAGATTGGCATGAAATGCTTCCGTTTGCTCTGCATGGATACCGTACTTCAGTTCGAACTTCAACAGGCGCAACCCCATTTTCCCTAGTTTATGGTATGGAAGCAGTACTCCCCGTGGAGGTTGAGATTCCGTCTCTGAGAGTGTTGATGGAAGCTAAACTTTCTGAGGCTGAATGGTGTCAAAGTAGATATGATCAGTTGAATTTAATCGAAGAAAAGAGATTGACAGCTTTGTGTCACAGTCAATTGTATCAGCAGAGGATGAAGAAGGCTTTTGATAAGAAGGTTCGACCACGCGAGTTTGGAGAAGGTGACCTTGTGCTCAAGAAGATGTTATCTTTCCAACATGATTCTAGGGGCAAGTGGGCTCCGAATTATGAAGGACCGTATGTCGTTAAGAAGGTTTTCTCTGGAGGTGCTTTGATTTTCACCAATATGGACGGTGACGAGTTCCCGCGCCCTTTAAACCCCGATGCAGTCAAGAAGTATTTCGCTTAGGTTTGAGTTGGCAGTTTGCTAAGTTGAAAACCCTAAAGGGCGGCTTAGGCAGGCTTTTGGTTAGACCAGTCTTGGCATTTGAGCACATTTTGGAATCCGAAGTTGTTAGGGAGAATAGTGATCATTGTTTTTATGTAACCCTTTCTTTCATGTACTATTTCCCAAACTTTTGTAAACCGTTGGAGTCGCGTTGTTAGCGAACTACCATCTTATTAATGAAATTTGAGCATTTACCTTTTGTGGGCAAAATTTTAATTTTTACGGAAATATTTGAAACAAAGTTATTTAAAGTATTCTTATTTTAAAAATGTGTCGTGAATAATGAAAGGAATATTAACAATTGTTCCGAGGATGGTCAAGCCATGAAATGCGAAACAATACAGTAATTTTATCCTTGCGTGATGAACATGTTTTATTTCAATCATCATGAGGTGTTAGTTGTGTAAGCTCGTGTTTCTGGTGGTACTAAGTTTGGTGACTCCCCAGTTGTTCCAGTTAAGATTTGTTTCAGTTATCTTTATTTGGGAGATTTCTGAAGTGCGGCACGCTTCGTCTCATGCCAGTGGTCTATTGGTATTGTAAGATTGGATTTGAGTACTTTTCTCCTCAGAAGACTTGAGCCTTGTGGCGTGTTATGCTCTGACGTTGCTCTGTGGTTCCAGTTCCAGTTTATTTTCCGTCTTTTTTTAAGATTGGCCGAGTATCTATCTTGTCGTGACATCTTATTGTCTTCAAGATATTCCGCCTGCTCGTTTCGTCAGCATAACATTCATTTATTCATTTACACTCATATCAGCATGCATATTCACATTTGCCATTGATTTTGGGTTGTACTGTGTTTATTCAGACAACGTACATGTTTCTTTCCAAGTGGAAAGCTAGCTTAAGCAGAAAATGTGCTTCCTTTCTAAATTCCCCAACTGAGCTAATCCTCATGGATGATTTTTGATTTAGCTCACCTTGTCCATTTCCGGATGGGATGAATTCCCCAATCGAGTTGCTTTCTCATTGGGTAGAGTCTTGTTTGACTGTTTTCTCTCTAGTTATTCCTGGATGAAGTTGTTGTCTCTTGCATAGGCTATCTCATGATTTTCCCCAGTGAAGTCGCGACCTAGACGAATGGTGCATTTATTTTGCACATTTAAGTATGTGATCTCCTCGGGAAGGACTGATTCATGATTCTCTTTGACGAAGATTTTTATTTTCTGCCAGTGTCATCGCAACTTCCTTCTGAGTTACTTTTCGGAAAACGACAAGCGGCAGTCTCTTCATGAGCAACTTGTACGTTATTATTACTGTGGAAAACGACAAGCGGCAGTCTCTTCCTGAGCAACTTGTGCGTTATTATTACTGTGGAAAACGACAAGCGGCAGCTCTTCACGAGCAACTTGTGCGTCATTATTATCTTGTGGAAAACGACAAGCGGCAGCTCTTCACGAGCAACTTGTGCGTCATTATTATCTTGTGGAAAACGACAAGCGGCAGCTCTTCACGAGCAACTTGTGCGTCATTATTATCTTGTGGAAAACGACAAGCGGCAGCTCTTCACGAGCAACTTGTGCGTTATTATTATTTTTGGAAAACGACAAGCGGCAGCTCTTCACGAGCAACTTGTGCGTTTATTTTGGAAAACGGCAAGCGGCAGTCTCTTTATTTGAGCAACTTGTACGTTATTATTTTTCTGGAAGACAGCAAGTGGCAACTTCTTTATTTGCGCAGCTTGTATGTTATTGGTATTTTCTTTGGAAGACAGCAAGTGGCAGCTTCTTTATTTGAGCAGCTTGTATGTTATTGGTATTTTCTTTGGAAAACAGCAAGTGGCAGCCTCTTTATTTGAGCAGCTTGTATGTCATAATATCTCTTGGAAGACAGCAAGTGACAACTTCTTTATTTGATCAGCTTGTGTATCTACAACCATATTATCATCTCAGCAATAATTGGTATATCTCGAAAATCTCGCAGAGAAGTTTGTTATGAATCATTACCTTCCGAAGTCGGTAATCCATTATCAGCAAACTTGATACTTTCTGTCTATCTTTGACCTCGAGTTGTGAACTCACTGTTTTTGGGTCAATAATCTGTTTTATGGCCTATGCAAGATGCCTTCTCCATTAGGGTCAGAGGTCGTCTTCCCTTAATTTTATTCGCTGTCAAGAGTCCGTCATTTGAAGTCGATGGCTCGTTTCCCCAATAGTGTATAATCCATGTCTCTGTTTTGTTGGTGCTTGATTTCTCCAGCATTGTCTTGTCTCATACAATATCTTTCTCTGTGAATTCAATCACTACATTCGTATCAAGCATAATGGCGGTATCTTAGGGTAAAAATTTGCGTATTATGTATTTAAGTACCTTCAATCTCGTCGAAACGAAGATTTTAATCTTCATATCTCCGGATAGAAGAAACTTAAATAGGGGCAGCTGTTGTACCCCAAATTTTGACCTAAGATACCATCTCCCATCTGCATCATTTACATTGCAAGCGTTTTGATCTATTGATTTTTAAAAATTCATAACTTTTTCAGGTCGAGAGCTGTTTATTTTTGAACGCTGAATTTATTAATCGATCAATGATCAAACAATGTTTATTAATTATTTATTATCTTAAATTTAAATAATTGGAATCTATTTTCGGTTATTATATAATTTAAAGATTTATGAATAATGAAATAAACATTTGGAAAGAGGTTTATAAATTGGTCAACAATGATTATTTAATTATTTATCATTCTAAGTTAAATAATTGAAATTCTATTTTTAATTATTATAATTTAGAGAATTATGAATAATGAATTAAATAATTGAAGTTATTAATTGATCAATGATGTTTATTTATTTGTTTATTATTCTGAATTTAAGTAATTGAAATTGATTTTCAGTTATTATACAATTTAAAGAATTATAAACGATAAATAAATAATTGGAAAGAAAAAGAATTAATTGGGAAATAATAGAATTTTATTCACTCTATTCTATTTATTACAATTGTTATTTAAATATTGTATTATTTACAAAATATTTATAATGACAATTACATAAAAAGTTTAAAGTAAAATAAAAACTATTTTTCTAAGATTCTAATTCTTCATCTTCTATCCAATGCTTCTTTGTCTGCTCATTTAATTTTACCTGCAAAACAATTAAAAGAAAAAGTCAGAAATAAATAAATAATTAAAAGCAGAAAAATTAATTTTAGTGTTCATCATTAAAAGCAAACGGCTGGAATCAGTTTTTACCCTTTTTGCAAATCACGAGATTTCTCCCGGTTCACAAAAAGGGATGAATTTTTATTTTCAAAAATGAATGCACAATTTAAAAACATGCACAAATTCATGTTTTGTCAAAATTGCATTTTTTAAAGTAAAACTGCATAATTCAAAAACCAATATGCATAAATTCAATTTTTGGTCAAAACTGCATATTCCATAAATCAACAGCATATGCAAGTTCACAAGGCCAAAGTGTAACGTAAACATGCCTAGAGGTAGGAAGAAGTTAAAAAAAACTTAAGCTCCATGCAGTAGACAAAAGAGAGATATGCAGTTTAAACAATTTTTGCAAGCAAAGTAATATTCCATTTTTCATCATTTTCCAGCATTTTTACTTTTTCAGAACAGTTAAAGTACACAACATTTTAGTGTTTCATTGTACTAGAGAGAGAGAAGAGAGGAGAAGTATGGTTTTACAGGTTTTGGTTTAGGCAGGAAGAGGATAGAAACAAACTGCAGCAGCATCTCATAAGAAAAAAGAAAGCATGAAAAGGAATACAAACAAACTGATGTAACAGTAATATGCAGAAGGCCAAGAAAGCTAGTTAAATATTCAAACCTGTAACATAAACCTTAAGAATAGGAAAGCCAACATATTGATATATACAACATTACAAACCCCTTCAAATGGTCAAGAGTTCATAACCTGCAAAAAAGGCCTTCCACACTAAAAAACTGTCAAATATACAAACTATTTCTCTCAAAGCCTCAAAAAACCTGCTATCAACATAAACACCTACTACATAAACCAAAACAACCATAACCAACAAACATGGCCTAAACCATCAAACCTTTTGGCCTAAACCTGCTATCTGCATAAACCATAACCATGGCCTAAACCTGCATAAACCAGTATACACGCCCAAAACCAGCACCATTTTCAAAACCTTATAGCCATTACCAAACCAACATAAAACCTGTAATGGCCTCAAACCAGTAAAACCAGTAGCTCAAGGCCAAACCAGTGGAAACCATACACACCCAGTCAAAATACCGTCAACCATAATCAAAAGCAAACGCCAACAAAAGCATCCAAACGAAGGCAATGTTCAAGGCAACTAAGCCTCAGAATATATCATCATAGGCAAAATAAAGCATACAACGAAAGCAACAGAGGCAAGGCAAAAGAAGAAGAGGAAAGGACGCTAAAGCTAGGGTTTTCAACAACATCATCAAACCATAAAGCATTAAAGAAGAAATACCAGGGTACCAAGCGAAGCACAGCGTCACCGTCTTCCTTGCTCCGGCCTCCTAAGCGTTTCCCTCAACCTCCTTCCTCCGTCTCCAGATAACCTTTCCTCCACCTCTTTTACTTTCATAATACCTCCAATAAACATAACAATGTGAATAAGAATCAAAAGATGTAAAATCCTAAACATGCAGTAGCAAGAACCCTAACGAAATAGAAGGCGAAAACTGTTACCTTGATTCGATCGTCGTAGCTTCTAGTGGGAGGGAAGAGGAAGAGTGGGATGCTGGTGGCCGTTGGGACAAAGGAAAACTCAGGCGAGGATCAATAACGCGCGAAGAAGACGATACGAGAAGATGAACGCCGCTTCTGTCCAAAACCTTAAGCCCTTTGCTTAACCCTAACACAAAATGAATGAAAACGTTTAACCCTAAAAACAAATTATGAAATATGATGGACCTGACCCGTCTCCCTGCATAAGCCCACGCGAAATCCCTTGGTACACCCCCTTTCTGCTTGTTTCTTTTGGGCCCTTCAAAACCCCTTTTGGCCCATAACTATCTATATCCACCCTTTTATTTTCCTTTTAACCTCTTTCTATTTATTTCTTTTATTTTTCTTTTAGAATTTCATTAATTTAGTAATTAGTAAATAAATCAAATAGAGTTAATTTAATCAAAGCAATTTTAAGTAATGTGACCAATTGTTATTAGTTTAAACTTTAGGTTTAATTTAATAATTTTAAATTTTCCCTTTTAATTAGGTTAAGTTAAATAGCTTTTAAGTTTTAATCTAGTTTAATTATTTAATAACTCTTAAAAATAATGCTTTAAATAAAAACTCTAAAAACGTATAAAAATAAAAATGATTTAAAATTAAAAGCATGTTATTTTCCTTTAACTTATTTCCCTCGCTTTAGTTAATACTAATACAAAAACATAAAAAAAATAGAAACATATAAAAGCCTTAAAAAATATTTTATTTCTTAATTAATTCTCTTGTTTTGCATATATTAAACAAAAATCCAAAAAATGCATATTTACACCATTTAGTCTTTTATTAAATTATTGTATATCGTTATCTGCCTAATATCCTGTCAATTATTTCATCGTACTTGTTTATTCTGTTTACGTCTAAATCCAAGGGGAAAACGATTAAGTTTGTTGACTTCATGTCCTCAAGTCCGATCGCGCGAATGTTTTGCATTCCATTAAAACTTAAGACAATTTTTTTCCCAAATATCGATCTTTTCAAAACTTATCCTTTTAAGCAAAAACTTCGACATTAGGTCGTCGTATCTTCAAAAACTCGTCCGTACCCCGTTTTCGGCCAAAACAATTTATTTCGATCAAACAAACAATTTTAATAAACAGATATTTCAAAAGGTTCCTATAGAGTACTATAGGTACTTTGGGTGCTAATACCTTCCCATTGTATAACCAACCCCCGAACCATAGATCTCTTTTCAAAAACGCCTTGTATTTTTATTACTTTTAAAAGTATTATTTTACATTGCATATTTAGGGTTTTATTTCGCTCTTTCC